>VZRX01008041.1:77167-123524 GCA_013398075.1 Notiomystis cincta | reverse complement strand
GGAGGAGGAGGAGGAGGGCTGGCTCCCGCTGCTGCCGCGCCCGGCGCCGGGCCGGGGGCGCTCAGAGCCCCGGCGGGCAGGGGCTGCCCCCGCTTTAGGAGCTGCTTCTGTTCCTGCTGGCGGAAGCGGGGGGGCACCTCTCGGGGCAGGTATCGGGACGCCGCGGGCTGCTGCCCGTTAGCAGGCGCGCGCTTGCCATTGCTGCTGTTGGTGAGAGTGCTGGTGGAAGTACTGGTACCGGGACCGGCAGGTTGGGGCTGGCTTAAACTGGTCTTAATAGGTTCTGGCACTAGGGCAAAAGAGAATAATAATCATTGGGTTAGGATCTGAAAAGCTGTGGGGTGGTTTTTTTTTACTGTAACTGAGCAAACTGATGTTTTGTGGCCACCTAAAGTTGGCAGTGTTACTTTGTGTGTAGGTTTACTTTCTGTGATGGTACTGGAAGCTTTATGCCCTACTGAAACAAATCATCTGCATGGTTTACAACAGGAGAGAGCTGTGACAATTCAGTATTGAACAGAATGCTCAGTTAAAGTGCATGGCACCCTGCTGCACCCACCTTGAGCCCCCACTGCCCTTCTGGATCAGCAGTTTTGGAGGTGACCTTGCCAATATTAACATCAAATCCCACAGTCTATAGCCATGAAAACAAACATTTTCATGCTTCTAATAAGCTCCCAAAAACCAAGCTGGAAGAGCTGATGCACCAACTTATTCATCATTCACAAAAACTCTGGGTTTCTTGTTGTCATTATCCAAACCTTTGCATGAAACAGTTTGGAAATCCCAGTCACCAACATCTGCACTCCAGACATACACCTGATAGTCCCCCACTAACCCAGCCTGCAGAGAGCCAGCCAGGCCACTCTGGAATGTGCCTGCACACCTGGCACGAGTGACCAGCAGTGCCAGGTCCCTCTGGGACAGGCAGGAGGGAGCAGGCACGGCACTGGGGGATGGCAGCCCTGGCTCAGCTCACATGGCAGCAGCTGCCAGAGCTCTTTGGCCACCCAGAGAAACTCTTTGGGCTTCTGGGATGAACAGAACCAAGTCTTGCTCCATCTCATCACAAGCCATGTCCAACAAGTGCAAAAGTCCAGCTCATTCACAGTCATGGAATGTGCTAAGNAGAGTTTGGAAAACACTCCCAGGGTGGGACTTGGGGGTGTCTGTGCAGGGCCAGGAGCTGCACTGGATGATGCTTGGGGGCTTCTTCCAGCTCAGGATATTCTATGATTCTATGATTCCAGAGTTCTGAAAATAAAATAATAAACATCTCCCTGACACAGAACATTAGTCTGACAGTTAACAAACATTTCCCAATCCAGAAGAAGCCAAGAATGTCAGAACCATCCCTGATGAATTGGGATTTGCAAGGAAGATAACAATGCTGTTAGAAAAGTTAGAGAACTGCTGGGAAATGACTATTTTCCATCTCACTAAAGCCAAATTCTTGAGAATACAGAAGCAGAACCTCTTACATCCCTAAACAAGAACTATTTTAATAAATGATCAATTGTTTAATTTTGTCTATTCAGTTTTGGGTTTCTGGGGAGTAGCTGAGTGATATTTTCAAATGTATTTCGATAACCACAGAAGCTGTAATTTCAGAGAGAGATTATTCTCTTATCTAACTAAAACTTCTAAGGACAACACCAAAGAAATCTTCTCTGTTGTAGTTCTGCTCAGCAGCAAGAATAGTGAAAGATTTGCTAATGCCTAAAGGGAAAAACTGCAGACAGTTCAGATCCAAATTTTGTGATGTTTGACAGTGCTAATGAGTGATAATGAGCAACACTTGAGATCACACAGAAATAACTAATATTCAAGATATCAAACCCCTCCTTTATGATTTAGTCCAGACCACATCTTTAAGCCATATATAACTGTATGCCAGAACAGTCCCTGCTCTGCCTGACATCCACACAGAGCAGAGATGGAAGAGGGGATGTGCACCACTGAGATCATCTCCACTGCAGAGCTCACACCATCTCTGGCACAGAAGGGCAAGTAAGAGAGCTGCTTATTTCCCAGCAGCAGCTTCAGGAAAATGGAGTTAGCTAACAGATTTATTCCTCAACATCCTATTTCCAACAGCCAAAGGAAGGCCTGTGCATCTGTCAGAGACCCCACCTCCAGTGCTGCGCTCCCAACATCAGAAGGACGTGGAGCTGCTGAAGAGAGTCCAGAGAGGACATGGAGATGCTCCAAGGGCTGGAGCCTCCCTGCTGGGAGAGCTGGGAGTGCTCACCTGCAGAAGAGAAGGCTCCAGGGAGACCTCGGAGCCCCTTCCAGGCCCTGTAAGGGGCTCCAGGAGAGCTGGAGAGGGACAAGGGATGGATGAACAGGACACAGGGAAGGGCTTCTTACTGGCATGGGATACTGGGATTAAATTCTTCCCTGTCAGGGTGGGCAGACCCTGGCACAGGCTGCCCAGAGAAGCTGTGGCTACCCTGGGAGTATCCAAGGCCAGGCTGGATGGGGCTTGGAGCAACCTGGGGTAGTGGAAGGTGTCCTGCCCAAGGCAGGGGGCTGGAATAGATGTTCTCTAATGTCCCTTCCAACTCAAACCATTCTGTGATTCTGTGACCTGCAGAGGACAGAATTAAGTGGTAGAAAGGCCTAAGACACTCAATTACTTTTCCCAAAGTATTATTTTCCTAAGGTGAAAATAATAATTGAGAGCATAAGCAAGCAAAGGCATAAAAATGTCACAACAGAACATAAGCAAAGTTCCTATTCCTTACTTAAAAACATGCAAAACGCTCTTTAAGGAGCATTAAAATTACCAAAATGAGAGATCAAAACTTGTAATTACCCAAATTAACAACGCTTCTGCAATAATGATCACTAAATGTTTATATTTACTGAAGATCCATTTTAGCTACCAAGAAAACAGACAAACTGCAGGAAGACCCCGCGGCTCCGAGCACGCGAACAAACAGCAAAATCCTTTACAAGGGGATGTTAGAAACGGCACATTCTGCAAGGACATCAGCAGCAAAGGCTGACTGGAACTCTGCCAGCAGAGGATTCAGCTCCCCCCCGCCCCAGGTTCCTGTCTTACCTGGCTGGGCCTTGCCGGGATGCTGCTGCCCCGCTGCTCCCTGCGGAGGAGGNTACTTTGTGTGTAGGTTTACTTTCTGTGATGGTACTGGAAGCTTTATGCCCTACTGAAACAAATCATCTGCATGGTTTACAACAGGAGAGAGCTGTGACAATTCAGTATTGAACAGAATGCTCAGTTAAAGTGCATGGCACCCTGCTGCACCCACCTTGAGCCCCCACTGCCCTTCTGGATCAGCAGTTTTGGAGGTGACCTTGCCAATATTAACATCAAATCCCACAGTCTATAGCCATGAAAACAAACATTTTCATGCTTCTAATAAGCTCCCAAAAACCAAGCTGGAAGAGCTGATGCACCAACTTATTCATCATTCACAAAAACTCTGGGTTTCTTGTTGTCATTATCCAAACCTTTGCATGAAACAGTTTGGAAATCCCAGTCACCAACATCTGCACTCCAGACATACACCTGATAGTCCCCCACTAACCCAGCCTGCAGAGAGCCAGCCAGGCCACTCTGGAATGTGCCTGCACACCTGGCACGAGTGACCAGCAGTGCCAGGTCCCTCTGGGACAGGCAGGAGGGAGCAGGCACGGCACTGGGGGATGGCAGCCCTGGCTCAGCTCACATGGCAGCAGCTGCCAGAGCTCTTTGGCCACCCAGAGAAACTCTTTGGGCTTCTGGGATGAACAGAACCAAGTCTTGCTCCATCTCATCACAAGCCATGTCCAACAAGTGCAAAAGTCCAGCTCATTCACAGTCATGGAATGTGCTAAGCAGGAAGGGACACACAAGGATCATCACCCAAGGGCTGGCCCTGCACAGGACCATCCTCAGGGGTCACACCTTGTGCCCAAGGGCACTGTCCAAATGTTGCTTGGACTCTGCCAGAGACACCATAAACCTACACTCAGCCTCTCCCCAGGCTCTGACACACCTGGGAAGCCAAGCAACTTCCTCAGCTGCAGCAGTGAACAGCACCAAGGGAATGCCGAGGGTGGGTTCAAAGCAGGCAGGGACTTGACCAAGCAAAAATATACCAAAAAGTCTGGCAGAACCATCAGCACTGATGTTTGTTTTGGAAGCCTAAACAATTTCACCTGTGATTCTATCTGTAACAGAAAAGGAACTCCGAGTACAAAAAAAAATTGTAGTACCATTAATACCTGAAGAACAAAGAATAAACCTTCCTTAGCTTTTCAAAATACACAATCAACTTTGGAAACAAACAGTTTATCCTTACTTTGAAATTTAAAAGGCAGATAGAAAGTGTCGTGGAATGCAGAATAATTATTTTCAAATACCAAATCTGCATATTCAACATGCATGTGGAAACTCTTTTGTTTTCACCATACAAATAGATCTGTCCTTCACATGATAGAAAGTAAGCCTGACTTAATTTTAATGGGTTTATTTTAGCTCCTATTGCTTCTGCTACTACTGTTACAGCAACGTAAGCATTTACCTCTACTACCACCACCATCACAGAGATGCAAACATTTACAAACAGTGAGATCTGAAGGACTCAGGATTTCTGCAGAGTCATTTACCACAAGGTTCACCCAGAGCACTGCAGCCACAGGCTGCATCGACCAAAAATAACTCACCATTCCAGCCAGGGAGGTTCTCCAGCTCGGCTGACAGACCAGGCACACCCCCCCTGGTGCCAGCAGATGAGAGGGAATGCCAGGGAAGAGGAGGAAAAGGACAAGAGAATGGAAACCACTCACTGGCACGATGCCAGCGGAGCTGGGATTTGTCTGGCCCCAAGATTTTCATGAGGAATATTAATTAACTGGAAACATATTTTAGAGAGCAAGACAGGCTGCTTTTTAAAAAGCATTATATTCTCAGTATTGTGTATATATAAATCACATCTGATACTTCCAAAGAGGTGTGCATATAGATAAATTTATTTTTAAAAAATCACTAATCCAAACCATAGAACAGACAACACTTTTCCCTTTAATGTAAAAACTAAAAAAGGTGTTTCATCATAAAGGTGAGGCCAGAGAAAGCCTTTTCCCAGTGTCAGAGACAGTGTTCCCCTCTACATATCTGAATCACAGATGAGAGAAAAGAACAAAGAAAATCAAAATATCGCTGTACTTTAGAATTTAAATATTTCTGCATATTCATGCTACTGGTTTTTCTCCAATCAACACAGCAAAGTAATTTTTATTTTGTACAGCAAAATCTCTTTAAAGAGTACTTAAATGGAAAAATACTATGGAAGAATTGCAAGAATACTATGTCTACAAATCATGGTAGCTGGAAAAGAACTGTTTAATTACACCAATGACAGGGAATAAAGCAAGAAGAGTGAACGACATCACACAAATGGGTTTGAGCCCTAAATTCCAGCTTCATAGCAGGCTGGAATTTAGACTTCAAATCCAGCAACAATATTTAGAGAATATATATTACAAAGACAATACGACTGTGCTCTAAAGCCATCCTCAGCAATGTTGAACCAGCAATTTTCACTGTGAGAAATACCAAATGTTCCAAGTGTCTGCCCTGGATGTCCTAATTATGAACTGCCGTGTGCTGCTGGCAATGACAGCGTTTTCTAAACCCTTCAGCCATTCCCCTCCCTGCAGGGCTGCACCCTGGCACCGTGGGCACCCCTGCAGAAGCCACAGGGCACAAAGGGCTCTCCCCACTGCGGGGCACAAAGGCAAAGCAGGGGCCTCTCCCGGGCACAGGGAGCTCTGCTTGAATCAGCCCCAAGGGCTGAGCTGCCAATGCACAGAGAGCCCTGGCAGCCCCCAGGAGCAGCCTGTCCACCCTTTCACCTGCAAGGAATCCACTGTCACATTAATGGCATGTGGGCAGCTGCTGGGAAGCCAGGAATTAAAACAGAGCTTTTAGGGCTAAATTTGCCTGAATGCGAAAAATGTTGTTTAAATCGTGTGGGGGAAAGGATTTAACACTCAGTGATTTTCATAACCAGCATGTGATTAAAGAGCTAAAGCAAAAACATTTAAGTGGAAAGCCTCTTGCAAAAATACAATTAAAGGCGTAAAATGAAAGCCTTGAGATTGCTTGCTCTTAAGATGTTTGTGATGGGTATCTGCTTACTCTCCATTCCGAGCTGTACATGCACTAAACAATGAGCTTGCTTGTAATAATTATCAGTACTTAATGGTATCTAAACTTCTTAATCCAATTTTACCCAAACAAATCCAATAATTACTCCATATGCTTTTTGATGATTACAATCTCGGGAATCCCAACTGCATAAAAAAGTGTTACGAGCAATTGTAGGTGGATTTTATTAATATAATGAATAGGATCAGTCTAACAGATTTCAATTACAACAATAGCTTTTAAGTACATTTCTATGACATAAGGAAAGAACATGCATAAATGAAAGAAACTGGTTAAGCCACATAATACTGATTTATGGCAGCTTTTTCCTTTCATTCACCTCATTAACATTTCTCTATATTTCAGAATCCCCCACTCCAGCTCTATAAAACTTGCATTTCTAAAGCTCTCAAGGACCAGACATTCCAGAAGAGAAACAGTTAAACCCAGAAATGCATTCTTGGCTGCTACTGTGACAGGATTTATTTACAGCTTCTATTAAACACAGCAGCTCCATTACAAAGTGCTGGATGTGAGGAGAATTTTTGATTATACAATGCCAATGCCTCACTGCGTTAAACATATCATGCCAGTGTATTATTTTTTTCCTTCAGCAATTCGTTCAGGTCATTGTTTGATGGGTTTATGAATTCATTACAGGAAACAGATGGATCCCATAATTCAGAGCTATTCTCCCAGCCAATCATATGGGCAATTTTTTTTCTCATCTTGCTCCCCCCTCCAAATCAACCTTAATGAAGCCACTTCCTCCATGGCCAGTTCCCTGCACACACAGACACACTGCAGCACATCCACTGCTGGTTAAAGCTCCCTCCAAACCCGAAATGCTTTCCAAATAAAGCTGAGCAGGAGCACAATCCCACAGACACCCCCTCCGAGGTCACGCAGAGCGCCAGGGACTTACCCAAGTCGGGTGAAGACAGCCACGAAACACAGCATTAGAGTGGGCAAAACCACATGTCCTCAGTAGTGAGAAACCCATTTTTATTTGCTCACAAAAGTCTGTTGCAGGGAAAAAAAAATTCTTGTCCCCCCCCACCCCAATCTACTTTCAAAGGCTGAATTTTCATTTAGCAAATTACCTCCTTTGTCTCCTAAGTGCTGGGATTTGTTATCCACAGTGACATCTGCTGGCAACAGCAAAGGTGCTCAGAACTATTGCATAAAACCCACTTCTCATGTCTTTACACAAAAAATGGCAAATTTTCCACCTGGATCATCCCTTCCCCCAAAATCACGAACTTCTGGGGAAAAAGTCCTGCAGAAAACTTAGAGTCTAATGCCAAGATAATCCCCAAACTTATTTTCCACAGTACTTAAAATGGCTTTAATAGTGTAACCTGAAACTGCTGTTTGACATCAAAGCCCACACTGAGTGATAAAAGTAAAAATACATGTGTTGTTGTGGCTTCAGAACTTTATCACCATTTATTTAAAAAAACACCTTGACTTTGGGGCTATTCCCGATATAATTTATTTAAAACTCAGAACAATTGAAGTCTTTTCCTGGTTTAACTTCATTTTCTCCCTCCATGTGACCTCTCAGCTGACCATGGTACAGCTTCTTCTGCTTCCTCTTCCAGAGGTTTCCTCTCCACTTTCTCCCCTTGTCTTTACAACATTTCCTTCCTTAGTCTTCACCATCCCAGTTCTAAAATCTCATCTATAACCCCCTTCTCCTGACACACTTCTCACTTCTACCAACTTGGACAATCTACACAGAATCTGACTTATTTATTTTTTTGCCAGGCAACCAAAGCCAGAGAAGGAATCAACAGGAAGCTGTGAAGTTCATGGAAAACCTCTAAATCATTATCAGGATTTCCCAACAATAGAAGGTCTTCCCTTCTTAACTGCTGGCTTTATGCAAAGGCATGAAATAGAGAAGCACTGAGGACTTCATTCCCACCCACCTCCACTTTGACTCTAAAGCAATGTTTTCAAACCCAGCTGACCCCTGACTCCCACCAGACACTGGTTTGTCCCCCCTCCTCTCAGACCCACTCATTCACCTCAGTTCAAACGAGTTCTGGGTGTTTGCTCACATTTCCCAGCCGTGTCCCACCAGCCAAAGCTCGCTCTATGTATCTTAACTATGTAGTGGCTGCTGAAATGACATCCTTACTTGATATTGTCATAAGCAAAGTGGGGAAATGTGAGCAAAATGTAAAATTGGTTGAAATGTTCTCTGGGAGAATCAATGGCTTGCTGTCAAAACAGAATATGTTTCAGAAGAGATTCCACGGGGACTTGATCCGAGCCGACGCTGTTCAATATTTCGTTAACAGCTGCATGATGGACTAGAGAATATCCTTATTAATTCTGCAAATGACACCAAGATGGGAGAGGGGAGATGGGGGTGGTCAGATGGCTGTGTGACAGGATCAGAGCTCGGCAGTGAGGAACTGGAGAAGTGATGTGACAAAACCACTTCAAATCAATAAGGAAAGCCCCGTCATTAGGCAGGAGGAATTAAATGCAGAACAGCAAACAACTCACCCCACAGCAGTTCTGCAGAAAAAGAAGCAATGTTTTAGCAGATCACAAACCAAAGAGAAGGAAAAGATCATCAAGAAGATTGTAAAAGTGGTGAAATGGGATGAATACCCAGCTGTGAGGCTCAGAACAACCCACTGACATCACAAAGCCTTCCTGGCCTGTACCCACAGCTGAGCATCTCTCTTCCAGATGGAGCTGGAGCACCTGGAAAGGGCACAAAGGAAATGGGAATCTGGAAATGGGAACCACCACAGCAGAGAAGTAAGGGAGTAGTCAGTCTACAAGACACTGGGTACACAAATTTAAAAAAAATATACAAAGGGAGAGGATGAAATAATTTGCTCCACCCCAGAGTGAATAAGACAAGACTTGCTGGGTTTAAATGGCAGTCAGGGAGATTTAGACTTACATTTCCAACAATAAGGATGATTAAGGATTATCTGCAGACATGATACAGGTTTGGTGATCTTGTCTCAGGACAAGAGGATGGAATAAATGACCTTTCAAGAACCTTTAGAGCACATTTTCTACCACTCTACATGTAAAACAGAGCTCCAAATCCATCTTACTCAGTTCTCCCACTTCCCTCAGCCATGACAAAGAAATCATTTTTCTCTCAGGTTGATAGCCACAGCACTCTCCCCAGCTTCTGCTGGTTATTAAATAAGTTTCAGATGTGGCTTTCTTCACCAGCCCTACTTGCAGATCCTCTCCATTTTGTTCTTGATTAATGTAAATTTGAAATGGTATCAATCCTGGGTGACATTTTATCCCTTCACCACCACATGAATCCTCGGTGTAAGCTCAGCACAATCCACCCTAGGGCACAACTTCTGTGCAGCAAAGGGTCAGAGCCCAAATCTGTTCACAAATTGAACTTTTTTTCCTACGAGCTGGAGAAGTTCCCAACAAAAACATAGATTCTTGAGTACTTCAGAACTCAGACACAAGATTTTGTTTCCCTTTCTGGAACAGCATCTACATTTTTTTCTTTCAGATCTGTCAGCAGAGAGGATGACAAATACTTCTTTTGACAGAAAGATACAAAACCTGTTTTGGGTGACTCAACATGTATTTTTAAGTTTTTTTCAATCCTATTCTACATTATTCAGGTTGCTTTCACATGCAGCAATCTTGTGAAGAACACTTATACTTTTAACAGTTTTAATATCTTCCTCACTGTTTTCCTCCATGTTAGCACTGATTATAATTTTAATTTTAAATTCACGATTAATTAGCTGTGCCATTAAAAATGGTACAGCTAATTAGGTTGATAGGTTGTCATCAACAATAGATTGATAATCCAAAGCAAATATGATGCTCTCCCTCTGCAAGCCAAACTCTCTCATGTTTATTGAAGGCTCTGAGTGCACACACATGGGGTTTGCCATCAGCTAATTGATGAGCAGAAACTGGGCTCTACACATCAGCCTCAAACTCAGCAGCCCAAGCCAGGAATCAGGACTGTGGGCAATGGAACAGTTAAATTCACAGAGCTGCATTCCTGCAGGACGTGAACTGATAACAGATGGTAACTTTCAGGACTTAACAATTCATCTGTTTGCTTTCAAGCGAGAGTTCTCCACCGGGCAGGCGCTGGGAGCTGCAGTCCCAGCATTAATCATGTTCATCTCCCTGCACACAGACCTGGCCAAATGTAAAGCAACAGATAAATAAATGAATAATAAATGAACACACCTAACTAGAAGCTCTCTCTGTCCTGAAGCCTCTGACATCTCAGCACAGGTGTATTTCCTTTAAGATGTCACACATTAAATTTGGGATTCAGACTCCTGCAAATCAAACTCCCACATCCAGAGCAGGGCAATATGCTGGCATTAGAAAGAGAACTTGGCTATTCTAAAGGAAAATAATGAAGCTGTTAGAAGTTTTTAATCACTCATATTAATAATGTTAAGAAACAACAGCATTAACAACTGTCTGAAAAGGACAGGAGGGAGATAAGAGTCATTGCTGAGACGAATTAGCTGGTGCAGGAAATTACTGCTGTAAAATTTAAGTGAGAGGGCAGCTCTGAATGAAGAGAGGGATTCTCAGCAAACGTTTAGAAATATTGGCAGAATATTTTCAGGTTTTATAAGACTTTCTTATAGAGTGTTCAGAACTCTTCACAGATAGAGAATTCACATCTTGTATTCTTTCCCAGAGTATTTAGGAACATCTGAACTCCCCCACCCAACTAACTGTAATAAAGACCCACTAGGGAAACACAGTAAATTCTATCCCACCAACAGGACACGAGAGCATCACCAACACAACCCCAGCAATTCAGGACACAGCAAAGATCACAGCACTGCCATGGCAGGAGCCAGCCATGGGCATGTGCTCATCCCTTCAGCCTCCAAACCCTCCTCAGTGTTGCCCCTGGCAAGGTACCCCCAGCAGTAACTGCACAATAAGACAGGAAACAACTTAAATTACACAAACCCAACACCATCATCACCTCAAGTACCAGTGGGAAAATTCAAGCACATAATAACAGATTAAATAACTTCATACAGAGCCACGTAAGAAGTCTGGGCAGACCCAGGAAGTGACTCCTTCAATTTTAAACTGACTGTGTGCATTTAATCTCATTAGACAATGTTTTACACAGTTTTCATATGCAAAAGAATTTTTTAAAAACAAATTTACAAATGGCACAGCCATCACACCAGACGTGTTCTTCTTCCTCCTTTCCACAGACACAGGCACAGGCTGAGGAGGAAATACTCTTTACAGCAGAAACCCAGTCATTAAACCATGCACACAAACAGATAAATATGCAAATTCCCAGTAAACAGTACATTCATAAGAAATTGAAAATGAGGATAGCCTCAGTATCCACTGATTTACTGTACACAAGAGCCTGAAATTTCCTTTACACCTTGAATAGTGGTGAATCTACAGGTATAGCCCTCTCTTCAGCTTGAAGAGTCAATCACAGTGTAAATGCTTCTAGTTTCATACCTATGTGGTTGGGTAAAGATACTTCATATCCCCATCATTTCTACCTGGGGTTGCCTCCACAGAAATCCAGTGCACAGATTGTATCACACTTGGAATGTGAGATGTACCCGTGGTCTGTCCATGTAAGGTGGATGTTCCTGGAGTTTCAGGGTGGCCCAGGGTGCAGTCAGTGCTGGCACCCCACCCAGGACAACTGGGAATACAAAGCACTCCTGCTACAGCAGGTACACCCTCTTTTTCCACTTTGACATTTGAGCTGGAAAGAAGGCAAGGACTCTCTGGCTATTTTCTGGAATGGCTGGAAATTGCCAGTGTGTATTTATGGACCAATATCCTAACGTGGACAGAGAGATCAGTGTGTGCAGGGCACCTCTGACCTGCTGGCTGTGCAGGCAGCCAGTGTGAAACTGTGTGCCCAAAATCAGTGTCCAGGGAGCCCCAGGCCTGGAGGGTGTGGATACACCCTAGGCCCAACAGCCCAGGTACATCACATCACTACACACAGGCACGATTTTCTGCTGGAAAGCAGAAATCAGCTCCTCCAGGTATTCCATGTCTGTTCTGGGGGAGCAGCAGGCTGCACTGATGCTGAATTCCTTTCAGAGAGCCTGTGGAAGCAGGCTGTGACTGCCTGCAGGTGACAGGGCTGCTGCTCAGATATGAAGTGTAACATTGCCTGACACTGCCTGTGCTGCTGGAATCATGGGACTGGGCACACATGTCACACTGACTAAAGGCCTGTGTAAACACAAAGCCTTGGCCCTCCTGTCATGGGCATTTATGGTACCAAAGGAATATTTTGTGTGCAACACTAAAATAGCAATGATTTTGTGAGCAACCAGTAACAGGCCTCTGTAATTTTGGCATAACCCTTCCAGTTCACATTCTATCTCAAAAGAAGACTTAACATGTTTATACTACAGCTCTAAAGATAGTGTGGAGTTATCTGAGCTTTCATTTTAAATCAGTCAGCAGGAAAAACTGAAGCAGAGCCAACAGTGTCCAGCATGGAGCAGCTTCCCCCACTCCCAGGCAGTGTGGATTTATTCCAAGTTTCAGGTAGCATCACCCTGGGAAGCTGTGCATGGAGCCAACTCGATGAAAGGTAAACCTGAAATATTTTGACCGTAGATGTCAAAATCTTGTGTCCTTATTAGGATAACTGAAGAGGTGTTCATTTGTATTTCACAGAATTATTTTGAAAATCCTTGCTTTGAGCAAGTAGGTTTTTAACATACAGACTCCATAGGGACATCGTTACCACTTCAGGGGACTGCACTAATAAAATTTCACAGATTTTCTATCATAAAAACCTGTTTGGGGTTCTACACCCTACTTTGGATGCCTTTGAAAGACATGAAAATGTCTTTTAGAAAGGAGCAGCTGAGAAGAACTTGAAGCCCAAAGAGAAGAGTGATCCCTTCTTCAGCTAAACCCAATTAAATTAAAGTTGTGCTCTAGAGATAAAACAAACAAAAAATGTTTAAGTCTGCATACATATCTGCAATGGGGAAGAAAATACATTGAACTCAAAAATTAAATTTTGGGGTTTTTAATACATCCTTTTAAACCTAACAGTGACATTTCACATACAATAATGTTTCTGTGAATGAACTTTTCAATGCTGACCTCTTTCCTGGAAGGTTTTTGTTTGGAACTAGGAGTTCATCTACCTGACAGACAAGCCTGGAGAGTCTGAAGCCAACTCTTCATTTCTGATTCAACACGAAATCTGAAGCAAACTCTTCATTAATTCTGTTTAAGCTGAACAGATTTTTTATGTTTCCAGTGCAATCGTGCATTAATGCCACATATGAAAAACAGCTTAAATTATTCAGAAAGGTGAAGAAAGCAGTTCCAGCAGTTGACAGACCTTCTCCTACTCAGGTTCCTCAGGAAAAGTTCCTACAGAAGAGCAGACTAAAACCTGCTGGGGATTCAGCAGTCATTTCCCTGCAGATAAGGTGGAACCAAAGAAAGCCCCCGGTGAACTTATTTGCTGAGCCCATCCTGCCAGGACACCCCTCCAGCAACCCCAGGGAAGCTCCTCCCGAGATTCCAGCACCCACATGGACCAGCAGGAACCAGCCCAGAGGAAGCCCTGTGGATCCATCCCATGTTTCCAGCGGGGTTGTTGTCCCAGTGACAGCCCTGGGTGCTCGGGCTGTCACCATAGCAACTTTCACCAAGAACTCACAATGCACCCAAACGAACTCGGAGCTAAATTAACTTATTGCATGTCACCAGTGAGAAATGACTGTTCAGAGGTAATTTTCTGTACTAATATGTAATAGAGTTAACTCTCTAAATTGAATTAAATTAATTAAATGCCACTCCCAGTAAATCAGATTCTATTACATGAATGTTAAAAGAAATTAAAGATGTTTTAATAAAGATTACTAATAATAACTTAATATTATTACTTCATTTTAATTCAAAAATTCTGCTCAGTTTATTTTAGACACATGTCTTCCCCTCACTAGGAAGGAATACCTAATTACTCCACATGCATTACACACAGTTATTTCATAGAAATGGGCTTGGACTTAGCTAAAAGAAGTAACACCAGCATTCTAAGAAGAAATACAGCTTGGTTTAATAAATGACATCCTAAGATTCTTCCTCCCCTCAAACTTTGGGTAAATTCCACACTTTCAATGAGTGTGTCCAGTTTCCAGAGAGTTTCAAAAATGAAAATGTCTTGCAGTAAGGCTGATGGCAAACAAAGAGGAAAACACCATGTCTGCCTAGGCAGGGTACAAAAATAACAGCTCCTTAATGGCTCTGCAGATCTATCTAACAATGCATTATTAAGTTTGTTTTTTTAGATAGATTCTTGCACTTTGGAGTAGGACAGACAGCTGGGAGCAAAGCTAAGATGCTCCCAGTTGCTCATGTAAATGAAAAGTTAAAATTGCCAGCTGATGGTGTTTGTGCTTCCCCATGACCCTGACTTTAACTCTAAACACACCAAGACGCTTTGAGCAAAAATGGGGGCTAATTAGCAATAACCACTTCTCAGAATCACAAAGCACATTATTCAGCTTTATTCCTGATTCAGTTTTCAGAAAGAAGCTGTGTTTGTGCTGGTGACAGCAGAGGGAGCACACGGAGCTGCCACATCTGCCACTGGCCACAGGATGACAATGACGTCAGCCCGAGCACCACTTCAGCCCTCAGAGGAAAGGCAGCACTGAAGGAATATGGTAAATAAGGATTAAAACATTCCCTGAATCTCCAGCAAATGTGAGTTAAGGCTGTGACAACCCTGTGGGGTGGAACAAGATGATTTTCAACATCCCACCTACATTCCAGGGTATCAGTAAAATGGGATTATGGATTTAAGTGTTCAATGTTACTATGCATCTATGGTATTACTAAGTTAGAATTTGATTTTGTTAAAGTCTTAGTAGCCATAATAAGGCACCAAATCATAAAGTCTTCCACAGATATTTTCTGGGAAGGAATAGCTGAACAACTGAGGAGGTTGAAGGCAACCTCCCATTTGATTTCCCACAGTGATCACTGGATGAGATTAGAGATAACTATACAACAACGAAAAAAAATTAAATTCTTACTCTTGGAAACTGACAGCAAGATATGGAAGCTACAGCAAGATATGAATTATGGTGGAGCCTGTGTCAGAAAGGTGGCACTGAACACATTATTTTCTTCCTGCTTCCCTCTGAAGACTTTCTCCTGTTGAGAAGGGAAATGCCAGGTGCTCATATGTACAGCAGGAAAGAACTGCCAGAGCAGGCCAGGACAGCCTGACAGTCCCAGCACCTGCAGGAAGGGTTCTTGTGGTTTGTCAATCAAGCCTAAAAACCTGCAGTGGAAACTGGGGGGAAATTAAAGCTAGGAATATATTTAAATGTATACTTCAGGGGACTACCTGCAGAGGGAAAATGGGTAGTGATTAAACAGGAGAAATGGGAAGTGAAGAAGAAACTGCACATTATCAAACTGAGGTTTTTACAGAATTAAAGAAGGCATCTGAAACTTGGGAATTTCTCATAGCAAGCTGAGTTTAGGGAAAGAAAAGTGAAAGAGAAGAATCAGCACTGCTGTGGAACAGCCTGGATCACAAGGCTATGCAAAGGGGGGAGCCTGATAGACACAGAAAATAAATCAGCATAAAACAGCAGCAGGTTACTGTTCACAGATTAACTCAAAGACTACTTAATAACTCTCCAAAAGCTGTGCTGGTTTTGGCTGGGACAGAGTTAATTTTCTTACAGGAGCTGCTGTGGGGCTGGATTTGTGCTGCTAACCCAGGGTGTTCCCATTGCTGCTGAGCAGGGCTCACAGAGAGGCAAGGCTGCTCTGCTCTTCACCCCGCACTGCCAGCGAGGGGGCTGGGGGGACACGAGGGGCTGGGAGGGGACACAGCCAGGACAGCTGACCCCAGCTGACCCAGGGCACTGTTCCACACCAGATGGTGCCATGATCACCATATAAAGCTGGGAGAGAAGGGGAAAGATGGGGATGTTTGCACTGAGGGTGTTTGTCTTCCCCAGTCACTGTTCCCTGTGATGGAGCCCTGCTGTCAGGGATGGCTGAACACCTGCCTGCCATGGGAAGTGGGGAATGAACTCCTTGTTTTGCTTTGCCTCTGTGTGTGTGTGGCTTTTGCTTTACTTATTAAACTATTTTTATCTCAACCCACGAGTTTTCTCACTTTTACTCCTCCAATTCTGTCCACATCCTGCCAGAGGGGAGTGAGCAAGGGGCTGAGTGCCTGCCTGGGGTGAAACCACAACATACAGATACTGCATTTAAGAAATAATTCTGCACTAACTGGAAGGACATCCAAAGAAGAAAAATATAAATTATTGTGGTTTGAAAAACAGCCTGAAAACACTAGTACACAAGGAAAAACTGTGTGGGCTGTTAAGTAAAAAACAGGAGAGACAAAAATGCCCTTAAAGTGGAAGGGAAGATCAGCTCTCCTGGGCAAAGCAGCCAACAAAGAAGGGGCTTAAGTTATAGGAAAGACTGTTCAGGCTGAATATGAAGATGACTTTCCAACAATCATCTTTCAAGAACAACTGTTGAGCCTGTCTGAGAGAGGGAAGAGGGTTAAGTCCATCCCTTTTTGCTCATCTAAAGGGATATATCTACTCCTGTGATAGTAAGACCTCAAGGTGGCATTTAATTTTTATTGGAGTTGAAGAATCATCACTTCTCTAGCTTAGTAACTCATGTGCTTCAAAGCAGAAGTTTATGAGAGCCTGTCTGGCCTCCTAAAGGTGAAAAGTTTGGCTGGCTCCATAAGAACTGATGAAAAAAAGACAGCAAGCAAATCAGAAATTACACCTGAAACGTTAAGAGAATCCTGAAAACAGGAGGACAGGTCTTCAGGAGACTGATAAGACAGAACTACTTCTGTGAACGTGGGAAGAAGCCACCAGGAGCCTGAGTCACACCAAGTGCAGCTGTTCCCATTGGGCAGCAATAACAACAGTGGCTGCCACGCCCTGGGCAGCTGAGGAGCGTCCAAGCATTCGGTGCTCCTGCCAAAAGCACATCCCACAAGACAGCTTAGCATGAGCCCTGCTGCCACCCCACATGGACAGGATGCCTGCAGGGAAAATTACCTCCTCCCTGGATGCTACTGCACTGCCTGAACCAGTTCAGGAATAACCTGAAGGATCAGGTGTGCGACACGCACCTGAGCAGAAGCTTCGGAGCATTTACTGGAGTGTGAGCTGGTTAAACAGACATTTGAAGTAGTCCTGGAGGATTTCTAAAGTATGGGCTACCACCTTTAACAAGTCAGGAAAAACATTAAAATCATCTAGCAAAACACAGGGAAGCCAAGGGTTCTCAGAGTAGAGGAATGTCAACACCAGATAGTCAACAAGAGAACACAAGGTCCCTCAGGCCAAACGCTTCACACACAGCGTAAAAGAATCAAAACCACGTTTTCATTCCCTTCCTTTTCCCAAGATAACCCTCTCCAGCATTTGTACAGTAACTATTTATTGCAGGAGCATGGTGTTACAGTTCAAAGTGGATTTCATCCTTCCTAAGGAAGGGATCAGGTAACCTTAGAAACCCGGCATGTATCTCAAAACAATCATTACCAAAGTGAGCTAATACATTTCCTGATGAACCTCTCCTCCAGCTCACAGTTTGCAGATCTTATCAACATTATATTTATATGCCTTACAAGCCTCCTCCAGGTACCAAGATGATAATCTAATAATGGAAAGTGGTCAGCACACTGCAGATAAATCAAAGCTGATAGGTCATTTTTTCATGGGAAACTGTTAGCTGCCTTCTCCATGCAAACCTCAAGGCAGAGAAGAAACTGCCTTGGTGGACACGTTTCTTTAAAGAACAATAAAAGTGAACAAGAGGCTTTAGTTCAGACAGCAAAAGGAGGAGCACATGGATGAACAGGTGAGCTGTGCTAGAAAGGCACTTCCAAGGAAACAAATCTCAGGCTCTGCTGGCTGGGGAAGAGATGTGGGATGGGTGTTTGCTGCTGTCAGTAGATACCAAAGTGGCATCTTACAAAGGAAGTACTGGGGCATATATGCTCTGATGAATGGCAAATATCAGACAACATTCTATTTATAATTGGAAAACAGTTATTTTACAAGCAGGCTGACAGAAGAAGAGAGCATTTGCCAATGCCTGAGCTGCTGCAATGCCAAAAGTGCAGCAGTTTGACCATTTCACAGCCCACATGCTCCACACACTGCACTGAGGAACAGCAGCAGGGAGCAAAGTGCCCACAGTGGGCAGATAAATACCCATAACCCAGCATGCAGTCTGATCATAACCAACACCATTAGCACTGTGCAGCTGTGTTAAAATTTGTCTTCTAGAATATCCAGTTGTCAACAACTGTATTGGCATTTCTGTTGCTGAGAAAGCAAACTGGGATTTATCTGAGTGCATTTCCCACCAAGGGGCACCCTGACAATTGGTGTAGAGTAGAAAAGCCAAGCTGCTGCTACCCAACCTGTGCTTGCTCTCTCTTCAAAGGGTATTCTTGGAGAGATAATGTCCTAGGCTAGAAATGTATCTGACAATGGACAAGGTAAAGAGAAATCTAATGATGCACATGTTGTCCTGCTGCCTTCAAGCACGGTATCAACCCTTACAACACCTCCAGCATCCGAAAAGTGCTTTTAACCAACTGTGTCTAGTGTTGGAAAGCTCCCATTTTTATCTACTTCTAAAACTATTTACAGGTCAGGCTGTTGTCATCCTCAGTCTGATAAACCCAGATGACTCTGAACTGAGGAAACTGAGAAAAAGCAAAACACAAGGAAGAGCAGAGCAATATTCTGCCTGTATTTATATTATAAGCATGTGCCTACATTTGCATAACAGCAAACTACAACAGACCACCTCTAAGGAGAACAAAAACTACCTGAGGAGCACTAGGAGCATCTACTTGAGCCCTCACCTACATTTCTATTCCCAGATGGAGAATCTGCAAAGCTCACAAGGCAAGCACTGACCAGGACTGGTGGTGCTTTACTGGAGCAAAGCAGCAGCAACTCCAGGCACAGAGAACCCCTAGGAGGCAGCTGTCCTGCACATCCAGCTCAGGCTTGGAGTACATTAGGAAGAATATATTTCATGGTTTGTCTTTGATTTTCAAATAGCCCCAGAGTTATATGTTTATTTGTTTTTCTATAAGAAATGAATGTTTTCCCAAAAACCTGTACTGAATGCGTTGGTGTCTGTTGTCTGAAATGAGCATTTCTTTGAAAGCTAAAGAGTCTACAGCTTCCCAGGAGCTGGAGATTTAAACCCTCAGAACTGTCAGTGCTCAGGGTGCCCAGCCCTGACAAACCCTCTCTCCTACAAAAAGACACCAATTCTCAATGCAAATCTCTCCTCAGGCACCTCTGACTTGCAAACCAGCAAGACCAACACACAAAGAGCTACAGACTCAAATAAAGTTTACCAAAGATTATTCATACATTTATTGTTTACCTTTTCTCCTTCACAATGGCAATGTTGAAGATACTCCTATTTCTTGCACTTTTTAGAGCAAAAAGCCTATTAAATACCACTGAAGTAGTGCCTGTCACAGTCATCCCACTTGACAGAAAAGTAGGTAGGAAACCAAAGTTTTTTTTCTCTGCTATTTAACTCCAACCCTCCCAGCTCATGCTTCTTGCTTTGTCTCCTTGACTATGCAAATTGCTCCTCCTGTCTGCTCTCATCTTTTTGCATTTTCTACTCCTCTTCACCCAGTACTGGACTCACAAATTATCTCCATCCTCTATTCTGTGCAGGCTGTAAAATGGTAATTACTCCTCTATCAGAGAAGTGATATCTCAGTGGGTTTTATGAACAAATTCATGTTTGTTTAAAGATACTTATAGCAGCAAAACACCCCCATGATAACGTTTATCAAAAAGAAAACATTTTTGTGTTACAAAGCCTTAATGTATGGCCACAGGTTATCATTAAGTTATCAAGTGACTGCATATTAAGATCTAATTGAAGAACTTATTGCAGGACTCCCCCTCCTTCTGCAATGATGATTTATGGCACATTTTGTCACTACAATGTGCAGCAGTTCAGTACAAACACAGCACTTAACTAACAAGATGACAGAGGCAGATATTCAAGCATAAGCTATAAATACTCAAATGAGTCAGAGGTTGTAAATCTATTGTAAATCATACCTGATTTGTAGGCTGAAACACATTTTCTAATCTTATGGAAAAAGCCTCTGCTGGTTCCTACAATAATATGACATGAACCAGAAAAACTCAACACTTTTCTTTTTTAAAAAGACTGATTGTGTTACATGCTGTCAGAATTCTACTTCAAATATTGATGAGAATCTCTAAAAAGTTTCATTTTCCTTTATTTCCTATGGAATTACCACTAAACATCAGTAACATTTACCACAGCCAGAAGGAGCACATTATCAATATACACAAACTGCATTTCTGTGTGAGCAGAATGGAGGTTACAGGAAGGTGATTCACACACACACACGAGCACAGGCAGAGAACATTCTAACAGCCCATTTGGGCATGGAAAGTAAAAAAATCTATTTAAAATATGCAATAATCCACACAGCTGATTTGGAAATGAAAATAACCTGGCTTTGAGAACAGGTATGCTGCTACTCCTGTCATCTCAACAGAAATGCCAGAGCAGGGGATGGGATCTCAGATATTTTCATCCATTCCTTTTTTCCTTTTAACTCCCCTTTCTAATACAGTTGACCACGTTCCTCCAGGTAAAATATACAGCACTGCTTGTGGGATAACAGATAACCTGAGGGAAGTATGCCAACATTTGTGACACCACAATGGTTTACCCAGCAACCACACACTGTTACATGTTTTCTGTTCAGTCCCCCAAAATAAAACACATTAAAGCATAAACCTTGGCAGAATAATCTCCCAGGCTGCAGACAAGCTCCCTGACTCTGCGAGTTGCATATTAAAATCATCACACACTGAGGAGTCCCAAGGCACTCAGCCCAGGCAGCCTGGGGGAGGGGACAGCTCCACAACAGACCACAGAAGGAAGGGAATGATGCTCAGCTCAGAAGCCACTGGAACAGAGGATGGGCAGTGTTGGACAGGCTGCTGAATCCCAGGATCACTGCAGCCACTCCAGCTCCTGCAACTGGGCTTCATCACCCCCCAGCAGTGGGCTGGAATTCCCATTTCCCCCTGGAAAGCCCACTTCTCTCTGCCATGAACATGCCAGACAGACCCACAAGCATCATGGAGGTGCAAGAGGCAGAGATTGACCATCTCTGCTTTACAGTAAAGGGATAAAAATATTTTCCAGCTAACATTTCTAATCAAAATATTTACCAAAATACCTTCTATGTTAGACTGACTGAGGTATATAGACTTAACTGTTTTTACTTCTCTGTTTGCAGATTTAGCACTTACCTTTACTGCAGATAATGCTGGAGGGGTGGATGGATACTTTGCCTTTCCATTACCAGGATGGATGTTTGAGTAACAAACCACTTAAGCTATTTTATATCAGCTTTAGACAAATGCACTCAGCTGAGGCGGGAGTGAAGCAGGCAAGGAACTGATCACCTGTGCTGACTAAACCTGCAGGAGGGTGGCTAGAAGAGAAGCAGGCAGCAAAACACACCCTGATAGTATTTCTGACAAGCACAGCTCCCTTAAAGCCCCTGCAGTTATTAAATAACAGCCATTCCCATTCTAGTGACCCTTTAGCATCCAGAACTCACAGTTACAGCTGAATGTTTCCATTAGAAAAGCCTTTATACACAAAGTTTCCTGACCAAGTGCACATACACTGGCAAGAGTTTACACGTGTAAAATAAACACTAATAGCCTGTGCTCAATAGTCCTGCTCTCAAAAAAATTACCATAAAAGAACAACAACTTGAATGTGCAATAAAAACCTGCTCATTTCCCACCTCATCTAATTCTGCAATGCTTCTCTCCAGATGAACAGGAAGACTACTTTCATTTGTTTTCAAGTAATTGAGAAACATTTCAGGTCTTTATCAGCTCTCCAATCTTTCTTCCTTTCACACATTCCCTAGAATTGTTGCCAACAGGGTATTTATAAAAGATCCAGCCTCACAAAAATACTCAGGCAAACAATGTTGCAGGAAAAAAAATAGAAATTGAAGGAGCTGTTATGTAGAGAAGACTTAAAGGGTTGGATCGTTGTTTAAACAGAAAAAATAATTTGTTTCAGTGGATGCAAGAGCTGTGTGAGGGAGCACTTCCTGGCCCTGGACTCCAGCAGCAGCCACATACCTTTCCCCTAAGGGTGGAAATGTGTGTTTATTTTGGAAGGGGTTTGTGCTCCACATCACAAATGGAAACATTCAGCTGGGGCTGAGGCCTCAGAGCAGGACTGAACTGACAACACACCACAAACACACCCCCACAGGAAACCTCCTTCCTCTTACTTCGTTTCTCTTTCCTGAGGCCTCACCAGTGACTGAACCTGCAGCAGCTCAGATCAGCTCAGAGCTACATGTACAAAACACGAGTTCATTTCTGGCCAGGACAGCAACTCCACACCTCTGTGACAGACAAATCAATTAAAATCCTACTATTCATTCAAAAGAATTAGACCTTGATCACAGGCTTCTAGCACAGAGCAAGCCAACCCAAAGGGCAAACCCTCCCTCCCTGTCGAGCCCCACCACCCAGCCCTTCCCACCCACTTCAGCAAAGTGCCTTCTCCTCCACAAACACTGCTGAGAGCAAACAAGAACTGTACAAACACCCAGCCCCAGTCAGCTGAAAAACAAACTGAAAATCCCTTCCAGATCCCATCTGCACTTGTATGATTTCTTTTTCTCCACTAGGACCCAACTGGTGTAAGCACCTCTCACTGCCATGGCAACCCAGTTGCAGAACACTCAGTGACACACACATAAAATTAAGCAATTTTTTTTTTTAAGTTACCACAAACAGCTTCATGAAGTCATATTTATAAAGATCTTACCTACCAAAATCTATGTTTTGGAAACTGTCCAGTTCCAGCCTAGTTTTAATCTCTGATTTAACACATCCTGCCCATTGGCATGCATTACCTGCTGCAGTCCATTCACTCAGTTTTACTGTGCCATCCTGTCTTCACAACTAATTTAATTGCTGTGTCCCAGATAGGAAATACATTAACTAAATTTAATGATAATCCTTGTGTTGCCTTTTAGTTCTAGTAGCATTTGTCACTGAACCTTGAAAATGTATCCAAATAAAGCACTTGGTGCTGCACTGCAATAAAGTTTACAGTCAACTCTGAATATTCTAGGAATTGTATTAATATTTTCTGTATTTTAAGAAATTCCTGCTACCTCTCATTATCTCATGCACATCACTCCTAAAGATAAATATAAGGAACTGCACTATAAAGTAGAAATAAAACATTTCCACAGAGCAACCTCAAAAGCAATGAGTAGTTGCCAGACAAAGGAAATTCGAAGAAGGGTCACTTCCAGGACTGTAAATGACCCCTGGCCCTTGCCCTGAGCAAGAACAGGAGGTCTGGGCTCTCTGTAGGACAGGTCCCCCCTTCCAATGATGCTGAAGCACAAAAAGGTGCATCACTGCTTCTGACAGATGAAACAATAAATGTCAAAGCTGTTTAATCTCTAACATAACTATCCTTATTCACTGCTCTCTTCTTCCTGATTCCTATTTTATAGCAATAGAAGATGCTTAAATACATGGATAGTGAACCTAAAAAATCCAACAGATGGAGAAATGCAGTCCCTAAATTTGAAAGAAACAAACTCACAAGCATACCTGAAAAACTGAAGTTATTAACTAGAAACTTAAATGTGGCAGTTTCAAGCAATTAAAAGCAAAGCTGTCACAACAGAGACAGAAATAGAAACATCCCACAGAAGGAAAGCAGAAGGCTCTGTGTCTCACTAGTAACAGAAATGAAGAGCCATTGCATTAACACGTGAAAATGAATTTAGTTACTCTGACAGCAAAAACATCTGCTGCTGAATTGTGATATTAAAAAGTCATTATAATCCATTACAGAACAGTGAAACCTTTTCACACCAAACGAGCTGATACAGAGAACAAAACAAGCAATACTGTGAAAACAGAAATATTCCATTTAGATTGAAATTGCTCTCGTGTATCTTAATTCCAAAGCTTTTCATGTACCTAAATTTCGGTGGGACTCACACACTTCTGCTCCCTTCTCCTGAAAGTAAAATCCACTGTTATGAACTACAGGAGATCTCACAGGGCAGATTCTACAGAATGCAAACTAAAACTTTCTGACCTCTCACTTCCCACATAGGAAAAACTTGGAAAGAAAAGGACAGTTTCAATAAATTACTGTTACAGTGTCTTTATCATGCAGTTATTACTTTATTTTTCTGAAGTAATACTTAATTTCTGCAGTATAAGTCATAAGAAGTGCTTGAAACAGAAGTTGTTTTGTCCATCCCTTATGGTAGGCTTGGCTCTTCTCTAATTCTCAGTCTTTGGGAATCTGGGAAGCTCCACTTGGCTGTCTGTCCCCTAATTAGCCACTGATAAATTACAAAGCATTTGAGCTGGTTCAGAGCTGTTCAAATCAAAGGACAGACGACACAAGAAGGTCTGTAAGCCATCAGCTGCAGAAGAGAGGCATCACCTTGCCTCTCTTCCTCCCCCTTCTGAAAGCCACAGCTTCATTAACTTTTCTCCTGGGGAACCTGGCAGTCAGTGCCCCCAAAGGGAGGGCACTCCTTACCTCTGCTGCTGCCTGACCCTCTGCAAAGCAGCTCCACTCACCTGCCAAGCAGAAAACCCACACAGAAAGACAAACAGGCAGTGGTGGCAGCGGGGGAAATGGTTTCCCCTAAGCTCCATGAACCGAGTTTTTACACATTAAATTGAGTTGAATTGTGCAAGGGGAGAGGGGCAATTACTTGTCTTTGAAACAGATAAATAACTACTAACAACTAAATGGAAAACTGTATCTGTCTTGACAAAAGAGATGACATATGTTGTGTTATGGTTCACAGAAAATTAATCCATATATTCTTGTCAAAAGGCTGCCTTAGAATGCCCAGCAAGATAAGCCAAAGCTTATGCTGAGAATCCCAACAAAACTTTAGGATCATAACTATCCTAGTAAGATTTATTTCCCTCACTGAGCAGTCAATAAAAATAGTACAATCAATAAAAAGTACAAGCACATTTTTTAAACAATCTTATAAAAATATCAAACACTTCACAGAGAATAAACATGAATTTACCTTTGGTTTTTTGTTCAGCAGCCTGAAAGAAGAGAAGAACAAAACAAATCAACTACTTGTCAATACTGCAAATTATACCTAATAATTACAGGGCTGCAGGCCTAACTTTCTGCAGAAACTGCTTACATAAATCAGGTATCAGTTTCATTTAAGGACTAGAGAATGTTAGTTTAACTCCATGTCTTAGGAATGTGGGAATGGCAGCCCCTGTCTGACTGAAGCCAGAAGCAGATGCCAGAGGAAGGGTAAAGAATGTCAGGAGATGGCAGCAGCCCCATCTCCCACCCAGCCTTCCCTCTCCTGAGGGTCACAGGCTTCCTAGACCCACACCTTGTCTGTGAACCCTTTAGCACCCAGCAGAATTAACTTCTCTGCCTTTGTCCAGCATCCCTTTGAATCCACCCACACTATCAGCTTCCACAGAAGACCTGTTTAATTTTTAATCTGTTTGGAATCTACTTTTTTTTTTTTTATGATGCCTCATTTCTATACCAGAAAACACAGCAATCAATTCTTATTTAAAACTCAAACTGTGCAATCCAGAAAATGAGGCTGGAGAGTGCTGAGCACTGAAAATGAGCCTGGGATCTCAGAGTCCCTCCAGCACTGCTGGGACTGATCCAGGTGCCTGGGGCTGAGGAAGGGCCAGGGGAGCCAGGTGTGGGAGCAGCCCCTTCCCAGCAGGGCACGCTGAGCACAGGGAGTGCCAAAGCCCTGGCACAGCTGCTCTGGCAGGGATCCTGTGACCACAGCTCTCCCTGAGCCAGTGGCAATCATCACTTGTGCCAGACTCACTCCCAGCAGTGAAGCTGCAGCATCAGTGCCCACACTCACATTTAAAAGTGAAGGATTCATTTTTAACAAACCTTTTTCTGAGCACCTTCCTTCTTTTTCTTTTCTTCCTGCTTTTTCTTTTTCTTTTCTTCCATCAAATGTTCCTCTTCTTGTGTTTCTTGTTCTTTCTCCCTGATAAAAACAAGAGTTAGGAAGAGCTTTTCAGTAAGATGAAGTTTCTCTAGGAAGGTGAATAATCCATATTTGCATTGCTAACTTTCTACATCTCATGTCTAAAAAAGGCTGCTTCTACTGCTGCAATAAAAGCACTAAAAAAAAGCTGTTCCAGAATTGAAACAACAAATAAAATAGCAGGCAGTGAGAATTCAGAAAAGATAGATTTTATTTGGAACCTCTTTCCACAATCACTCATAAGTACTACTTAATATTAGCATATTCTAGGGAAAGAAAGTTTAAAACTGGGAAAAAAAAGGAACAAACCCAAGTAATTAATGCAAGTTCTGCTGGCTTTCAGCAGCTGTGATTCACAATATACCTTGAAGATCATGAGCAAGTACATTACTTTGCAACTATTTTTCTCTTTTTGATCAAACACATGCTGCATTAATTTTCCATATGCATCAATTTTGTTCTCAAGAGTTGTAAACTAAGGCCCAGATGAATTCCAATAATCATATTTTGTGTTCATCCTATAAATTCTAGCTGAAGAATTTGCATTAATGTAAAACAAGACTGTTCCAGTATCATCCTGATTAAAAATTAACCTGAATGGTTCCAAATCAAGAAGAAAATCTTTTTGAAACCTTTTCTCTGCTTTCTATGTCCATCACTGTAATAAATGGTTATAGCAATGACCCTCCCCAACATCCTTTTCAATAAATACCAATGCAAATAATTCATTTACTTCTCTGTAACTACTTTATCTTCCTTGACAGCTCCTCAGGTCCTGATCATTTATCAGCCTTACAGATCTTTGGAGAAGGCTGTTTCTGATGGGCTGAAGCCATTACTATCACTATTATTAGATTCAATGTCCTCCAGTTACTCCTCAAGACCACTTTTAGCCTAATTTACTATTGCTTTACATTTAACTTGCCAAAGCCTGCAGCCCCCCTCCCTTTTCTTTGTTTGGATTTTTGTTGTTAAAAGAGTTTTTTAGTTACAAAACTCGTGGGTTTTTTTGGTCACAATGTGTGAGACTGCTCTTTACCTAAAGGAGAAAAAAACCCACTCTTCAGATTTTGCACATTGTGTCTTCAAGCATTGCCCATGAAACATTTTGCCTCTTCTACAAGTTTGAATTTTCTTACATAGTTTCCCTTTGTTACAAAAAAGGAACGTTGTAGCCTTTTGATATTTTGGTTGCTGAAGGGCGTTCTGGGATTTGGCTTTTTCCCTTGCCTGAAAATACTGATTCTGGCCACTGCAGATGCTTTAATGCTTACACAGATCCTGTATGGAGCTCCAGACTAAATTAAAAGCAGATTCCCTTTCCTTGTGTCATCCCAAACTATAAACACTCCAGCAAGCAATTCACAGGTCTAAACTTAGGTGTTAGTGCCTTTTCAGACACTTTACAGCACTCAGACTATTTACAGAAGTGAGAGATATGGCAAGACCCAGGGTTTGGAGTAGCAGCCAGAGGCTGGGCACATCTGGGAGCTCTTGGTGCACCACTGGAGGTGCAGACAGCTGCAATGGCTTCAGGTGTCTGCATTTGAAATACTCACCCACCTTCTGCCACGGCCAAAAATTCACCCCCTGAACAGCTCAGCTTATGCCAGTTCCAAGGGGCACCTTTTCAAGCCTGTACTGTAAGCTGAGGTTTGGGAAACATCTGCCCTTAGGTGGGGATTTGCATTACGTGGTAAATTGCACTCCAGACGAAGGAGTTTGGAACTGTGCTTTTAAATGGCTTCTTCTAGGACTTTGCAAAAAGTGATGACTTAGGTTGCCAAAAGAAACTGAGTTGAAACTGTAATAGATTTGCCTTTATTCCTGTTAGCTCGGAGGAGAACAGAAGTCCCCAGGACCTCAGTAACTACAAAGAAACAACATTCAGCCCCTTGATTTTCAGTGCTCCCTACCCAAGTCACAGCAGACTCTACAAAGGCCTTGTTCCAGTGAACTCTCCCAAGCTGGCAGGCTCTTGCCAGAGGAAGCTCAGCCTTTTTTGGTTTTTGAAAGCAGGTGAATGAAACAAGTCCATGTAAAACGAGAAACTTTTTGGTTTCCTCTTGCTAGTACTTAAGAAACCCCATGACACTGCAGCAATTCCAGAACACCACAGTTACATTTTAAACCCCCTTCAATACTCAGGGCAGTATTTAAAAACAAAAACAAAAAACCACACACAAAACCAAACCACCACCACTTTGCTTAACATGCAGAGTTTTCTTTAAGCTGTGGAAGTATGTATTACCCAACTTTCTTGTTAGGACTCTTTTTTAAAATCAAGTTCTTTTCCTCAAATACCAGATTGAAAGGGATCTTAAGGATCATCTGGTCCACCAAAGTGTCCAACCCTGGGGATCAACTTTCACCACTGTCAATATAATTCCTTACACTGGACTCCACTATCAATTTTTGTTTCCAGGCAATGCATCATGTCAGTGGATTTTCCAAATCAAAGAAGAGCAAACATTTTGCTCCACTAAGAATACAACGTATTTTATTACCACATTATCACAGCAATTACAACATCAGAGGTAAAAGTGCCACTCCTCACAAAAACCTGTGCTTTGGTTGTGGGGTTATTTTTTCATTTCTGAGACTAAAATAGCCTCAGATTAGCTCAGAAAATGATACTGTAATTTTTAATGGAGTTCAATTTTCAAAACTGATTTACATAATGACACTTCTGAATACATGTGCTTTAAATATGCTTAAAATAGAAATAAAGCTGCAAGCGGCCTCTCAGATGGCAACTCTTGCTGTCACTTTTAGGCAGAAATTAGTCATCAAAAGCAAAACAAAAGGAAAACAATAAAAACATGGCTATATAAAGTTTGATTACGTTGTCAAAGGCACATGTTGCAGCTTTACTTCCTGAGCGACAATTTAATCTTTATTGCAGGAAATACGCTAAAACATTTATGAATACAAGGCTCATGTTCTAAAGCAGGAGTGTCTCAGAATATCCCTGTAGGAGTTTGCCTTGTTCTTACATATGGATCTGAATCGTGAGGGATTTTTATGAGCAAGGAGTTTTACTACAGAATGAAGTGGTGTTTTTACAGATTGCAAATAGCTTATGAAATCCAAGCCTAACCCAAGGTTATCTTTAAAGTGCCTCTGCTGGAGAGCTCTCTCTGAACAGGAAAGCAAGAGGAGCTGCAGGTCATGGCCACAGTGCCTGTCAGTGCCTGTTGAAGAAAGGTTTATTAATTCCTTCTAAAAATTAACAAATCTAGGCTGATTTATTTTTTCAGCTAAGTAAGAACTGAGTTTTCTGGCTGGTATCAGGCATTGGATTGATTCCACAGCTGAAGGCACAGCACTGATGGGACATTCTGACAGCATTTTGCAATTTGCCTTTTGGGAATAGTGTTCTTCAACAACCTGCAGGTAGAGTCTACTTGTCTTATTGCCCATACAGTGTTTTAGAGTTCAGATGTTCCTGCTGTAATTGAGGGCTAAACAGAGACCTGTGTCTCTTCTCACTCTAGGTCACACTGCTCCAAACCTCAACAAACTCATTAATTTTGTTGTAAATGTGAGATGCTGAAGGTTTATTTAATAACAATGGAAAATTGCCTTTTCAGCATAGCATTCTTAATCTTTGTCTACAGATGCCATTGTCTGGTTTGGCTACTACACTTTAATTCCAGGATACCTCTTGTACCTTAAATCCTACTTTATGCTGGAATAACCTCCCTTGACAGTTGTGGAAGTTGCTCTTAGTGACAGAAATCCTTCAACTTGCACACAACTGCTCAAGCACTGCTCTGGTTTTGACTTCCCTCACCATACAAGAGGCCACTGTGCATTCCTGCAAGGGCATTTTTCCTAAAAGTGATGATGGGAGGGAAAAAAGAAGAAAAAAAACCACCTTTGAACTAGAATTGTAAGGAACTGGCAAACAATCATCCAGATGCAGGCTGTGGAGGCTTTTTGGAAGGAATTAATAGATTCATGCATTGTTATGGGTGATAACAGATAACAGAGGGTTTGGGCAACACAGACACGAGCTCTCAAAGACAAGTTCTCCAAATCTGGTATCATACAGTTTCAAACAAAAAGGAAGAAAATGACTACTTAGGATGTTCTTCAAGATCTGACTTAAGCAAGAAGTGGCTGAAATCATGAAGGCAGAAAACAGCTCGAAGGGTGATGATAAAATGGGATCAAAAATTAAAACAAAAGAGCCAACTCTGGAAAGGCAGGCTTTGACTCATTCAGGACAACTGTAATAATGTCCCACAGGAAGGGGCAGGTGCTGTTTCTTGGAAATCACCAGGAATCTAAACAAGGCAGGTACCCACATGTATAGAAGGAATCCTACATAAAGCAAGAGGTCACCAGAGCATTAGCAATCTCTGTTTTCACAAGTTCTTCTGGAACACATAAACTAAAATTCTGTATTTGCCTATTGCTAATTTTGTTTCCTGCTTCATCTTCACACGGCCCAGCTCTGTGACCTTTCCAGAGTAAATATGAGTGAAGGGAAGGAGCTGGTGTGACTGTTAAAGTGCCAGCTTTGTTCCCTTGATATCCAGGCTCAGTCATTAATCAAGAAGAGTCAAGCTGGTCCCTAATTACAAGCTCTCCAATCACCTCAAAAAAGAAAGCAGCACGCAAAACTAGGTCAAATAAATAAGAAGGAAATATGAAAAAACCCCAGCACAAACACACGGGGACAAATTGAGAAAGGCCAGAAAAATATGAGCACTGTGCATGTAAAAAGCAACAACAAATCAACCTTTAAGTGCTTCATGAATATGCAGGAAGAAATATTAGTTTTGATTCTCGCTGGGAGAGGGGGAGCAGTGACAGATGACCCTGTGAGGGCTAAAGTGACAGTACTTTTCTTTCTGCTTTAGCCCTCCCTAAAGAGGTCAGCGGGGAACAGATGGCCAACAACCGCCAGCACTGGTGTGGAGCCCGCAATGACGACACTTCTCCCAGGATTTCTCCCAGGGATTTCTCCCAGGGATTTCTCCCAGGGATTTCTGGGGCTCTGCCCAAGCTGCTGCCAGGGGCAGCAAAGCACTGACAGCCAGGCTGCTCATCCAGCCCCAGGATCTCCACCTCCACCCCTGCAGTGGTCCACTCTGGCTTCCTGCCTGAAAGACTGCTGAGTACAGCTCCAAGCAAGATGCTTGAGATGTGTTTAAAAGTCCCTTTTCCCAAAATTTGGGAAGAAGGAATGATCTGGCTTCTCGGAAAAACTCACATGAAATGGCAGGGAAAAAACTGAGATGGAGATGAACATTCTGCTACCACTTCAAAGAGGAAACCAGGCCAGTGAAGGCAAGAACAGCTTAAAAATTCCTGAGAGAAATGGGATATTCCTCCACCGGCTGGGCCTGCTGTCATTTAGCACAGGAATAACTGTGGCTAAGTCATTGCAGGTTCCCTTAAAGCACGAGCAGGTGGATGGATGGCACTCTGGAAGAGCAGCAGATGGCAAAGACTGTGCCTATAACTTACAAGGGAAGAGAGAAAACCACCAGCAAGACCTAACAAGGATTTGTGGAGGAGAAAAAAAGTCTGATTTTTTTTCCTACAGCATAGTCCCAGGTATTTCTGAAAAGGGTGAAAGAGAAGAAACCAAACTATATAACTGACTTTTCAATCCAGGTGGAGACTTTTGTTTTAAGGCACGTAACAAAATTACAATAAAAAACCACAAAACCCCTCCCACAAGGCAGGGACCTGATGAATTTTTGTTGCAGTGTGCCATGTCCAGCAGCAAAATTTTTATTAACCACTTTGCTGCTGGAAAAATGTGTACACTTATTGAGTTTCCAGAATATGTCATGTCCTAGGGCTGCAAAACAATTAAGGAAGGATAATATTCAGAACAGCTTGATTAACTCAAAATGCAGAAGAAAGGCAGGGAGTAATTCAGTGAGGAAAAGCACAGGGTACCATGTTTGGCAGGAAAAATCCTATATAAATACAGCATAGGGAACAAGTGGCTGAACACCAGTTTTGGGGAAGAAAAAAAGCAGGTGCTACAGCGGATTTCACTCCAAAGGCAAAGCAACAATGTCACAGATGGTCAGATATTAATCAGCTGCTGTGCTGCGTCCAGTTTGGGACTATCTACAGCAAGAGAGACACAGGTCAGCTGGAGAGAGCCCAGAAAACTGCACCAAGGAAATCAAAAAAGAACAGGCCCTTGGAAAAAACTTCAGACTTGGATTCACTTAATCTAAAGAGAAGGCAACCCTGTTATTCAAAAAGGTGTTAAAGACAGAGGTAGAGAAGCATGGAGTAAAATCTTTCTCCTTTAGCTGTGGTAAGCAGCACTGAATTTAAATTACAACAAAGAAGATTTGGATTAGGCATAAAGAAAAATCCTCCACACTGAAGCATTTTAAAAACCCCAACATTAAAATGTATACCAAGTCTTTATAAATATACATTTGAAGAAGAAAAGAGGAAAAACACAAAAAGAAAAGAAGATTTCTTTTTTATGAAGCAACACTGATACGAGGCCACACTGACTCCTGGGCACAAAAACAATTAGACAGGGAACTGGAGGCCTCTACCCATTCACAAAGTGAAATTCTACAATCTCCTTTCCAGGGAATTAGTGGGGGAAAGCCCTCAGTCACACCACTGTGGACAAGATAAGTCTATGGAGGAGTTACATGTACAGTTGTGAGCACACAGCTTGAAACTACACCCTGTAATTTGAAAGTCTGGGTACAAACTTTGTTCCTGTGGGGAGTCATAACTGAAGTCCAATGAGAGTTTTTGTTTGACCTCAATTTATGATTTCTCAATCCCATGTTTTGGGGTTTCTCACTATCCAATTATGTCCCAATCCTGCAATTAACCCTCCTTACAGATTATTTGCCTTGACAGGAGATTCCTTCTCTGAAACATCAAGATATCACCCACTGCTAACAGATGTGGGCTGGGACTTTGATACCTGAAGTTTCTTGTGAACTTATCTTGAAGTGTGTAACAGAAAACTCATCTCCTGAACACGGACAGCAGCCTGATTCCTGCAGCCACTTAGAAATTCCACCAACTTTGGAGTCTCTGCAGGAGCAAAGTGTAGCTGCCATTCAAAGCCACCCAAGAACATCACAGCGTTAGTTGAGAACATGGTGTGAAAAGCAACACATTCAATTAAAATTGGTGAAACTAGAGGCAGATTTCAGGTTGTCCAAGAGACTAAATTAATAATCCTGTTCCTACAACCTGTAAAGTAGAAATTTTGGGATCAGAAAGAGCTCCTGTGTTCCATACTCTGTCTCAAGGCTGCATTTCCAGCAGTGGTACATGGTGTTTCTAACATGCCACTCTGGAATATTGGTGGAAGAGCAATAAAATCCTGACAGAACCCCAAGGAGAATAAAGGAGAGCCAGCTGGTGTGTGCTGCAGGACATGGGCTCCCTCTGGAAGTTTCCAGTTCACCTAGTGTTAACTTACTGTGACCCTCCTTTATGTACATGTAAGGTGAATAACCACTCAAGTAGATTAGATTAGAACAAAAATAATGCAGAATAGGTAGTTACTATCATTCAATTCAAGATAACTTTCAAAAGCACACCGACCTGGTCTTGTTTTAGCTTCTACTGGTTATTACCAATGACTGGAAGAGGGAGGAAATTCCAGAGAGAAAAAGTTTTATAAAGTAAGGATGCAGATGAACTATGATTGGTAAAGCCAGAAGTTTGAAGAGCCCATATCTGAGCACTGCCAAGTCCCAGTAAATGTTTGCAGGGTTGGGAGTTTTTGTTTTTCATCTAGAGACTTCCTTTTGGTTTTGTTTAACACTCCAGTTTCTCCTGACATGTTAGGTGAGAGGGATGGGGACTGATGAGAGTACTGGAGTACAAGTGGGAATGTTTCAGAGGTGTGTTACCCTTCATTACTAAGTGCACACCAGAGTGGATCTGCAGAGCAAAACTGCCCCTGCAGAGGATTTCCTATCCACACCATCCCTGTTTCAGGTGGAGCCTGGCTCCACTCTGCTCCTGTGCAGCAGGAAAACATTAACTGCACCCTTGGAACTCATCATCCATTTATTTAAAAGGAATTTGGTAACTGCACTCCAAGACACATGATGCCAATCAAAGCACAGCAAGTAAGGACAATCACTTGATCAATCATGGAAGTTCCAATCCAAATGAAGAGATTCATGTAGATAATCCCACAGGGATGCCACCATCCCCTCTCCTGTGAAGGTGTTGCTCTCCACAGTGCAGGCCTACTGGGGTACATACCAGCTCCAACATGGGATAACTTAAGGAGTTAGTAAGTCAATCTGGGCATGGACCACAACACTGTACACCAAACCTCACCCATTTATGCATTTCAGGCATGAACCACACCAAAATTTCCTCCCTCAATCTGCTGACAACACCCCAGCAGACCTTAAGTACCCCACCATGGGCACCACTCAGGCTATGCAAGGACCAAGAGGAAAAAAAAGCCCCACAGCCCAAAAAAAGAGCTTGCATTAAATTCATCCCTCAAAGCAGGCTACAAACAGCAAGAAACATGCTATGAAAAACAACTCTCCTCCCCCAGCAAACACAGACTGATGGAAAAATTAAGCTACAAACTGTGAAGAGTGCAGATAACCAGATTTACTTTCCCAGCACTGCCTCCCTCCCAGGCCTGATGATAGTTACCAGCAGTTGATCTGGCATCTGCTCCACAGCTCGTCCCCAATCTTCCTGGAACATAATGCACAAAGGAAAACAGCTTTGGAATCCAGCAGCTCAGCAAGAGCACAGCATGTTTGTCTCTCCAGATACTGCTGGCTATTTTGGTTTCTGCAAATACTTCAGAAGATGAGAGCCCTGTGCCAGCAGAGGCAAAGCTCTCCTCTCTGACCAAGTGTCACCCTTTAGCTGACCCAGGAGCAGAAGCAACCCACGGCTCTGTTCAGCTGAACTCCAGGAACACTTTGGAGGAGCACTGCTTCCTGGGGCAGCTGCACAGGGATACTGCAGTGTAGCAGGTCAGGAAACTGGAACAGGAGCAGCTCCACAGGATGTTTTGCCATTCAGGCTCAGAGGTGACCACTCCCATGGATGGAGGCTGGTGGAGCCAGTCAGTCACCTGTCTGGCAGTACTGGGGTCAGGAGGGACAACGGGGTCAGGAGGAACAGGCCACAGCTGGGAGCACTGTGCAGCAAACCTTCAGAGCCCTCCAGCAAGCACAGCTAAGCCTTTATGCTCCTCTGTTGAAAAAAAATAAAAAGCAAGTTTGCATAACTGCAATGATGCACTGTTGTGCCTGTAGGGATTTCCAACACACCTAATCCTCCTCTCCCTCTTCCATCACAGTTAGGTGCCAGTACTCAATTATTTCTGAGCCCAATCACTTTGTCAGCAGCAGGTGAAAGTACTGTGAACTTATTTATTGCCAGAGCAGGCTGGGGCTCTCACACTGGTGGGGCTGGACAGCACAACCTAGAGCATCAAAAAGTAGGAAACAAGATTTACCCTGAAGACAGATGTTTGTGGTGCTGCTCTCCTGCTCACTCTGGCAATGAGGTGGTGCTGACATCCAAAGACACCCAGCTCCCAGCAGCCACAGGCACACAGGTCCCTTGGGTGTCCGTGCTCATGAGTGGTTCCAGGGTGATTAAACAGGCCCAGGAAGGTGAGCAATACCTCTCCCTAGGCAGACTTCCTGCCACAGGCACAGTGGAAAATGCACACACACTGCCCTCATTCCTACCCACAGCAGGGAAACTGTACCAGGCACATCTAAGAACACACCAACACACACCAGCAGGACAGTGAGGAGCAGCAGTGACCAGACAGACACACACATCACTCGACCTGAACACTCATCTGCCCATCTGAGATGACCTAAAAGCCAGCCTGGGTTTTCCTGTGATGTTAAAATCACTTCCCAGATGTGTGGCAGAAGCCAATCTCTAGGAAGACAGGAGGTGGCCTTGCTACCACACCACTGAGACCTCCAGGTGTCACCTCGGGAGGCACAAGGGGTGGGAGATGCAGGACACTGCTGCAGCCCCGACTGCAGGAAGCTCATGGAGAGGCCTGGATGGGGGAGGCAAAGACAGCAGCCTCAGGAGGAAGGGGTGTGTCAGGACCTACAACCTGGAAAACATAAGGACACTGTTCCTCTTGTAGAGCCCAGGGCTGGGCACACACACTGCCTCGGGAAGCTGAAGTCTGTAGTGTGTCAGCCCAGCACAGCTGCCCCCACAGGCACAGGTAAGCTGAATGCACAGCTCCTGACAAAACAAGATGCAAAATGGAAAAAGAGATGTCAAAAGAACTCCTTGTCTCAGAAACTAAAAGGGAAATACACTTAAAGCAAATAGGATGATGGAGATCTAAGTTTTTGTGAAATGTTTATTCTTTTAGGAGATTTCAGAATACACAAACCCATAATTTCCTTCTTCTGCATTTTTAAATTTGCTGAGTGAGCTCATTGAACATTCAAGCTGTTGTCTTCAAGTTTTCCAAATACCATTCTATTTAAAGGCACTGTGAATAGGGAATTCAATTTATCAAATGAATGAAAGAAGAATTCTTAGCAGGAACCCTGGTGAGCTAATCAAGAGTCACAATAAAATGTCAGGGGTCCTGGAATTCTCGGCAGGAGGTTAACACCAAATTTGATCCGAGTCAAGGAAGACAAAACATACTATAGACTAATAAACTGTACTAAAAGTTGTGCACTGCAAATTCGTGGAAGTTTAAACAAAAATGAAGAAAATCTACTTGATTTGTGCACTTTATACACTCCTAGCACTTAACTACAAAAATCAAACCACACTGTTCATCATGATCATGCCATTTAACTTAAAGAAAATACTTTTTGAAGACTTTAATACATTTTGAAGTAATTAAGTTTTTGTTCCACTGCATCTTCAGCTGCAAGGCTGTTTTGAAAATTAAGATAGCAACATAATTTGAGTAAAACAAGAAACAATTACTCTGTACACATCTTGAGGGTGGAAACTGGATTCAGTTAAAGATTTATCCTATCATCTGAAATTAAGGAAACAGCACAATCCAAGGTGGCACCTTTTTCTCCACAAACCTAACAGAGTTTAAAGGATTAGCTCTGCAGCACTGAAAGGGTAATCCTTAAAACCTGATGAACTTAATGGAAAGAAACTTCTCTGTTCTTCTACTTTACTTTCCATAGTAAAAGCATAAATTAGAATATCAGCCCCAGCATCAGAATGGGCCATCATCCATTTCTCAACTTAGCAAATGAATAGCAGCTCCATGGGGGAGGAGAGACAGGGTGGGGGAGAGATGGGGAAAGGAAATGGCCATAAATGATCTTCCAGGACAGGAAAACTAGTTGCAGTAAATACCACTTTGGAAATCAATTTATGGTCAATTATGATCTTAGTAGTAACTATTTTATGCCTTCATTTAGTGAATGAAATGCCCAGGGGAGCAAATATTCTCAGAAATATATCCAATATGTCTCCAAGTATGTTGTTATCTGATCAGTAGATGCAGAGAGAATTCCAGAAAGAGCAGCTCTTGTTTGTCTGGATGCTGACTGAGGCACTGGGGATGGGGAAGAATAGAAACAGTTTCAGAGCACTTGGACTATCAGTGTTGCAATATCACCCAGATAAAACAGATTATATCTATCACTCTGGGTGGTTTGCTTCAAAAGCAGTGAGTTTTGTCATCACTGCACTATTTCACCTAGGAATTTGTGAAGCACATTTCATTTCCACAAATGTAAGAAAAAATTAAAGTTGAGGGTCTTTTTTTAAGCAAATCATTATGTAAACATCCATCCACTAAGCCAACCACTGCTTTATTCAATTATTACATGTAAATGTAGCAGCAGAGTATAAAGACTGACATCTCTAATGCAGGGTTGGTGTAATGAGACTTACTTGGACCATTCTTTTCTAAATTGAAGGAATTGAGTTCTATGAGATTGATTAGAAGAATAGAAATAGTAAAAATTACCATTCACCAAGCTCCACTAAGTCCCAGATAATAAATCTTTCACCCCAAACAGTGCTATTTATACAGAGACTCTGCTCCTTAACAGCAGCAGTTCTATTACAGTCAGAGACCAAATTTAGCTCCACACCTGGATCAGACAGATATATTTTATTATGATCATACTAGAAAACCTTAAATAGCATTTAGTTTGCTACCACCAGGCTTTCCTCCTTCCTTATCAGAGGATGCTGCATCTTCCATATTAATTTGTTTCTGAAAGACTTAAGATAAACATATTCTTCATTATAGTTTATATCAGCAAAGAGAAACCAAATAGTTTCATAGGCAGGAAGATGTGAACAGCACAGGTATTCCAACAGGTTATTTTTAACTAAAAGCAATCTTTTCTGCATCACAGAACAGGAATGAGGTACAGTACTGGGCACTTACAGCATTCCAACCATACAACACAAGGAGATAAGGATGATTAGACTTGCAGAGAGGGAGCATCTTTTGTAAGAGAAAGAATTTCAAGTGCAGCACCCATTTCAGAGCTGATGATGTGGTAAAAATATTCAGACAACACTAACACTGGAAGCATTTCTCCTTTGTTAAGTTTGTGCACTTGGTAAATGCAATTAAAAACACTGGGAGAAGAGGGAAGTTGAGACCTGTGGATCGACAGAATGACTTCAGCAGAGTGATAATGAGGAAGCCTGCTCCAGACTGCCTTTGGTAATACACTTGTGTAAGGAGACTGGCTTGATTTACACACACTCCCCATTAGGTTATGGCTGAGGTGCTGCTGAAGTTTTAACTTCATATTTCATGTGAGGTATCATCCTCAAGACTACTGAGAGCATACACTGAGTTCAAGCAAACACATTACAAACACCACCAAGACCACCTCTATGGTCTATTAATGACCTTGTAGGAACACAGTAAAATGGCAGCCTTGTTACATGCACATTATGCATCTGTACAGCTGATTTTTTTTTTCCTTGGCATTCTCCCTGAACTGCTCCTTTTTTCTAGAATGGTTTGTGTTAAAGCACTGGGCTGATGCTCTTTTGTTTACCAGTAACCAGCCACTGTTTAAAAACAAGGATCTCCATTGTCAGCACCAATGAATGACTGTGAGCATCAGCCATGAAAACACTTTGGAATTCTGAAGAACTGAAAGACCTGAGAGTCAGAGGCTAGAGCAGGACTGAAATCAGACTGACACAACACAGATATCTGGCTGAGCTTAAAATAGACCTGGCAGAAGTCAGCCTGGACTAACAATCGATCAGTGGACCTACTGACCCCCCCGAACGGATCCAAGCCATGGCAAATGCTCCCCATCCCTCCACCAAAACAAAAAGCTCTCCCACTTCCCATCAGGAAGCCTTGGAAATGCAGGATGAGAGAGGAAACGGTAAACTTTGTACACACAGAAACAGGAAGGGAAGAGAGGAATAGGAAGGAAAACAGCACATCTAAGAAAAATCAGGTAACGCCATTCTAAGAGACTCCCCCTGGCCAAGACTGTAACAAAGGCAGCAGCACCATCCCTTCAGAAAATCGGCACAGGGAAACACGCACAGACCCCACGAACAAGAAGCTGGGGGGAGAGAAGTGGAGGGGAGAATGGATCTGCCTCCGGAAAACACCCATGGGCAGCCACTAAACATAGCCCAGGGTGGTTGTTTTCCTTGCGGTGGAAGGGGGGTGGGTGTTATCTTTTCCTAAATGAGCCTATAGCTGGTAGCTGCATGATAACTATTTTGAGATATATAAACATATTTTTCTCTGGGGCTTAATTACCACAAAGGATGCCAACCGATTTGACAAGTCAATTTTTCTCTCAAATAAAAAAAAAAAAATAAAATAAAAACCTCATTGTCTAGCAATGCAGAGCTTAAAAAGCAGCCCAAACATCCAAGGGATAAATATTAGGTATGTTCAATACAAGCAATAAGCAATTGTTACCATTTCTCAGAACCGAGCTCCTAAAACACCGAAGTTCTGGACTGAAACCTAAGTAAATGTACATCTAGTTTGCAATTTTTTAAAAGGCTGTACATTTCAAACCCCAGAAAAAGCAGGCTGCAGATAGCTGTTTATTACAAATGACTTCCACCTCCTCCACAGCCCTCAAAGGCAAACTATAAAGCTGTGTGCAAAGCCAGACAATCTGGGCACCCAGCCATAAACCATCACTGCTGCAGCACAGATAACTGTTCCCTCTCTCAGCCATCCTTGGCTGCAAACCCACGGGGAAGAGCTCCAGAAACCAGACCTCAGGACCGTCAGGGCTTCTAATATTTTATGAACTTGAATTACAACTACGTTCAAGACCTCAGTGCTGAAAAATTACAGCGCTGATTCACACCCAGGGTTGAGAGCAAAACTCACTCAGATTTGCCTGGTACCCTGAACCCTGAGATGCAAGAACAGCCAGTGATTTTACAGCTGCCTTCAGTGACAGAAGCCTTTTTATTGGGAGGAAGAGAGAGACATGCTACTCTTAAAAAAAAAAAAAGACAAAAGAGTCAGATGCATATTTTAGAGTAGTGCTGCATTTTCCACCATCTTTGACACGACCTCAAAGAGCACAGTGACTGTTCTGTGCAGGAACAGGCAGTTTGTTTGTGAGTAAATCCAGACATTTTTATCTTGGCCGGGAGATTTTAAAACAGGGTAGTGACAAGGTAGGAAGGTGCACAAATGAAGCTGCAGAAAACACAGCTGTAACTGTGTTTGGGAATCCACAGTGAAGTTAACCACGATTAAATAATGATAAAATAAGCATAAGTACATCTACTTCTGGCATTTAAGATGTGTAACTTAGCCATGCTTCCAGTTGACAGTTTTCCTAAACAGCACAAATTCCTAAAGGGAGATCACACAATACTTTGATTCCTCTGCTTTCATACATTAAGAATAACCATCTTTCATTTTACCAACAGCATTTGCCAGTGAAGAGACGGCACAGAGCACATAGATCATTTAGTAATGCAATTTACTGTCACTTCTAGATCATCTCCCCATTCAATAAAGTATACTTCTCTTCTAAACACTATTTGCCCTGGCTGATATCTTCATAATACAGCTGAAAACCTCAAGCCATTATCACTAGAAGGCATCAGCTGATCCTAAATTGGCTAGACTGCAGCGTCACAGGCATTTAAGAGGTTTCCTTATCATTCATCTTTAATACTGAGGGATCGACACACTCCTACCTGCAGCTTCTAGGCCAAGGGGAAACCTTCTAATGGTATTACCATTATCTTGTAATCTGAATTTTAAACAATTAAAACAATAGCACTTTTGTGTTGCAGGTCTCTACTGTAACCAAAGATGATAAATTTTTCATCAGTTCTCATGTTCAAAGTCTTACATAAAGCAGTGATTTTTAAAAAAAAAACAGAAATATGCACTCTGCATTGAAGCTGCTGAACCTTCAAAGAGAAGCAGCACTGTAACAAGGCACTTAAATTTAAATCGTCAAGAGAGACCATTTGGTTTACTCAGGAAAGGTTTGGCCATTTTATTTGAAATCTGCACTTCTTGTAGTCAATACGATCTGGCAATTCTTTCCAAATGAAAGCCTCTTTTTACTGAAGCAGGGGATGGCTCCACCCCTGACCTCCTCCTTCAGCTTGTTTTGGAAAGGGGCCAGATGACAGCATTTGGAAAAGCGCATGTTTATCTCGGCGAGGCCAGCTGCTAAGTTAACATATTACCCGTTCCCACATCCCCCGCTCTTGGTTAAGTCTTCACAGCTAAAACTGAAAGTAAACGCTGCCATTGGGCTTTTAATAAATGTAACACGAAAGGCAAAAGGAGTCTCCATGGCATGGAGCATCTGAACGGGCTGCAGAAGTACAGATCGTTTTGAGAGAACAGCAAGGAGTAATTTTGTCAATAAAATTCCTGGCCTTTCTGAATGAAGTGAATGAAAAACTGAAAAATAAGCGGGTTTATTTCGAGACTAATTTAAAGCTATGCTTTCTATAAGACACTCAGCAACAGTTTGCTCCAATACACAAGGAGATTATAAACCCCTGCTTGACAAAACCTTTATCTTGTTTTATTGTTAGTCCATACTTGGCAAGGTATGGAACATGAGGGCTTTGAGAACTTCAACAAAGAATCTTCTGATTAACAGTAGTCTTATGCCAAATTATGTTTTTCTCATTTTAAGGAAATTTCATCCCATTATTTTCAAAGTTTTAAAGACCTCTTTCAAGCAAAAAGATTACAGAATTACCTTACTTCCCTCAAAAATCAGCGGAAGATCTCAACTTATCAAAAGCACAGCGTGTTATCTTATTAGAAAAGACAAATCCTGGAAAAGAAACCAGAAATTAAGCCAGAGAGGTGGGGTTTGCTTTGATCCCAGCAAGGTCCAGCAGGCTTTGCAATGAGCAAACCCATCCACTCACAGGGGATCAGAGACAGATTTTGGAAGCAGCCAAGATGCCATGGCTGAGGGTGAACCTCCACATCCCCAAAGGATTTTCAGCCCCAGAGCAAACTCCACTCTGCTGTGGCCAGCAGGGAAATGGCACAGCCCAAGGCTGCCCACAAGGGCATTCCCAGGCACTGGGACTGACACCACTGACAGCTCCAAAATAATCCTTGTGCTGCGATGTGATGTACAGCACACACAGACCAGCCGTGTGGAACACAAGGCTCTCAGTCTGATGGATACCCAGACTTAAATCTGTCAATATGGGAATCCACACACAGCACAGGAACACAAATATATCCTAAATACATCCTGCTGCAATCCAGAGGAGCTCTCAATAAAAAGGTCTGTCCTGTTTGCTCCAAACAAAACCTTTAGACAAAAGTACAAAATATCGCCTAAAATACAGCCCCTGGAGCGAGTCCTGGCTCCAACAGTTTTCCCTACGGGAGCACCTGTTCTCCGGGGGCTGGACTGAAATGAACCTTCCTCATCTCAGGAAGCCAGGCAGATCACTTGCAGTCAGAAATGATCCCTTCCCCTTTGAAGATAAGGACAAAGCCACACAAGGCATTATTACATTACTGCTGGTGCCCTTAAGCGCTCATTTTCCCTAAAAAAAGTTCAAATTCATCTGATTTACTACGGCTCTTTTTCAGAGACTGAGTCCCGGGCTCGGAAGCAGGCAGGATGGGTTGGCCAGCAGCCGGGTTTCTGCGATCTCCCCCAAAAAGCACCACCAGTGCTGCCCAGGGCAGGCTGGAGCCGTTTCCTCCCTGGGTATCCAGGGCTGACACTGAGGCTTCCACGTTCTGGAAAGAATTCCAGAAGCCAGAGCAGGGGCGCATCCGGGGGCTGTCGCTCAGCACACCATTTTGAGCTCACAAATAACACACGGGAGCAGGCAGCCACACATCCCAGGGATTCCTGGACGCGAGGAACCGCGGCTGTGGGAAACTCTGCGATGCGCTAAGCACAGGTTGCACCCACTGCAAGTCACCTCCTATTTCCTTGGAAAACACCAGGGGAAGCAGCGAGAATCTGGGTGTATCTTCCCACTACTTTCTCGAAATTATTATTTTGAAAAAAAATGTAATATCCGAGTATCCGAGAAGAAACCGCATTTAAATTCTCAGTGGTCGGGGAATCCAAATAAAAAACCAACCAAAACCCACCCACGGCACGGAACGAGGGCAGGATTTGGGAGCATCTCCCAGTGCATCCAGCAGCAGTGCAGATGTTCTCCTGCTCCTCCGCTCCGGCATTGTCCTCAGGTCCACAGCACCACCGACACCCACCTGATTTAAAGCTCTGCACCACCGGCCAGCCCACTAACAGCGGGATTTATTGGAATTTTAATTACCTTAACCGGCCTAATGTCCACAGCAAATTTCTGTATATAAATTAGCATAATTCGCCAGATACATACATATGCAAACGAGAGGGAAAAATATGCAACAGACGCGGGTATGAAGTCCCAAAGATTATTTCTAAATTTAAACTGGCTGTTAGAATAATTGAATAAATCTCTTTTAGCAGATACACACGAGCTGTAGCAGAAAATAAACTAGCCACAAAGACCTGCGGTATTATTTTTAATGGGAAAAGAGGGGGGGAAACCCAATTGAGTTCAATAAATCCCATAATTGAACCTTCAACTAATTACATATTAAGAAGATTAACCTTTGACACAAACTTGTGATACAAACAAAGAAGCCTCGAACAATTAATAAACTTCCAGTGTTTCAAGATTTCTCAGGTTAACAACTGAGCCCTCCCCATCTTCCTCCCCTCCTGCGTCGCAGTTAAAGGAATAAACTCTGTTTAATATTCTCTGTCCCCCTGGACGTTCCAGGTTTAGACGAAGATCTCTCTGTGAATACTCAGGAGAAAATTACTGCGGATCCCCACAATCTCATTACGTGGGGGGAAAAACAGGGAAAATCACCCAAATCTAGATATTTTAACTTTTAAGAGAAAGCAGCCATGAAGGACAAAGCTGGACTCGTGTGCTCGCCCACAGGGCAGCACTGCTGGCCATGCCCACAATTTTCCAGCCCCGGGATCATTTCCAAGCCGCTCTGCGATAATTTTCACACGTGTAAGTTCTAAAGCAAGAGCACACGGTCATGCCTTGCAGCAGAAGCTGCCTTCATGTCGTGTCTGAGTGGCACAACATATTCACAAATGGCACTTTCTGCTCGCTGTTCGGGGCGAAACAGCGATTCCAGACAGAGAAAAAATAAGGAATTAATTCTAGCGTTAAAATTAAATTTAAAAAAATCCGGAAGTTGTTCCCTTTTTTTTTTTTAAATCGTATAAAAATAAAATGGATTTTGAAATGTTTTGTGGTATTTCTTGCTCCGCTGACTAATAAGGAGTTTAAAAATAATAATAATCTAGTTTAGACTTGTGAAAAAGGAGGAATGCACCGGCTTTGCAGGTCTCTTCCCCTGCTAACTTCTACCGTGCCCGGATTAAGAGAGGCTCTTACCCCTTCTTACCTTTTAGTCTTTTCTTTATGGGGCTCTTTGGCAGCTTTCGATTCAGTCTTGCTGTAAGGAAACAAGTGAGTATTTTGTCTACCGTGTAGGGGTCTTTCTGACGTGTTCCTTTCTTATTTTTAATGCTTCTTTTTTTTTTTTAATTTTTTGTAAGTGTACCCGTAATTTCACGAATATGAATACGAAAAAAATCTCACACGGCCAAAAAAATTAAGTTTTTTGTTGTTGTTGTCGTCGTTTGTTTACCCCCCTCAGGGAAAAAAAAAAAGTCTGCCACACAGGAGATGAAAAAAAAACCCAACAGATCAACAGGAAAACACTATCCAAGTAGAAAAGCAAAGAGCTTCAGTGTTATCCAGCCCAGAGGAGAAGTGCAGCAAAAGCAGGTCCAATTCCAAAACAAGCTTTTGATTTCCAGTGAAGCAAAAAAAAAAAAAAGAAAAAAATAACAAAAAAATAACCAAGATCAAGAAACCAAGACAAAATACACGTTCAAGTCCCCAGCTAAATTTTTGCACGAGTGTGTCTTAAATACAAGTTTGCTTTTATGTGTTGCAGCAAAACCCACGAAAAGCCAGGATTTGGAGTTGATCGGGATGAGTTCTCGTGTGTGTGTCTTGATGGGTTCTCAGTCCACATGGAGGAGCATCTGAGGGTTTTTCAAAAAGTGCAAATCAAAAAGAGAAACTGGGATCCAGAAAAAGAGTTTTAAGATGGATCCCCCCTTCAAAATAAAAGGAGGAGGGGAAAAAAAAATAAAACACCACCGCGGAGGCACGGGGGGATGCGGAGTCTCACATGGGGCTGCGGGCTGGAGGAGGATCCCGCCGGGAGGTCCGGGGGGGGCGGAGGATCCAGCGGTGTCTCTGCGAGGGGAGGAGGGTCCGCGGCTCCGCAGGGACCCCGCGGGCGATCCGGGGCGGGAGGAGGATCCGGCAGCCGCTCCCGCAGGAAGGAGCGAGTGCGGGGAGGGGATCCGGGGAGGAGGATCCAGCAAAGTCTTTCACGGAGGGAGGAGGGAGCGGGGAAACCCGACAGTCTGTGTGCCTGGCTCGCAGCGGGCTCCGCGGGCAGGCGGAGGGGGGGGGGATCCCGCGGCTCTCTCCGTGTCCTCCGCAGGGATCCGGCAGGG
>VZRX01008041.1:315-66983 GCA_013398075.1 Notiomystis cincta | reverse complement strand
AGGGGGACATCCTGGGAGGACATCCTGGGGGTACATCCTCAAGGGGACATCCTCAAGGGGACATCCTCAGGGGGACATCCTGGGAGGACATCCTGGGGGTACATGCTCAGAGGGACATCCTGGGGACAGATCCTTGGGACACACCCTCAGGAGGACATCCTGGGGGACACATCCCTCGGGGTGTGTCCTGTGGGACACATCCTTGGGGGCTCATTTACACAGAAGCCAGGGAAAAGTTTAAATCCTACAAATATAGGGGAGAAAAACTAGAGGAGGATCTCCACGAAGTGCACAGCAACTGGCTGGCTGTGCTCCTGGTTCGACTGAGAGCCAGCCAGGCTGATCAAGATGCATCTTCTAAATGCTCAAATACCAGAAGGAAGTTGCACAATCTCAGGCTATTTATTTGTTACTTATAAAGAACATCATTTTGAACGCAATGGCTAAATAAGAATTAATTGTGTTAAAAATTCAGGTTAACAAACGCTGTAAGGAGTTGTCTTAGGGGAAATAAAAGGGAACAAAAAAAAATCTCGGGCACTAATGATTAGAGCAAAACCCTGATGTTAAGAGGACTTTGTCTCAGTGGAAGCAAGTTACTCATCTTTTCCAGAAGATACATGCATGCATTGCAAAATGTTTATTTTGTACTCTCTGAAGTGGTTAATCTACATGCAAAGCAATGAAAAGGTGCCTTATTAGGCTAATTGCTAATAAAAAAAAAAAAAAGCCCAGAACTACTGTGAGCAAATATTTAAAAACAGATGCAGAAGGCTGTGAAAACAAACACAATCTCGTTTTTCCATGAAGTTTTCCCACCAGAAATCAGACAGTTCAAAGAGACGTCCGGTTAATGCGGTACCTCCAGGCTCCCGGCGCTGGAGCTGTTCATTAGCCGCTCTGTAATTCTGTGATGCAGAACTGGATTAATGGAAAGGTGACTGGGAAGCCACCGAGGGACCTGCTAATGATACTGCTTTGTCCTTAGAGAAGTCCTCTCTAGCCTTGCCCACGTGCAGCAAAACACACACACCATCAGGATACAATGCCACATTATCACAAGAAAACACTTTGGAGAGGGGAAGGAGATGTCATCACCGAGTGGTGCTGGGATCTGGTGAAACCCAAGATGGAAAAATAATTGCATGCATGTTTTTTAATACAACAGGATTCCCCCAAGCTCATTAAAGCAGATGGAAGTTTTAAAACCTGTATTACTTTAAAAATTAATTTACAGCTGTGGGGCTTGGTGGCCCAGAGAACATTAAAATGATAAATCCGGAAAGGTGATGTGAGCAGAAAGGAGGATTGCTTTGGTCACAACATGGCCTTGTGCAGCTGGGAAGGGGAGATGGCACCATTTTGTTGCTGTTTGACATTTACCTCTCCTGCACCGTTTCTGGGCTTAACCCAGATTTTAAAGTACTGTAACAAACCATTAAAATTTCCTCCCAAGTGATGTGTCAGCCAGAAATGATCTTGGTGCCTCTCTGCTTCATTAGATGCTGGCTGACGTGGTGAGGGAGCTGATGTGGATGTCTGCACTTTGGGCCACAGGAGAGCCCTGTTGGGGCTGGATGTCTGCACTGGGTCATGGCACTGGCCCACAGCCTGGACATCCACACCAGTCCATGGCACTGGGTCACAGCCTGGACATCCACACCAGTCCAGGCACCAGGACACAGCCTGGACATCCACACCAGTCCAGGCACCAGGACACAGCCTGGACATCCACACCAGTCCATGGCACTGGGTCACAGCCTGGACATCCACATCAGTCCAGGCACCAGGACACAGCCTGGACATCCACACCAGTCCAGGCACTGGCTCTTGGCACCAGCTTTTCACGTCCATGGGCTGAGCAGTGCTGCCGTGCTCCACTCACTGCAGCCCCGGCCTCCAGCCCGACAGCCCCAGCGATGCCCTCGCTCCCCTGCTCAGCAGCCCCAGCGATGCCCTCGCTCCCCTGCTCAGCAGCCCCAGCGATGCCCTCGCTCCCCTGCTCAGCAGCCCCAGCGATGCCCTCGCTCCCCTGCTCAGCAGCCCCNGGGCTTGCACGGCTGTCAGCACAGCAGGGCAGTGCCAGGCGGGGAGTCCCTCACCCTGCACAGCCACCACCCTCAGCTGGGACATGCCCGGCTCTGGGAAGGGCCGCGGATGAAGTGGTGGGGCAAAGCCAGGCGGCTGCTGCGAGCCCCGGGGGGGATGGAGCATCTCCTGCCTGCTGTACATCTGCCCGATGCCGAGCACCAAGTGCTGGGATGGGCGAGGTAGCCCGGAACAAAGGCTGGAGGCAGGTTGTATTCAGCTCACACCAGCTACCTCTGGTTGCCGGGAAGAAAGGAGCCCTTTGTTTGGAAACAGCAGCAACTCCCACCAAACCACTCGCAGGGCTCTGCGCTGCAGAACCCCACGCGACCTACAGGAGTGGTTTGGCACAAAATGGTCCCTGTTCCCCCCTCCCCGAGCTATCCTCACCCTCACGGCTCTGCGCTTCGTGGCTCTCCAAAGCTCTGAGTGTGCGGCCAGGGGTGGGGCCGAAATCGCAGCCCGCAGAGCCCACCCGTGGGCAAAGCTCAGCCGCTGGGGCCGGAGGTGCTGCTGTCCCTGCGCCGGGCTCGCAGCCAGCTCGGGCTGACACCGGGCTGGGGCTGCCCCGGCAGCGCTGCCGTGGATGCGGCCGCGCTCCTGCGCATCCCCTCGCTGGCATCGCCCCGCCGCTGTTCCTGGGAGCTCCTGTGCTCGGGGGTTTCTCCCTGCAGGGAGAGTTACTGGGCTGTGACACCCAAAGCCACCACGGCCCCGTTATCTGGGCTCGAGGGTCAGCCCTCGCTCACTCTTCCCGCAGCCTCTCTGCTGCTGCGTTTATTATAACGCGCTTCTCGTTTCCCTTCTCTCACCCAACAAATTAACTTTAACAGTAAATTAACTTTATTCAGTCGCTGGTCAGCCTGTCAGACGGGAGCGAGGCGGATTTTCCCCCCGGCCGTTCCGGGAGGCCCCGCGGCCGGGCAGCAGCGCCGTGACTCACCGGCTTTCAGGCTGCCTATTGAAGGGACCAGAGCCCGAACAAAGCCCCCATTCACTCCCAGGGCTCGCCTAGTTTTTCTTTGAGCCCTCACTGCTTTATTTTTATTCTTTCCCAAACATTGTTGGCTAATTTCATTGACAAAATTCATAACTTGGGGTTGGAGAGCTCGCTCCTATTCAGCTACGAGCGCTGGGGGGTTTTGTTTTTCTTTTCCATGCTGCCCATCTTGCCTCACTCTCCTCATCGTCCTGAAGCCAGTTTCCAGCCTGTGTCATGCTGAGGGATGGAGCTGAGGGACACAGCCCTGCACAGAGAGTTTAGGTGCTCCTCAGTTTTTGGATGGAGAAGAAAAAGCTCCAGGACAAGGTCTGAACCTGGAGCAGAGGGTGACTCTGAGGGCAGCACAGTCAGGGCTGAAATTGTGCACTACAGAACTAAGTGACCCCTGGAAGTACACAGCAAACATTTAAAATCAAAAGCCTGTTAAACTTTTATATCTGCAATACTCTGCATCTAGTCCAGTTAATTACAGCCCTTTAAAAACATCTGGATTTCATAAAGGACTAAGTTTCCTTCCCCTCAGGCTGCCCCTCCTGAGACATCCCTCTCCAGGCTGCTGGGTTACACAGTAATTACAATCCACAAGTACCTGACATCACCACCAAGTGCAGTGCATTATGGTTTCGAAAACAAGAGAAACAATATTGCTCAAGATGGGTCTGAGCCAAAACCCCAGCTCCAAACATCATCATTTTTTCTGGCAGAGTTGAGAGCCAGAGCCCTGCGTGGCAGCCAGGGCCCCCCTGGAAATGTCACAGGCAGAGATTGGAGCTTTGGGAAGGCAGAGGGTGTTTCTGCTGCCTGCTGACTGAGGGGTTTAAATGCATGCAGGGCATCCCTGGGAGACCTGCAGCCCTCTGCCACCTCTGCCCTGCGGCCAGAGCCCCCTCGTCCCACCCAGCCCAGTGCACACGAGGGTGCTGGAACTTGCTGGACCATCACTTTGGGAAGGGACATGGACCCAAAGCAGCTCTGGGATGGGAGCAGGCAGCACCACCTTGCTGAGCTGTCAGGGAGTCTGGCCTGGGGAAGGCACCAATGTCAGTGCAAGAGGCCGTGGGTTTGTTCCCTCCCTTCCAGCTGGGAGGAGGCAGAGTCTGCCTTGAAAGGACCTGCAGCAAGTTTATCTATGTTCTTCACATACAAACAAACATACACACACAGTAGATACACATCATTTGGCTTATGGCCACCAAAGCACACTCAGCTGGTGCCCAAAGCAAAGTCCTTAGTGGTGTTTTATGTGGTAAATCCCTTTTCTCCTCCTCTCCAGAGACAGAGGCTGGTTCTAGGCTGAGAGCAGGGCAGGAGCATCAGCCCCACCAAGCAGGAGCAGCCCCCTGAGCTGCCACCCTCTTGCTTTGCTAAGCTCTCGAGGCCAGGTCTCTTTCCTTGTTCATTTATCGGCTTGTTTCCCTGCAGAGAGGAGCTGCTTAGAGGAGAAAGAGTGTGATTTTCAGTCCACAGAGCAAGCAATTTACTTTTTAAGGCTGTTTGCCAAAACCACATTCCTGCTTCAGCTCCCAGTCCAAGCAGAGGGGAGGCTCAGATCAGAAACGAGAGCTGGGGACTGATTTTGCTCAATCGTTTGTGCTGTCTCTGCCTCGTGTGAGAGCTGAGCTCACTCAAGGGTTGAGGCATCCTCTGTACCTTCACATCTGAACAACAAGCAGGGAAAGCAAAAACCACAGGATTTCCTCTGCTGTCAGCAATACCCAATAAATTCACAGCAAGAGCGAGCCTTTAAAAGAAAAAATAAAACTAAAAATCCCCCAAACCAAACATTTTATCCTTTCCTGGTCTAATTGGGGAATAAGCTTAATATCTAATTTTAAGGATGAAGTGAAAAGGAAAGGGATGAAAGGGAGTCGAGGCAAGCGCTGCACCCAGCCGTGATCACAGGCAGCAGGCTGGGGCTGCATCTCCTGAGGAAGCTGCTGCTCTGCCTTGATGTGCTCCGAGGCAGTGGGGCTGTGGCAGGAGTCAGGCCCTCCTCTGCCCTCCTCTGCCGGTGGGAGCCAGTGCCTGCCACCACCAGGGCCTGGGAAACCATGGAAAACCATGAGCAGCCTCAGCTGGGAGCCTCTGTGTGCTGGGAGGAGCTGGAACATGGTGGGTGCTGGGTGTGGGGGACTGAGCTCCCTCTCCCTTATCTTGGGAGCAGCCTCACTCAGATGAGTGGGGTGGTTCCTGGGTGATAATTCATGTGTGGTCCCTCGGTCCCAAAGTAGCCTTAAAAGTGCCTTGGATGGGCATGAGATGATTTTTCCTGATTAAAGGATGCTCTGGTGATGCAGGGACATCATGAGTGCTGCTGCCTTGCACCTGTAGGGAACCAAGGCGAGGGTGGGAGGCCTGGCTGGGGACACAGGGCCTGACCCCTCTTCCCTCACTCCACACTCTGGCTGCCCCTGCTCTCCTGCTGGCTCAGGACCTTCTCTCCACCTGCTTGTGCCCAGCTGGTGACACAGGGGTGCCCCTCACCATGACTGCTTAGCACAGCCATAAAGCCTGGAAGTTGGGCTGTTCCACACTCAGCTTTCCCTCAGCATCCTCACTTCTTCCCAAAGCCCCACCAGGTTTCTGAGCAGCACAAAGCTCTCCCAGCCAAAGCCTTGGGAAGTACCTGGTGTCCATAAAAGAGACAGTGTGCTCAAGGGGGTGCTCCTGGGAAGCCCTGGGGCTGTGCAGGTGCCCTGCTGTGTTCCCCAGGGGCCGTGGGTTTGGTGCCACTGAAGCAGTGCCCAGGGAGAAGTGGCACAGCCCCAGAGTGTGGGCACCTTGCTGACAGCCAGCCACCCCTGGCAGCTCTCCCTCAGCTTTGCAGTCCTCCCAAAGACAGTCTGCAAATCTCCAAATGGGGGTGATTCCTTAAGGAAAGCGGAGAACCCAGTGCTTGCTTGTCTTTAAAGAGCAGTTTGCCAAAATAATACCTATTTCTGAGATCTGTTCTTTCCTTGCTTTTGCTTCCCCAAACCACCTCCCACCTCTGCTGCCTCTGGAGCAGCCTGGCCACGTGCCAGAGCAGTGCTCCCAGCCCGGGGTGCTGGCCACCCTCTGGTTTTTGGGTGTCACATCACATCAAGGACAGTTGAACATACATTGGGTGGTGTTCTTCGAAGGGTTTTCCATATGCATGAAGCTCTGGGTCCTTCAGGGAGGTGCTGTGAAGCCTCATGGACAGGAGGAACAGAGCTCTGGCACCATGGTCCTTCCTCTGAAAGAGCTGGTGGCCCCTTCCACCAGCAGTGCTGGGATTGTTCTTAAATTAGGTCTCTTGGCTAATTGCTCTCTCTCCCCATTGCCCTTCCCTTCTCCTGTCTATACCCCTGCCATCCTGTGTGTTTGGTTTGGTGCTCCAGCCTCTCCCCCTGCACAGGTGCAGAGACACTGATGGGTTTCACCAGCTTTGGTCCAACCAGGAGCATGCCAGAAAATCCTGGTGATGCAGGGGAAGGCCATGGAGCTCCTCAGTCCCTCTCAGAAAGCCAAGATGTCACCCAAGGGCACTAAAGCACCACTGGGCTCCTCATTTAACACTGGTTTGATACTCAAACAGAGAGTTCTCCCTCCATTTCCACAGTGACACAGGGACAGGGGGCACGGCCCAGCTTGGCAGGCTGGTGTGTCTTAGGGCAAATACATCCTCCAGTGGGAAGGAAAAGGATTTGTCTGTAAAGGATTTGTCTTTCTACATGCAGAGAAGAGATATTTATATTAAAAAAAAAAGACTTGTAATATACCAGAATACCTTCCTCCCTCACCAAAGGTCAAACTTAGATCCAATTTCAGTCAGGAGGGAGACGTCTGTCAGACAAGCACTAATCACTATTTAGTATTCATATTCACCTATTAGAAGCTCCATGCTGTAAACATGTCTATGAATTAACAAGGCATCTGGCCTCTCTTATACAATATGAGCAGCTTGGATCATAAAGTGTCTGCAGAAAATAAAAAGTGCCTTCCATCTGTCTCTCCCAAATATCACTGCTATCACCAAAGCAAACAGACCGGCTCTTCCAAAGCAGCCCGGCCCCCTCCCCCAGCACGTGTTAGTCAAACAAAAACAAGCGTTTCACCGAGAGCACTTGACAGATCTGAAACGGCTCCGAGGAGCCAGGCGCAAATTAAGAACTGGGGGGAAATTAGCTGAAAGATAACTGGGGGGGGAAAAAAAAAGCTTCCTAATAACAAGGTCTTTTCTTAGCCCTGTGAGTAATTATCGGCAGTGCTGGCGCTGCTGAGCCGCGGGAAGGTCAGTGATGCCCGGCAGAAGATGCATGGGCATGTCAGGACTTGTGCCAGGGCAGTGCCACCGTGGGAATTGCTGTCCCAGCTTTGACAGCTCTGCAGCTCGCAGGGGAGGACGGTGCTGTGGGATCGTGGTGACCCTTGGAAGGGCCACAGAGCTGCCTCAGCCCTGCAGCACGGAAAGGGCAAGCCCCAGGTGGCCCTGAGCCATCAGGGAAAGCCTGCCCAGGGGACAGCTCAGCTCCAGCAATGCCACCACTCTGCACTGGCTGCAAGCCCCACCCCAGCTCCGTGGGCTGTGTTTTCCCCCTAATCCAGAGCCCTCCAGTTCCTCACTCTGCTCTCTGGGTGTCTGTGTGAAATGCACGAGAGCTGAAGGTGGGTAATTTGTGCCTGTTCCCAGTCCAAAAGGAGACAGGGCAATTCCAGAGGAGCTGTGCCAGTGCAGGATATCAAAGTGAGCTGAGGGATTGGAGCTGCCCTGCTGGCTGTGGGAGGGAAGGGCTGGGGCAGCCCCTGCTGGGTTAGTGAGGGTCTGGGGCACAGCCAGAGGCTGGTGGGACAGCAGGAGCAGGCTCAGACATGGGGCAGCCCCACGATATCCAACCACTCCCCTTGTCTCCCTATTCCCTGACTCACTGCCTTTCCTTGTCTGGTTCCCCAGCCCACTCCAGGTTCCAGCTCTGGTGATTCCCAGGGAAACCTGGCTGCTGGCAAACGGGGTGGCTTTCTGCTGGCTTAGCTCCTGCCAAGGGCTGGGTGGGCCTCAGGGCGAAGGCAGGACCTGGAGCAGGGCAATCATCACTTCTGTCCCCAGGACACTGCTCCTGCCCTGGTTAAAGCTGGTGGCCTTAAACCAACTCAGGCTCCTCCGTCTCAGGGGAAGGGAGGGTCTGCTCTAAACCCTGGCTTTGTTTTCCAAAGATAAATTTAAACCAAGGGGAAGGAAGAATGAGGCTCATAAATCAGGCAGGCCTGAAAATGAGGCATGAAAAATGAATGAACAGAGCTCGTGTGCAAGCGCTGCCGCCCCGACCTGCCCTGCTGGCACAGCCCACCCTGGCTGGCAGCCCCCAGCCCAGCCCTCCCACAGCCCCCAGCCCACAGCACTGCCCCAGGCAGACCTGGCAGCTCCCTGTCATTGCTGCCTCTCCCCCAGCTCACATCCACACAGAAAACACCTTGCTGGTTTTAAGCTCGAGCTGCCTGGGCTGTGATGGGCTGGGTGGGCTCCAGTCTGTGTTCTCAGGCTCTGCCTCGCTGCTCTTCCCTGCCCAGGTTTATTAAACAATGTTTTCGAGCTCTTTGGACTGCATGAGATGTTTAAACTCAAAACCAGGGGAGCAGAGGGAAGACATGACTTTCTGGAAGTGGCTCTCACATCCCCCCCACGTGTGGATGACAGAAAGAAGAAAACCAGGAGGCTCCCAGACCTCCCAGCTGCAGACATCTGAGGAGTTGGCTGTATCCTATGAGCCTCTCTCAGCTCCCTGCCTGGCCAGCAAGCTGTTCCTGTAACAGCAATGCAGAGCAGTCTGTCTCCTCCAAATCATCCCCTGGAACAGCACTGCCCCAGGAATGGGGCTGGAGCAGCCTGGCTCGGGGATGGACTCAGGCAGTGGGAGGGGGATCTGCTCCTCTGCCCCAAGGCTGTGCTGTGTGGGGTCCACAACGTGCAGACCTGTCTTGGATCGCTGAGAAACCCTCACTGTCTGGAGCTCCAAGTGTATCAGGGGTTGTGGCCACAAATATTTGCATTTTGCAAAGGAAAAAGGCCCCAACCAACCCAACCCAACGTGGCTGCAGCTGCTGTGCTGGGACGTGACAAGGCAGGTTCTGAAAATACCCACCTGTGTCATTTGCCATGCAAATAATTCAGGGAAATAATTCAACACAGGGCTTAGGGAGAGACAGTGGGAGAGAGGCCAGTGGCTGAGGCAGCCCAGAGCAGCTGGTACAGACCTGGAAAAGGTGGGAAGGAGGGAAAAGGAAGAATAATGACGGGGAAACTTGGTTTTGGCTGCCTGTGGGATGACTAAGTTGCCCCATCTGAGGGACCTGTGACTGAGAAAAGATCTTATTGAGCATCTCCATTAGAACATCACTGGAATCCTTCCTAACATCCTTCCACTGGGGAAAAGCTTCTGAAATCTGAGTGTTTCCTTCCCACAGGGGTTTACCTGCCTCTGTTATACCCTGGTAACCACTTGCACTGCTGCAAAAATCCAATTCCCAGCCAGCTCCAGGGCCAGGCACCACCTACACATTCCCACAGGACTCCAGGACAGGAGCAGCTGCTTTTCCCAGCTCTGGGATGGCAGCAAGACCCAGGGCTGCCCTTGGCCATGCTGCTGCCTGACCCCAGTCCCAGGCCACCAAAATCAATAGGGAATTTGTCACCAGCCCCAGCAGGGACAGGATCAGGCTCTGCCTGCACAAGGAAACCCCTCGAGCATGAAAGCTAATTTAAGAGGAGCTCATCTCCTGGTGTTCAGAGACATGGAGCAAGGAAAAAGCATGACAGATTTTGGTATATTTTAACTGAATTATTGTCCACTGGGGATTGAGCCAAGACCACAAACATTATTTCACTTTCTGGCGAGGCTGCAGTGATGAATATGGGTTTCAAAGGAGAAAAGCTGGGTGGTTCTTGTTTCTAATCTTGAGTCATTCCTTCTCCTTTGGAGGCTGAGCACCACAGCTCAGGGATGCTGAAACAAAGACTCCCATTCCTTAGCAAGGCATCAGGGTCTGCAGGTAAATGCAGCAAGGCTTAAAACACAAATATCAAATGCAACAGAATTTTGCACTAGGCTCTGTTAAAAATATTCTGTTTAATTGATTTTTTAAAAAAATCTATTATGCTGCTCTAGGCATGGCTATTGATCTGCAGTGCTGGAGAAGTAATGAAGAAGCCTTCAAATCAATAAGGCCAAAGTATATCTCAAACTATATCTGCTCCACCAGCACAACAGGGATGTGGCCAGTGAAATTCCCCAGTCAGGACCGAGAGTGTGAACAAACCTGTTCTGATGACTGCAGAGATTTATTTCTATTGGCATAAACATAACTAATGAAACCTCGGCGACTCTTCACTTCTGTGAGAGCTGATAATATATTGTGGTGCTCACAATGAAATGAGCAAGAACACATTTGCAAAGGAAGAAAAAAACCCAACTCCCTCAACCGTGAGCTGTATTTTCTTCTTGGTGCCCTTGATTCTCCTCCACCCCCTTCCCCCAGACAGGGTAATATTTCTTCTCAGAGCTCTGGTACGGGCTTTAACAAGGCTTTTGTAAGTCTCCAAGGCTGGAGTTTTAGGTTTTCTTTTATCCCTGGCTGTCAGGATGGAGTAGGTAGGCAGCTAAAATCACAGGCTGATAATATTGTTTGGGGCTAACGGCCTTATCTTATCTTGTTCGTATTATTCATATTACCTTAGATAAGCCACCTGGGGCCGCACACAAGCAAGATCCAGGGAAGTGACCTCATTACAGTTCAGGTGCCTATTTACTGTAATAAGAACAGCTGGACTAACACAGCCACACTTTGAACTTGGCTGGCACTTTCCATCTGAGGCTTTGACTCGATCCCTTTCACACTTCACAGCACAGAGGAATGGAGGAGCCGGAGTTAATCAGCACCGCCACTTTTCCTCCAGAAGGGATTGCAGGAGGGTTCTGCCCACTGGACAGGGGGGGCTGTGGAAGGGTCAGTGGGCTGCCCCCCCAGAGCTGGGAACCCCCCACTGATGGAAAAGAGATGCTCCAAACACAATCAGCTCTTTTCCCACAACTAAAGCTGGTGTGGGAGAGATCGGTGGTTCTGCATTTCTACCCCAAACAGACCCAGCACAGGTTTGCCCCTGCACGAGGATTTGCTGCTGCCCAGCTCAGGTTGGCAGGGATTCAGGCAGGTTTCCATGGGCAGAGCCGTGTCCAGGTGGGAGATCCTGCTGCCTGAATTGCCCAGGAGGGACAGCAGGGGTGGCTCCTCTGGGGTGGCACCTCTGGGGCAGCCCCAGCAGGCACCCACTGCTCGGTGCCACGCTGGTTCCAGCTGAGGGCCGTGGCAGCCACTGAGCACTTCAGTCGCTTTCAGCCAGCAAATTAATCTAATTTTTTTTTTAAAAGGAATCTCCTAAGTTTAAAAATATGGTAATGCAATTAGTGGCTTTGGCAGGCTAATGAAGCCACTTTAAACCCTTGCAAAAATACCATTAAAAGAGAATGCTTAAGAGCCTCTTCAAACTTTCCAAAATGAGAAGTAGGTTCGTATTCAGAAGATGCCAATCTAGTCTCCTTTCTCCAAGGTTCAAGATTAATTAGGGACTTGTTTAGTGCATGAATGAGGAAACAAATGAACTCTTGGATCACAGAGCACTGGAACCAATTTTTTAATCATTTTTTTTTCTTTACAATTACATTCCTATCAAGAAAGTCTTCATTAGACTTTCTGTCACAGGGCCACATCATGCCAGGTAACTGTTACAAGTGCTTGGCTTCCACCCAAAGACTGAACAATATGAGTTTTCTGAGAAATAAATACACGTGAAATATATTTAACGCTGTATTTCCTCATTAAAATGTTATTGCGTTTTCATAATAAATACATATAACCTTTCCTCCAAGACTCCCTCAAAACAAATGATTTAGAAAAGACCAACAACATCTTCCCCTTTGCAGAATCAGCCTGGGTATTTAAAGATTACCTTTGAGAAATACATTAATGCCTGACCTAAGAAGCACCATACAATAGAAGGAGATTACTCAGGTAAGGAATAATAGATGGGAAGAGAAAAAATTGTTAAAAGAATGGGGTTTGCATGTTTAGTGAAGGAGAAAGGAAAAAAGAAAATGCTCCTTTATTTTTTCAATTACTTACAACCTGCCCTGGAGATTGGAGGGATTGGTTTGGTTAATCCCATCCAAAATGAGATGCAGATTTGCATCAAAACTGCACCAAAATCCAGTCATTTTCTGCTCACAGTGAGGATCAGCTGAGAGAACTCACTCCTCATCATTCCCTTACCCACACACCAGGTTTGTTTTGATTCTGAGAATTTCTCCAGCAAAAAAATAAAGCACTAAAATAGATTAATTTGCAGAAAGATTCTGCTGTAGCCATGCAGAGAAAGGAAACCAAAACCCCAGCCAGGCTGAGCTGCAAAGCACAGCCACCCAAACCACGGCGTGAGCAAATGCCAAAGACGTCTTTCTTCACCGCTGCTTGTGAGCTTTTACTAATTAAAAAGTTTAATTGCTCCTAGGTGAGCGGCATCCAAAACACAGGTTGCAAAATCCGTGGTGTCAGGAGCTCCCTGGGAATGAGAGGGAGCCTGGTGCATGCCCAGGTGTGCCTCTCTTTTCCCTTACCCAGGTGATGAAGAGGATGAAGAAGGTTCCCTGCACAGCTCCTGCTGTGGGCTGGGGAAGGGGTGGGCACCACGACTGGCAGATCCACTCCCCCCTTCCCATTATTACCCATTTATCACCAGCCAGACCTCTGCCAGGGTGCACAATATTCTCCTCAGTGGAAGGGCAAGGGTACCATTTTCACAGCTGATTTTTCCGTCTCCACCTCGCTGCTGTCCTTGGAGAGCTGCAGAGCGGTGCTGCCCGGGACCCTTCCGTGGGCATTTGTAAATGAGGGAGATTTTCACCTCCTGAGCAGCCTCCCTGACCCCACTGCTGCCCCACTGCCCAATGGAGTCCATGCAATGGGCACTCCAGAGGCAGGGGCCGGGCTGCAGCAGGCACCACACCCATCACCTCCTCAGCAACATTGAAGAGAGATGGGGAGGGGAGGGTTTTGCTCAAAGACCATGAGACCTGCAGTCTCTTTTCAGGGTAACCATGGACAAACACTGAAATTGTGGCTTGCTTTGCTTACAGAGGCCTCAGCACATCTCTAAGAAGGCAACACAGGCACCTGAGCATTGGGAAGGTGTCCCTTTGCACAGTTCCTGCCACCACCAAATCTCCAGCTGGGACCCTTTGCTGAAAGGGCAGAAATCCTTGTTTCAAAACCTCTTCTTCCAGGATTATTATGTTAATCCAAGAGATTGGATGGGTCCAGTTGCTGAAGTGTTACATGGGATGAGCAGGCCCTGGGTGCTGCAGCAGCTGACTGGGGTGTGCTGTCTCCAGCTGGGCACTTCAGTCAGTCTGTGACAGTTAATGGTGGTAATTTACAGCTCCATAATCCACAGTCCCAGGATGCCAATAACCTAAGGATACAAACCTCTGAATGTTCTGATAGGAATGCAGAATAACATCCTGCTTGCCTGAATCTTGTCTTTGCCAGGTACTTGACATCTCAGGCAGGCCTGAAGTAGCTGTGGGATTCCAGAGACCTCACAGACTTCTGCAAGTTTGAGTTGTTTTCATTTTACTTCTCCCGTCCCTCTTAGTGCTAGTGACACCCATTTAATGTAGCAGGAGCCTTGAATCCACCTCAGTGCAACTCTGGGGATGTTTTGCTTTCCTGTGAGTCTAAATTTTGTATCTCAGATCCCTCCTTGCCATAAAATATCTGTTTGCATTAAGTAATTCCTGACCCTATCCCAACAATAACACTGTAAATAGGAAAAGGATCGAAGAAAGGCTGACATCCCCAGTGAGGATGGGACTGTGTTAATGCAGCAGTTTGAAGATCAGCCTAACTAAAGGCCAGGCAAAGGTGTTTTTTTCCCAGTGCAGTTGCATTTTCCTCAATGCTTTATTCTAAGCTGCCTGGATGGGTGAAGTCTGTGCTCACCTCACCGAGAGTGAAGGGGCTGCATTGTCAAAAACCAGACCCAGAGAAGAGGAACTTTGCACTGGAGGTGTCAGCATCAATCAGCAGAGGGCTTGTGCCCAGAATAACCCTAAAGGAGACTTCTCTGTTCTGTGCACAGCACCTATTGTCAGCCTCCTGGCATCCTCCAGTGGGGTTTTTCTGGAGCAAATCCTGGGCTGCCTGGCTTTGTATTTGAAATGTTGGCTCCTGCCTGCTTCAGTGGGAATCTTGCATCTGTGCTGTGATGCTTTGCTGGGTCTGGCAGTGTTTGATCACACCAGGTGTTGGCAGACCTGCCCTGAGTGTCAGGAGCAGGTCCCTGAGCAGCGGGCAGAGAACAGCAAGTCCTGGAAGTGGAGTGTGGGAGGAGAATTTGCAAACTGCTGTGGCTTTTACTCTTTGCAGTTCAGGAATATGGAGGAGCATCTACAGCTGGACTCTAAATAACCAGGTTAACTACCTTCTGCAAATAGACCAAACCTGCTGCCCTGATCCCTGCTGCTCTCATAGTGTTTTAATAGCTCCTGCAATAAAAAACAGTGAGTCCCAAAGGAGAGCTCTCCATTTATTCAGAAAGATGTTGCTAAATTCCCATACACAACAGATTCCACTGCTGCAATAAGTGCCTCTTCCCTAGCAGCTCTTCCTCCTGCCAGCCAGGTAGAGGCAAGGCACAGAATTGCCTGTGTAATCTGATTTGGAAGGTTAACTTCCCTGGATCATAAATAAGCAGGGATTTATGACCATAAAGGTGTGCTACCTGCAGCTTCAAGGGGAAAGCGCCACGCTCACACCTCCCTTCTCTCCCACTTCTGAAAAAGGGAGAGAAGGATGTCGAGATCCAGAAATTACCATGGCATAATGGAAGATCCTCAGATAGGCTTGGTTTAATTACACACTTCTATCATTTCCTGCGTGCTCCCCGTCCCATTAGGAAATTACAGCAGTAACTCAGCTAATAGAATCTCACTGTGCAAACAGCCACTGGGCTGCAGGCTCCCACTCCCAGATCCTGCTCCCATTCCTGGATCCCAGCTCCTGGATCCCAGCTCCCAGCCCCTGGCTCCTGATGTGGCACAGGTGCAGCATGCTGGTGGGGACTGGTGGGGATGGGGGGCCCTTCCTGCCACAGAGAGGGGGTTTTCTTGCTCAAAGGAGCACCCAGTCTCCCTGGTGGGAGATGCAAGACCCTTTTCCACATGCAAACAAAAGTGGAGGGAGCCCCGTGGTCTGGGGTCTGCACTGGGGAACACCCGGGGGCTGCAGAGTTCGAGGGCAGGTCTGAGCTGGCCACAAGATTCCTTGCACAGGGACAGCAGACAAAGGCTGTTAAAGGAAAATGTCACTCACCCCCCACAAAAAGAAAAGAAGTCCTTTTTTGCATATTTCTCTCCTGCCGGAGGTACAAATGTGCCGGCTGGAGCACAGCCCCTGCTCCAGGGCCCATCGTGTGCGACACAATAGCACAGGAACTACAGAGGGAAGGAAGGCGTTAAATCAGGCACCAAATCTCTTCAAACACCACGTTTTCTGTTCAGCCTTTCAGCACTTTGCTCATCCTTGGCAGTGGAGCTGACCTGGTCATTTTTCCCTTTTTACTTCTCACCACCACTTTCCCTGGCATTTTCATGAATTAACACAGCGGTGTGGTTTTGTGCTTTACAGCTGGGGGAAAAAAACCAAAAAAAACCCCTTTCCCTATTTAAATAGAGACATGTGGCAGCTGACATTTCTTGAAAACACTTTGACTCATATTAAGCTTTGTAAGTCCTTTCATTATCTTTAAAGACTCGTTAAAGGCAGGTCTGTGGCAGCAGGAAAATGGAGGCAGGCAGCCTACCTGGGGGAGGTGGAGGGGCACAGAGATGTTTCTGGCTCCAGGCTCCATCCCCAGCCAGCTCCAGAGCTACTACTGGGACACCCATCACCTCCTCTTGCCCCGAGCAAAGAGAAGCCTTGGTGAGCACAGTAGCTGAAAAAAGTGACAAGTGTCACCATCCCCTTTGTCTTGAGCTAGGAGGGAGCTGGGGAGGGAAGCACAACCAGGGGAGTGAGGGTGGAAGTGGAGGCAGTTTGCTGTGCAGAGGATTTCTGTTTTCCTGCTGGGCTGTAGAATGCTCTTCCCTTCACTCCAGGCTGCCAGCTGCCACCCCGAGCTGCACAGTCACCCCCTCGCTCCACAGCACCTTCCCTCGAGGGGTTCCTGCTTCCCAGTGCTGCTGAGAGGTGCTGGGGGTGCTCTGCTCCCTGGTGCTGCCTCTCCAGACCTGTCCCTGCTCACAGCAGCTGGTGCTGAGCCCCGATGGGTTTGACCCCAGTTTAATTCCTGAGCTCTGAGCACCATCCCTGGGCACACTGATGGATCTGGGGCTGCTGTGACCCACCAAAACTTCCCCTGTGCTGTGCTGGAAAGCATCTACAACCTCATTAAATGGTCACTGGACTCCAAAAAGCCACAAATCAAATTATTTTGAGGAATGAATGAGGAGTATAGAACTGTTTTCAAAGGTGGTGACAAGGCCAGTGCCAAGCAGGGGTCAGGGTGAAGGGCAATGTCCCCAGCCCCTCACATGGGCAGTGCTGAGCTGACAGAAGGAGAGGAACCACCCCTGCCCTGGCACAGCCTCACATCAACCTCCTCTCTGAAGCTGAGCAGGATGTGGGACACCATCTCTGCCCTTGTGCATGGGCAGCACTGCCCAATTCTCTCCACCAGCTCATTCCTGACTGCCAGGAGTATTTTAGTACATTTATTAAGGCACAGGCTGTCCAGAGAAGCTGTGGCTGCCCTCTCCCTGGAAATGTTCAAGGCCAGGTTGGGTTAGGCCAGGTGGAAGGAGTCCCTGCCCATGGCAGGGGGATGGAATGAGATGTTTAAGCCCCTTCCAACCCAAACCATTCTGGGAGTTCTGTGGTTCTATTCCAAAACCCCAACACTCCCCTTGCATCTGCCCCTTAGAGCTGTGCCCCCAGGACAAGGCTGCACTGAGCCCTTTGGCCCAAAAAAGGTGAAGTTCAAAGGCTGGGAGGTCAAGAGGAGGACTCTTAGGAGCAGGAAACAAGCAGAGGGGAAGCACTGAGGGAAGCACTGCCCAGATGGGCTTCTCAGCTCATGGAAAGGCAAAAGTGGCAGTGCTGGTGCGTGGGTGGTGCCCCAGTGCACCCCCTGAGGTAATGGAGATATCACTACTGAGCCACACATGTCCACAGTGCACTAATGCCTGCATGAGTGAAGGAAATCAGGCATTTTGCATATCATTGTTTTCAAAAAATAATAACAATTTTAAAAATTCTATCTCCTTGTATTTTTTCTCCCTCCCTCCTTCTGTGCCAGACTCCTGCAGCTCTCATGGAGTGAGAGTCTCATGGGTGACCCTCCTGCCCAGCAGGGGACAGGAATCCATAAACTGTGGCCCTGAGTTAAGGTTGGTGGGTGCCAGACCGGGTTTGTTGAGGTGGGAGCTGGGATGGTGGCAGTGCTCAGGTCTCAGCCATGGCTGAGGGGATGGTGAATGCAGAGGAGCCAGTGTGGAGCCCAGGATTAGCACAACCCAGTCACACAATCCCAAAATGCTGCTCAAGGGCTTTCCCTGGGCTGAAAGGTCCTGCCTGGGGTGGTGGGTCCAAGGTGCTGCTGTCCAGGCCCCATCTAACCCCATCCCCAGGCTGGCAGTTCTGCCTTTCCCCTTCCCCACCACGCTGCAGACCCACAGAGTCATTTCAGGTTGGGTTTTGGTGCCAGGGAACGGCCGCAGACCCCCATGACCCCACACCACCTCCCCCAGAGGCAAAGGAAAACCTTTCCACAGGGCTCTTCAAATCAAATCTGCCCAGAACCACCCCCACTGGCTTTGCAGTGGGATGGCAGCCCCAGCTAAACCACCTTTGTCAGAGCCTGACCTATTTTATGGGTGTTTGAGGTGACCCCAGCCCCTGGCGTGCCCCGCGCAGCTCCGAGCACAGCGCTGGCATCCACGGCGGCACAGAAGGATGAAAGGACACAGATTCCAGCACCAGTTTTCCAAGGGGAACCAATTAAAAATAAAAGAATCAGCAAAACTGTTCAAAGCCTTGTGAAAAATCACTGGGCAACGTCGTTTTTAAGAAATGATGGTCTCACCTTCCTCGTGTGCTGGATCCTGGGGCAGCCTACCCAGCCTATTGAAGTGGGCATCAGAGGGATGTGGACAATTAAAATTTACCTGGGACCAGCTGCTGATAAACTGAGTGGCACTGGGGCTGCCTTGAGGGAAGGCAGCGTGGCAGGGCTGGCTGGTGGTATCCATCCCTGCCCTGGGCACCGTGGAGCTCCTTTCTCCCTGGTTTGCCCCAGAGGAAAAAGGTCTGAGGCTCAGCACCTCGTCCCTGCATTGCTGTCCAGGGCCAGCAAACAGGGTCTGTTCCAGCATGGGCTTTGACCTGCCTGGGCATGGCTCTGGGGGTCTGCTGCCCTCCCTGCAGCTCAGGTCGTGGCTCTGCAGTGTCAAACACACCCAGAGCACTGTGTAGCTCCTACAGAGCCACAGAGGGGTCCCTATCAAAGAGGAGTTCGTATCAGGTTCAAGCTGTGCAGGGTTTTTCCCAGCCAGATCGTTCATTCACAGCACTGTCACCCTGCATTTGGGGACAGGCTCCTCACGCTGCGCCCCCTGACAGGGCAGCTCAGACCTGGGCTGGAGGGCCAGCCCCCTCTTTTCCACAGCCTGGGAAAGAAGAGGTGGGATTTACCCAAGGAAGGACAGGCATTTTCCCACAGTTTCTGCAGGAACTGCCAGGGAGGGCAGGCCAGGCTCTCCCGGACTGACAACACCGCCCGAGCTCAGCAGAGACAGACTCGGAGTTGTGCCCCAGTGCCAGCTCCCGGGAGGGCTCATGGGGGGTGTGTTGTGACCCCCAGACCCCTGGCCCTGCAGTGAGCCGTGACTGTCACCCTGAACACCCAGCAGAGCTTCCCGAGGGGCTGGGACCCAGCAAACGGAGCTGCCCAGCGCTGCAGGGCACCCCGTGAGCCAGGATCCACCCCTGCCTGTAATTACCAACCTCCGCGATCGCTACACTCACNTCCTGCCTGCCCTCCAAAGCTGCCACAACCTGTGCCTGGCAACAGCCAGGGGAAAAAAAAAGGCCAGGGAAGAAAATTAGAGCTTGGCTTTTATGTCTTTCTAAAGCAGTTGCCGTGGGCAAAGGGCTTAAGAAATTATTTAATGTGGTCACTTTGGTTAAAAATGAAAAGCATGATGATGGTTATGATGGTTATATGTGAGGCTGGAAGAAAGGCACTGAACTACTACTATTATTATTACTATTATTATTATTAATTAAGCTGGAAGAGGGGCACCCAGCCTGTGGTGACCCTGGGGACTGTGGCTGCACCTTCTTTAGGGCCCACCCTCCACCCATCAAGGCCTGGCAGGTCCTTCTGGAGCAGCACAAGTTTGGCTCAGGACCCACCTGCCTGGGCAGGGCTGGGAGTGGGATCTGTGTGGGCTCCTGGAGCTGAGCTGGTGCTCCCAGCCCTCGGGGGTCTGACTGCAGGGGCTGTGGCTTGTCCCCACAGCCATCTGTGTGTCCTGTCCCCCCAAAGTGTCACAGCAGGCAAAACCAGTGAGGGTGAGCCCAGGGAATGACAGGAGATTTGCTGCCCTGAAGGGATGCTTGTGACAACCCCTCTTCCTGGAAAAGCTGGTGTCCAGCAGCTTTCAGGGCACAGATTCACACCTCAAGCTCAAGACCCCACCAGCAGCTGATGCAGGAGCCTGGTGGGCTGTGAGGTGAAGCCACGGGGACATGGCTGAAGCTCCAGCAGAACATAAATCCCCCCAAACCTTCCCTCTGCTCCACCACCACCACCTCCTGCAGCAGGGGAGCTGCCAAGCCTCAGCAGCAGGGTGAAGGTGGGGGGTTGCAGCCTGTTGCTTCGAGGTGAATGCCAGAAGTCAAAGGCTTTCTGTTGGAAATCTCAGTTTTTGGTTCGTTCAGCAAAGCTGACAGCTCCTGATGGTTTCTGCTCTTGGTTTCTGCCTTAAGGGGTGGGATTTGTTTTGAAATTTGGAACAAAAATAGCACAACAGCTCTCGAGAAGGCACATGGTGAAGAAGAGGTCATTTTAACAACGTTTAAATACTTCCAGGCATTTAAAACCAAATGTTTCTTGCACGCTTGTGGCTCGGAGGAGCAACAGGCGGCTGCACAGGCACCTCTGCGGTGCAGACCAGCCCCTCCCTCGGCTTCTGTGCAAAATCAGAGCTGACAAATCTACAGCGAGGGAAAATCAAGACATGACTATGAAGGACAATATCAGGCCAAGCCTGTTAAATTATCTCCCCCCTTTCTGTCGTGTCTCATTTGCTGCTCTGCTGTCAGTTCCCACCCCCAGCGTCCGTCGCCCTCCCGGTACATTTTCCATCCTCTGCTCTCTCTAACCCAAACCAGAAGGACTCTCCTCAAATACCTGTAGTCACCCTGTCTCTTCTCTCTAAATGCCTTACATTTCCCTGCCCAGGACACCTCCAAAGATGTGATCCAGGTTGTTTCTCACACTTCCCAAGCTGCTGCTCTGGCAGGGGGGAGAGAACTCCCCCCTTTGTCCTGCCCCAGCCCAGAGCTGCCCTGGCCATGCCCACGCTGCCCCTCAAATGCTAATTGCAGCAGCCCTCCAGATCCATCTCTGCCACCTCCTCCTGGGCTGAGGACACCAGCAATGCCATCCCACACCTCCCTGGGCATTAATCAAAGGGCACAAGAAGCTTTTGATTTATGGCATGTGCTGGCCTCCAGCAGCGAGCAGCAGCGCGTGCCGGGAGCTGGGACAGAGCCTGGACAGCCAGTGCTGGGCAGGGCAGTGAGGGATGCTGCTGTGCCAGCCTCCTCTTCCTCACCTTCCTCCCCTGAGCACCCCAGACCCTGCAGTGAGTCCCTCACTCCCTTTTTCTCTCCCCCCACAGCACAAGAACAGAGCTGGTGGCAGCTACAGAGGAGCAGGGAAGAAAAGACACAAGGGGAGATAACCCAAAGTGGCCACACAGGAGCAGGGATGGCTCCATCAGGGACCTCCACTGCTGCTCCCCAGCAGGAAAAACGAAATAAAAGCCTTGCACAGCTCCCCTTTAATTTGCCCTGAGCAGGATCACAAGCACACAACATCTGCATGTCCCCTACACCCTCCTGCCCCTCTTCCCGTGTCCCGCTGGAGCCTCAAGGTCGGCATCACATCGGATTTCCTACGTGCAGGGATAGGCAATTCTCAGCCAAGCAGAGCCCCGGGGGGTTTTTACACCCTGCAGCTTCAAATCAGCAAGAGCAGTAGCTTGTTGGAAATGTAAATGTGCTGGAAAACAAGCTTCAGGTGGGGTTCAGCAGCAAAACCTCTGCACACGATAGCGATCACGTTTCTTAATGTTAATTTCTTATCTCACCTCTCCAAAGTCCTTTGCAAGGATTTTATCCTGTTAGAGGAAATCCATCCCCCTGATTTTCCCAAGCTTATAGAAAAGCAAAACAAAGTATTGATCCTAATGAGATAACACTGACAAGAAAATGGCAAGAGCCAGTTCTATCTGTTTAAAACTAACTCTGTTTTTGACTGGTGGGAACAATACATGATTATCAATTATCCATGCAGATGGGAGATGTCCAGCCTAGATATCTATTCTGCTTTACATGGTAGCCTCCAAATTCCAGCCAGCTCTGCAATTTTTTAATGTTTTTCTCAGTGTGTTTCGTTCTTCAAAAAAATAAAATAAAATAAATCCCAAACTGACAGTGGTCCCTTATACCAACCAAATCCCAGAACCACCAGCAGGTTCATATTAAAAGACCATTTGGTGGCATTTTAATCTCTGAAGGTAATGTAGATATTTGTCATTTCTGATCTCCCCTTTCTGCAACTGTCCACAGATGACGAGATCCGTGAAATTGCTACTGCCAGGGAGTGAAATGAGAATTAACCTCGTGCCCATCAGCTGCCTCAGCACCACCCTTTCCACACCAGCCTTGACCATGGCCATCAAAGAGGTGGCTCTTGGGGCCACACTGCCACTCACCCTGCACACCACAGCCCCATCCCTGTAGATAGTAAACACCCCCTTGCTCACAGATTGCTTTAAATCCACTGCTTTCTTCCCCATTCTCATTTGCTTTGCCTTTCATGCTGCTTTCTCATGTATAAAAGGGGAACCGGGGGAAAAAAAGAAAGAAAAGACACATGAACACCTGAAAATCCTTTTCATATACCTGCTGCTGCTACCACTCGGTGCTGAATCTGAATAGAAACGGATGGGAGGGAGATGGGGAAGGATGAATAACATTTCATGCCCTGTAGTCAAACATAATTTCAGGCAGGAGACGAGCAGGGACTGGTAGGATGGCTCAGCCCGGCAGAGAGCTAATGTGCACTTCAGAGCCCACTCTTTGAAGGCTGGGGTCTAATTTCCAGCCTGCAATTACTGCACTGGAAATAATTTCCCAGAAAATGGGGTCACTTTTTGGGGGTGGGGTAGGGTTGGATAAAGAGGAGGGTCAGAGTTCCAGCGTGGGGAGGTTGTTGGGGCTTGGGGTTGGTGGATGTGGCAGTGGGCATCCCCCAGGCTGCTGGGCACTGCTGCTGATCTCCTGAGCTTCCAAGGAGCCAGCACCCAGGATTTCTGAGCCCTTCTTTTCTGTCAGCTGGAGCATCTCCCTCTGTTCCCACAGGTCGGGACTGTCCTTGCTGTCCTGCAGCCAAGATTTTCATCTAGGTTTGTGTTTGGGACTCCAAAACCTGTGGCCTGATTTTCCAAAGTTCCAAAAAGCCCATGTTTCTCCTTCCATCAGAGGAGCTGGCCAGGAGCTCAGTGCTCTGCACAGTCAGTTCCTGATTTTCAGCAGCACTGCAAGGACAGAAGCGTTGCTGTTCCACAAAGATTTGCTCTGCTCCACTTCCAACCAGGCAATGCTCTTGCTTGGAGGTTTTGCCTTTGCTCCTGCTGGCCTGGAGCTTCAGTCACACACAGCAATGGTCATTATGGGCCAGATCTGCCCCAAAAAACCCCACAGCACAGGGGTTTGGCAGCAGAGTCTCTTTTTGTGGCACTTGATGCTCTCTGGGCAGGGCCCACGGGGAAGGCTCTGCCTTTCTGCCTTACCCATGGGGAGTCTGCCAAAAGTAGAATAAAGCAAAATGACAAAGGACATATGGTGTCCCTCAGCAGGGCTGGGGACCCTGCTGGCTGCCCAGCTCAGATTTAAGCCCAAAGAACCGTCTCCAGATGGGATTTGCTGCAATTCTGCTCTGACCCAAACTGACCACACTCCACAGCTCAGACTTGCAAAAGGTTTTAGAGCACCTAAACATGCAAACAGGCACCTGGCAAAGATTTTCAAAAGCAGCTAAGAAGATTAGATGTCCAAGTCCCATTGGGCTCTGAGAATTAGGCATGTAACCTGCTTAGGCGCTTTTGGAAATTCTTTCAGGGATTTAATTGTTTGGGTTGAAACTTTCTGCAGCAAGTGTGTGCCTCTCCAGCTGTCCCAGCACCATCTCCAGCCTCTGCAGCCTGGCTGGGTTCGTGGGGAGGATGGGGAGAGTCGTGTTGGCAGGAGATTTTTGGGCAGTTTTTCATGTTTTGGGGGAGGAACTTGAAATCCAGAGCGTGGTGGTCAAGGCCTTACCTTTGCCAGGTGCTTTTCACTGTGCTGAGGAGGATGTGCACAAAGGTGAGCAGGGAGGCAGGGCTGTCCCCTGGGTGCTGGAGATGGGGCTGGGAGGACTGAGACTGGCAGGGTGGATGGAGGAAGGGAGAAGGGGGGATCAGGTAAGGGAAAATCCTGCCTGAGATGCCCAAGGGGCCATGACCCAGATGGGACAGGAGATTCTGGGACTGGGACAAACTGGGGAGGTGACAAATTCCTGCCAGGCTGGCAGGATTGATATGGAAAAGGTCAGGAGAGCAGGGAAATGGCACTGTAGCTTATGCCTGCTAAATCCTGCAAGCTCTCCCTGGCCTGGCAGGGAGCCCAGGGCTCGTGCCTGGAGCCAGCACTCAGTGCCAGCAGGGCTGTGCAGCAGAGCCCCCGGGCAGCCCCAGCACTGCCCCTCGCCAGCCTGTGCCACCCCTTCATCCCAGCTTCCCTCCCCTGCCCCCAGGGGAGCCCTGAGGATGGGGGACATGACAGCTCAGACAATTTGAAATGATAAAGTGCTGCAAACCCCAAAAAGAGCCTGTCCTTACAAATAAGCAACCTGCAAACCAAACTGCTCTGCTCTCCCCTCACGCTTCAGCAGCTGCCAGCAGGCAGGGTGTGTGTGCCAGCAGCTGGGGCACCAGTTCAGGTCTGGGTTGAGTCCCTGGTAATTCAGACTCACCCCATGCTTTGGACAAGGCACTTGGCCCCTCTCTGCCTGTCAGAAGGATAAATTCCTCTCCCCACTAGAGACACGTGCTGCAAATTAGATCTGCTCGTAGGTGTGCAGACAGCTCCACAGGTACACAGGGAGAACAACATCTCCAGTGCTTCAGCACAACCAGAGAAGGCTGCAGCCAGCAGAGAGGGAGGTGGCAGAGCCTGGTGCAGCTCCCAGGGCTCTGGAGTGGTGCACAGCTCGTGGCTGGTGCTGCCAAACAGAGGTGTTGGAGTCTGGCTGGCATGAAGGGGCTCCCCTGGGAGGTACTGCCCCAGCCTAACAGGGGTTAAATGGTTGAGTTTTACAGCTGCCACTTCAGTGGGCAGTGAGGAATTCAGCTCAGGCTGTGACACCACCTTGGCTTCACCTCCCTTTTCTGAGCTGCTTCAGGGAGTGGGGAACAGCAAACGTGGGTGGGCTCGGCTGAGCCTGCCTGGTGTGACCCAAGGGCAGCTGGTGGTGTAACTCTGGCAAAGGTGCAGACAGGCACGTGATGGGCCAGATCTGCCCCCCAGAAATGTCACCTTCGTGGTGACAACCCCTCTGCAGTACTGCTGGGGCAGGGCAGCACAGGTGGGAGCCACCTGAGCATCTCTGTTCACCCACAGAGAGCCCTGAGCAGAGGGAACAACACTCCCCTGCTTCTTTTGTGTCCCTTCTTCCCTTTGCCATTTAGACAGGGCTTGCCCTGGGGTCTCTCAGCCCAAAGGAACCCAGCACTTTTCTCCTGCCCTTCAGCAGAGCCTCCCTTCACTGTCTCACCCACAGCAAATTTATCCTTCTCCACTCCTAGGGCTGCCTGCAGTTCATTAAATATATTAAAGGTGTTAATGACTTTTTTAAAAAAAGACCCAAACTGTCTGATGTTTTTCCAGCTCATTTCCTGCTGCTATCTCCCCAAATCCGGTGGGCAGTAATGACACGTCTGAGGCAGAAAATGGGATTATGATGAACAGAGTGAACTCTGCTGATATGTGGACAACATTAAACATTTCCAGATTCTTTTCTGTGCCTCTCCCTTCTGCAGGTATCTGCATAAGCACATCCTCCCTGCACTGAGCTGAGCTGTGGCCTCCTGAAGGAAGACACAGAAAAGATGAGGCAAAGCTTTATGCAAACAGGAATTTTGCCAGGAAATCACTCTTTATCTCACCAGTTGGGTAAAGACACATTTTCTCCCTCTGTAAAAGGGGCTGGGGCATGGCTTGTCCTTCCACAAATATAAGGGAGAGGGACCACTCAGGACTGCATCTTCCAGACCCAAAAGATTTTGTATTTTAATAGTCAAAAGCAGGGAGTTGTGGAATAAAGGGCAAAGTCCTGGCTCTGTTTGGCCAGGGAAAAGCCAAGAGGTTGAGTGACTCACCCAAAGTTCCCCAGCACAAAGGGAGATTCAACTTGGATCTTCTAAATTACTGGAATTAAATTTCAAGCTCTGTAACTTTTGCTCCAAAGATCCTTCAGGAAGAAAATCAATACTTTCCAGAGGGGGGAAATAGACAAACCCCCCTCATTTAGGGAGCCTGTATTTGTGTGCATTTTGCAAAGCCTGGAAGTGAGAACCTTCCTGCCAGCTATGGCACTGAGGGAAGAAGAGGATTTTTCTGGAGTTGTGTTTTTCCCTGTGAAAAGTGTGTCTGGATGAGGGAGAAAATTATAGAAAACAGCTGGGAGTTTAGGAGAAAAATGTATTGGCTATGGTAAGCTTATGATTATCAAAGGTTCATAACTCAGACGAATCAAATCCAATTTCTCGCAGAGCAACGAGGAGCACTTCTCAACAGCAGCTCTTCCCAGGCCAAATTTCATCTTTGGAAACTACACCCTGCAAGTACTTCTCATATAACAATGGAAAAAAAGGGTTTCTTGCACTGCCCTGCCTCCTGCAGCCAACCAAACTGCCCTTGCCCAAATATTCCAGCTATTCAGCTTTGTAGAGATACCCAAACCTGCAGAACTTCAGCTTGCCCAGGAGACAAATGTGTGGAAAAGTTATGTAGAAATTCAGAGCAGGGCTTGGGGGGAGCTGATCTCCTGTTCCAGGCACTCCCAGCTCTCTGCTGGCTCCTGCACTTGTTCCAAACTCATGGTTGTGCCTCCCAGCTCCTCAGAAAGGCAACCAGAAAACCCCCAAGCATCGACCAGTTTGGCACTGGGAGTGTTTGACTCGTGACCCTTTTGCCTTCCAGGCACAGCACAGCAAGCAGCAGCAAAGGGACAAAAATGGGCAATAAATAGAGAAGTGGTGCTGCTGCACTGAGGGGTGGTGGGGATCCAGCTCTGCCACCCAGCTTCTCCAGGGCAAGGAAAAGGGCTTGGAAAACTGGCACAGAAACCCCTCCCTGGGGGCAGCTTCCCCCCCTCCCCAGCCCCTCCCTGCCCACTCCACAGCCTTTGTTTTACTGGAGTTCAGGGGGACACTGAGGAAACTGGGCCAGCCCTGAGCAGGAGCTGGGTGCTACCACAGGCCAGGAGAGGGGCAGCTCCACCTCGATTTTCATGGTGATTCCCAGGTCACTTCAAAGCTCAGGGGTCACAGGCAAGGACCTAAACCTGCCTCAACTCTGGTGCAGATTCCCAGCAGGGAGACACCACCAGATCTGCTGCTCCAGCAGCCCTGTTCCATCCTTCTTTTCCAGTGTGCAAAGGTGCCCTGAGCATCATCCCTGTGCTCCCAGGGGGGACACAGAGGGAAGTCAAGGCTGGGGGAGCTCTGCTGAACCAAAGGTGATGCACAGGTGATGCACCTGAGACACTCAGTGATCTGTGTGAGAACCAGGCTGGCCCCAGCCTTACCCTGTTCCTTCAGCCAAGCCATTCCTGGGAGAAGAATCAAGCAAAACCTCCAAGGCTTGCCACATCAGGGAAATAAATGACTTGCTAAAGTTAAACAAAAATAAGAGATGTTTCTCCCCGCTTTCTTCATCTTGCCTTCTCCCCCTCCCCGTGAATCCGACCAAGATTACAGTTTTAGAAAGCACTTTCTCTTAAATGTGGGAGGAAGATTGCCTGAGCTCTCAAGCGTTCACTGCTATATTGTATTGTTGCTGCTTTTAACATGTTTCGCTCAGTTAAATAGTAACTGATGACAGCTACACACTTAAATCCTTTGGTGTTTTTATCATGGATTTTATATATATCTCTTATAAAGAACAGCACACTGCAAGGCCTCTTACCATATCAAAAACAACAAAAAAGCACCCTATTTTTGTGTAAGGTATCAAAGCAATAATGTGTGCCCGTGCAGCAGAGCCAGCCTATCAGAGGTTTATCGGGTTTTATTGGCCTTGGGCAACTCTGCACATGACGGTCTTTAGAGTGACATGGAATTTATTAAACTTTTCCACAGCCTGACAGTCTTCTCCCAGCTCGTCCCCACCCCCAAGCTCTTTTCTTTTGAAAAATGATTTCTGCCAATCTTGTGCTTTTAACCATTTTTCCCCTCTCTTTTTTTTCCCCCCTTTTCTCCTCTTTTTCTTCCCTCTCTTCCTTTTTTTTGTTTTGTTTTGTTGTGGTTTTTTGTTGTTCTTGTTGTTTTTTAATCACTGCTCGCTGGAGTAGGACTCCTCAAGCATCTGTTTAAAGAACACCATTAAAGTCCTGCTGCAACAACAACAACAACAACAACAAAAACACACAGAGAGAGAGAGAGAGAGAGGGAGGCAGAGCAGCAGCCACAGAGCCCATTACAGCCCGGTTCAGCCTTATTGCACTACATTACTCGGTATGACAAGCTCTGCATACATATCACACACACCGAGGGGTTGGGGTTTTTTTTATTTTTTCTCTTTTCCTGGGTAGCCTAATTTAGGCTTTGTGTGGTGCCCTGTAATAAATTCCTCTCTCAGACAATGACCCTGCGCCTTCAGCTGCCTGCCCCTTCCATAACCCAGCGCCAGTAAAGCACCTCCTTCCCTGCCACTTCCCATCAGCGCAGCGGGTGATGCCGGGCGGTGCTGCCGGGGTTAAGGTGCTGCCGGGGTTTCCATCAGGCTGCGGTGCCCTCCCTGTTTTCCCTGTGTCCCCAAATTCCCGAGTGCTGAGCTCTCGGCTGTTCCCGCAGCCCGGGGCTCTGCTGGCGGAGCGGGGCTGCAGCACACAGACAGACAGACGGACAGACGGACAGACAGACACACACACACCCCTCTCTCTTTCTCTGGAGCTGCTCCCTCCCCATCCCGGAGAAGGAAGGAGAAGGAAGGGAGCACGTCCAGAGCTTGGCTGCAGGTCGGAAGCGGCCGCAGAGGGTTTGCAGGCTCTGCTGGGTTGGTGTTTCTGCTGCTCTCCTGTTCTCTGCTTCTGCCCTCCCACCAGCTCTGGGGCCTCCAAGATCAGGAGGACCTGGAGCTGCTGGAGAGAGCCCAGGGGAGGCCATGGAGATGCTCCAAGGGCTGGAGCCCCTCTGCTCTGGAGCCAGGCTGGGAGAGCTGGGGGTGCTCACCTGGAGAGGAGAACACCATTAAGAACACCTGAGCTCCAGGGAAAGCTCAGAGCCCCTTCCAGGGCCTGAAGGGGCCCCAAGAGAGCTGGAGAGGGGCTGGGGACAAGGGATGGAGGGACAGGGCAAGGGGGAATGGCTCTAAACTGACCTGTTAACTCTTACACTCAGCCTCTGTGTTATCCTCTCCCTGTGGTGGTTGTTCCCCCTCCTGCCCAGTGACATCAAACTGCTGCTCAGCTCTCTGTGCTCTCTGCCCCAGCCAGATGACAATCTAATTTCCAAATATTTAAACTGAGTACATTCCCCAGGCAGAGTGCACTGCCTGCACCTCACACCTCCAGCTGCTGGGAAAGGGATCCTTTAGGCTGGGTTTGGGTGCTGACATCTCCCCAAAAGAGGCTTCCCCGCCCCTCCTCTCTCAAGGGAGCTCCTTAGCACTGACCCCCCAACCAGCCTCATTTTTGGCAGGGGTGACCAGGGCACAAAGTGGTGTTTTCTCTGAAAAACATTCAGAATAGAGTTTGCTGCTCCAGGAGGGGAGAGGGGCAGCAGGAGCCTCGATGCTCAGGCACCAGGACCAGGCTGCTCCCAGCCCTCACCTGGGCAGGAATGGCTGTGAACTGTTTCTCTGCAGCTTGCCATCAGTCCCCAAGCTCAGGGAGCCCTGGGGACACGGGTCAGCACGGCAGGAACTGTCAGCTCAGTGTGCTCAGGATACCTGACACTGGTTTGGGGCTTGTTCCTGGCACGAAGCCCCGAGACAGCTGTGGGTGTGGGAGGCTGATGCCACCTGGGGAAAACGGGAATGATATCAGCATCCTTTCCCAGGTAACAATGCCCCTGGTTTCCCGGGGAGGGTGCTCCCCCCACTCCAGACACGCAGGAGTATCTGCATCTGTGCTCGTCAGCACAACCGCCTTTAGGAAAACGAGCACATTTGCAGCACAGCCCATCTGACCTATTTTCTGACAGGCACCTTAGCAGGAGCTGAGCTGTGCACTAGCACTGCCTAGCAGCTGCACGGGGAGTCTGGAGGGAGAGCTCAGCTGAAGATCTGGGTGTCATAACCCAGGGATCCGTCCCAGCTTCTACCCAGAAGCAACTGCAAAAATGTTGTTTACTGCATTTGTGCTCTTCCCCTAAAATCCAGCTGTCTCACCTTGCACCACTTCACTCTCCTGCTTCTCCTGTGAGATGAAGGCGATGCTTAAAGACAAAGCACACCTCCAGGGTGGCTGGCCAAGATGAAAGAGAGAGCTGGGAGGGGGGATGGATGAGGGACTCCGAGCCTGGAGCCACATCACCTCATATGATGTCATCCCTGTGCTGGTGCTGCAAGTCCAGGACGTGAATCCAAAGAGCAGTGCAGCCCTTTAGCAGTTCTCCTGACCTAAAGCTGTTATTCCCAAATAAATGCTCCAGGCATGAAGACCACAGCCCCCTTTGATTCAAAAAGCAAATGCAAAAGTGACAGAAAGTGACAGCCCAGAGCTGCAGAATCTGCATGAAGCCATAAAGCAGAAGATGCTCCCGAGAGCTCCTCTTCCTGCAGAAGAAAACACACGATGCTCGGCTGGGTAGCTAAGCAAAAAGAAAAACAAATAAAGCAGCATCATTAGGATGCAAAAAAGTCCAAGGAGCCAGCACACTGCTGTCTGGCAGCAGCTTCAAATGAAGATCTCACATTTTTCACCAAGCTTCAAAACAAAATTGATAAGATAGAAAATAACCGCCCGTATTTGTGCCATTTCCATGGATTCATGAGTCTGACAGTTGCAAGCAGAGAAACAACCCTTCCTGGCAGGAAAATGAGTGCTGCTCCCTGGCAGGCTGTAATGACACTTTGCTGTGACCATGTCACACGGACGCTCTCCTGCCCGGGCCAGTCCCTGTCGGTGCAGTGCTGTGATTTTTCTCACAGTGTTACATTTCTGTGATTAAAACAGGCACTAATGGAACAGCCACACATTCAGTACAGCAGGTTTGTGTCTGAAATGCTTTCATCCAGCAGAAAGGAGCTGAGGCTGCTGCTGGGTGAGATCTGCGGGTGCTTTGGGTGCCCTGAGGTCCCTGAGATTGGGAGCACAGCCCTGATGTGCCCCTCCAGAGCTGCAGAAAGGACTCCAGCTCATGTAGAGCACCCTGAGTGAATGCAGCCCCTCCTGCAAGGCTGTTGGTGACCCCAGCCCAGTGTTTGCTGGATGCTGAGATCCTCCCAACAAGCCCCGAGCCCACTCTGTGTCCCCAGAGCAGCATCACCCAAATGCAGGGGTGACACCAGCCAGCCTGGACAGGGACCAGCTGGGCAGGGGCAGAGCCTGCAAGCAGGCACAGATTTCAGGTGTCAGCCTCTCCTGAGGGGTTTCAAATGAACCTTGCAAATGGCTCATGGAGAAGCACCAGAAGGGGCTGGTCCTACCTGCACCAGGTGGTTCTGGTTTGGAGCCTTTTGCTCAAAGGTGCTGAGTGCTGGGATGCTGCACAGGAGATCACACATTTATCACACTTTTAGGGGCGACAGGATGTTTACTGAACACCTGGACACCTGAAAAGGACTTTGGGTGGATGAAGGAGAAGGGAAATAACAGCCACAGTGCAATCACCTAGAGCAGGCAATGAGCAGGAAAGGGGCTGGACCTGACCCAGCAATGGATCCTGAGGAAATGGGGGACCCCCACAACATCCTCAAGGAAGTCTCAGCCAAAACCACAGATGAGATGTCCTGGCCCAGCTTTCCCCTGCTCCTGCCCTCAGCCTTGCCTCTGGAGGTGGGAGTTCCTTGCTCCTGCCAGCCCCTCTGCAAAGTCCCCTCCCAGCCCCTCTGCAATGTCCCCTCCCAGCCCCTCTGCAATGTCCCCTCCCAGCCCCTGCCAGAGCAGGAGTGTCAGAGACCCAACTGCCTTGATATTTAACAGATCTCTCTCCACTATGCATTTCCTTTATTAAATAAAGAAATAAACCAGCATCTCTTTGCCCTGGAGAAGCTTTCAATAAGATGGATAAATATATATAATTAGCCAAGGAGAGAGCAAACTCCAGTGAATACAATACACCCTGTGAGACAACCCTCCATTAAAAGCCTCCTTGTTTAAACTTCAATATTTTAGCAATAGTGACAAAGAAACATAGAGAAAAGCATTTATTTTTCCCTTTTTATTTAATCCCATCAAAAGGGTTGATCAGATAATTCCCTGCCAATTTCTCATGCCTTGGTTATGGCATCCCCTCTCCAAAAATTCACGTTTTCTCAGTTTTCCTCTCTAAGCTGGACACCAAAAATCTCTGACAGAGATTTCCTGCTTCTGCAATCTGCAGTCTCTTCTTGACCTCTTCATTTTTACTGGGCTGCCCTAGAGGATGCAGAGTAGAGGAGACCATGGGGCTGTATCCTACCAAGAGCCATGGCACAGGGACAGTGGCTTTAACACAAGGCTGGCAGAAGGGACCTGGCCAGTGCCTACACAGCTGACAAAGTCCATATATATATATATATATATATGTTTTATATATATATTTATGTACCCCTTTTACAGATCTGCTTTCCCCAGCTTGGCCAGCTGCCACCAAAAGATCCATGATCAGCAAAACAGGGAAAAAAACCTCTTCCCTGAAGAAGAAAGAAGCACATCCTGGTGCTGTGCTTGGCTCGAGCGTGTCCGAGCCGTGGCAGCACAGGAGCGCATCCGACCAGGAGCTGGGGCACTGCTGCCAACACACCCCTCAAATGCTCTGTTTTCTGATCTAGAAAATGGGAAGAGCCCACTGCAAGACAGAAAGTGAGGGGTGAGAGCTGGAGAGGGGTTTGGCTTGTTGTTTCCTTGGGAGATGGGATCTGGAGCCACTGCAAATATCCACGTTCTTCTCCCGGGGGAACACGCGGAGCTCGTTCCCCTGCCCTGGCAAACACCTCCAGCTCCCTGTGCTGCAGAGGCCCCAGCCAAGGCTGTGTCATCACCAGCAGCAGCCCCCTTTTCAGGGCTGTTGTACTGAGCAGATCCAGAATATTTCCCCAGGGAAGAGCCAGTCATTCATTTGCACTGTCTGCTAATTTAAAAATGTGAATCTCCGTTCTGCTCAGCCTCCAACATTTAGACCAGTGTGAAATTTAAATGCAGGCAAGAGCAGTGTTCTCAGGGCACAGCAAGGGGAACAGTTGGTGGAAATGATGCTGCAAAGCCCAAGCTAAAAGAAAGGGATTAGCAAAGTATTCACTCGGTCCAAATAAAACATGATGTCTGTGGCCCAAGCCTTGGGATGCACGAGATCCAAATCAGATAGAAAGAACATGGACTCTTCTAGAGAAAAAGAAGGATGAAAACCAGGGATTCAAAGCATCAAGGACTCTAGATTTAAAAAAAAAGTGTTTTTTTCCTGTGTCTAAAATGGCAGTACTGCCAATTTTTTAGAGGTAGGGCTCGTGTCTGTGAAGTCAGAATGCACAGAGCCCTCATCAACCCTTTTGTGCCCTGTTCTGGTTCTGCTGTGCATAGGAAAAGGCAATTCCTGACATTTTAAGATCTCTCTATAATCTCTAAGTGGATTATAATCACCCTAATGAAACAGAAGGTTAAGACCAAATACTCAGTTTTTGTCCAAGTTCAAATATTGCATCAGCCACGACCCAGAACCAGCGCCCCTCCTCTTTTATCTCAGCCTTTACTGAGTAAAAAGTGAGCAAAACATGGCATAAAACACTAAGTCCATTATTAGCTGGATTTCTGGTTTAATTTAGTTTACATTCTGAAGGATTTTCACGAAGTTGCACTGAAAATACTGCCATTTCCACAACGGTTTATCATTGTTATACTATTGCTACAATTACCTGTCATTACAATCAAATTTATATCAGGACAAGAAAATGATTCCTCAGAAATTAAACAGCACTCCCTGGTGGGATAATTCCTTCTCCTGAACTTTTCAATAATGAAAACTGTAAGTAAATTTGCTGTAATTCAGACCACAAAAGACCCTCCACTGTTCAACCAAATGCTAATGTTTTTACCAGGACAATAACTTGACGTTCAGCAGAAAATTCCCAAAGGTACCCAGAGCTCTGAGAGGGTTCCTACACAAGGTTACAACATCCCTAAGGAATTCAGGATCCAAAATCAAACAGCTGAGGTATCTCTGTGAATTCCTCCAAAGCTCCTGCCATGAATGGCCTTTTGCAAATTTAGGCAAATAAATACATTTGAAAAATCTGCCTGTGCATGAACTGAGATCCCAGGTGTGGGGTTTTCCAGGGCTGACTCTCAGGTGCAGATGGACACACGGGCAGCCTGGCCTGAGGCTGGTCATGGTCACCGTGGGTGCCCAGAACTCTCAGGTCACACTTGGCCAAATAAATCACAACCACTGAGACCCAGAACACTGCAGTGAAGAGCATCCCTCTTAGCCCTGATGGCACCTTGGGATCTCCAGAAATTCCCCCTAATGATCCTCTAAAGGCCACAATCCCCCAGGGATTGTGCAGTGCACTGCACGTTGGATAAACACCTAAATGGTGTCCACCTTCACAGGGAGACTCATGTCATGAGTTTCAGAAGTTGGATGCTTAATTTAAACCTGGGCTTGGAAGCTCCATCTGAAATCAAGAGAAAAAAGAACCCCTCCAGAGTAATCACTTTGATTTATCATAGACCAGGATGAATTGCCCTGTTCCTTCCAGGGGCTAAAGGCAGCTTGCACAACCAGCTCACCTGAACTGCTAAGTCAAGGCAGGTGGATTCAGACTAAGGAGTCAAAAATGACATTACCCCAGCCTGGAATGAGTCCACAAAGAGTGGTTTTAGTGCAGACAGTCCCCAGACCAGGAGCCTGTATTTTTTATTCTCTGAGTGCACCAAAGATGCTCTGCTATGCTATTCTACCTCAGAAAAGCTGAGCCCCAGAGGCCTGACAAGTTTCCACGACCTTCCCGTGGTGCTTTATGAAATGTCATTTATCAGCTGCCTGAATTCACAGCACCCCTGGGCAGACAGGGGGGGCAGATCCCTGCTTTGCACCCCTGACCTTCCCCTGGCACTGGCATGGCTGGAGGGCAGCAGGTCCAGCAGAGCTGCAGAGACTCCCAGGGGAGCTGCTGCCCAAATGCCTCTGTGTCTGCAGGAGCACGGAGAGAGGGTGGAGTGACCTCCAGCAGGACAGAGGGAGCTGCTCTCAGCTCTGAGCATGGGGAATTCCCGAGGGTGGAAGGTTCAGGGCGCTGGAGGGCCCTGGGGGCTTTGCTGACACTGGTTTTCAGGGAGCACTGCCCTTTGGCAGCCTCTCCTGTCGGCCCCAGGGCTGGGTGTTCTCCCCTTCCCTTCAGACCCTGCCCTGCTCGTGGCTGCCAAGGCTTTGCCACCTCTTTTGCCCACAGCACGGGGTGTGCCCTCCCACCTGGCTCACACCCACCCAGCCCTGCCCTCCCTGCAGCCCTGCTCCCCTCAGTGGCACTGGGGAAAGCTGTGACACCAGCCCAGCTGTGGCCCCCAGGGGAGAAAACTCAGACTACTCAGCATTTCCCAGTATTTTTTTCACTCTGAAACAGAAATTCTCACGCTGAAAACAGCGATTCTCTGCAGGGGAAACACTCTGGGGGGAGTCCAAACCTGGAGAGAACCAGAAAATGAGACTCACAGCAAAACCCACCACTTCTGCTTCAGGGGTTCAGCACAGCCCTGGCCTGGCTTTCTCTGACAGAAACACACAACAAGCAGGGTGTTTAAAGCACTAAAAAACCCCCAAACAACAAACCCTTGACTTGTACCCAAACAGGACCCTGCACTGCACACATTTCTCCCCCTGGGGGGTGATGAAAGGACAGAACAAAGCCCTGGGAGCGCTGCTGCTCAGGGTGCTGCTGCAGGAAGGGGCTGTGCTGGGCTGTGCTGGGCCGTGCTGAGCCAGCACATCGGGATTGGGATTTGTGGAGGCACACAGAGCCTGCTTGGAGCGCATCGTTCAGCCACTCTGCCTGAGGAGCTGGGTACCAGGGCAGGGATGCGCTCACTCAGCATCCTGCTGACTCCCTGGGGCCCCACCCGCGCTCTGGGGCAGGAGCAGACCCTGATCTGAGCAAATCTCATCATCCCCAGCGCCGCAAAGGAGGTCACACCACGCGTTTGGGTTCACAGCAGTTACACCCGGCCTTTGAACCTCCCTGGCTGGGTGGGGCGGCAGCGTGGCTGGCTGGGTGGGTGGGTGGGTGCTGAGTCACACCAGCGGCCCCAGGGCAGCCCCGAAGCCGCGGGGAGAGCTGGCAGGGCAGAGAGGAGATCAGGTAACCTCAGCAGGAGCTCCACCAGCCCCAGAATCCGCCTGCCTTTCATCGGGAGCGCGCGGCTCCACCCCGAGCCTCCTCATCCTCAAGCAGAGCCCACCTCGGGGTGTTTCCCAGCCCACCCTGCTGCTGGGCTTTCCTGCCTGCTGGGGAGGCAGCACCGCGGGGTACCTGTGCCCCTGCATCCCCACTGAGCACCTGCCCCGGCCTCTGCAGCATCACTGCAGCACCCAAAACAGTCCCAGCACCTCCAGGCGGGGTCCCCTGGCCCCAGAGAGATGCAGGTGCCCTGGGGAGAGGGGAGGATGTGTTTGAGACCCCCTCTCCCCGTTTCATGTACCCTGGGGTGCCAGGGAAATGCCAAAACCCCCACTGAGGGAGAGGGTCCGAGGTGTTTGTACCCTCCTTGCTTGGATCTCCTCTCCACTTGTGCTCTTTCAGGCCTCCCTGGGTGCTGTTTAACCCTCCTGCCAGTGCTGCAGGTGTCCCATTCCCATCCCTCCTGTTCAGTCCCCTCAGGTGCTCCCTGGTTTCTGTCTCACAGGAAAGGGAGACTTCCAGCCCCTGATTTACCTTCTCTGTGCCACTTACTGCCTCCTTTTCCATGGGCATGGATCATATCCCCGCATATTTATCTCATCTTCAAAATAAATGTTCCCCCTCATCCTTCAGTCTCTGCTCATCTGCAAGTCCTGCAGTGTCTCCAATAATTTTTGCTGCCTATCTCTTGACCCCTTCTATTCCTGCTGTATCTTTTTGAGATGGATTGACTAGAAAGGAACGCGCCATCCCAGGCAGGACCACAGCACTGATTTATGTGCTGGCATTACAATGCTCTCAGCAATCTTTTTAACCCCATTCTTCCTCAAATTTCCCTTGCTTGCCTGGCGCTGGCTGCACAGGGAGATTTGCACATGCATGTGGAGAGCAGCGATTTGCACCCGGATGTCTCCGCTGATGCTTCTCACCCCTTCCCAAACATTTACAGCTAATTTAGACCTCATCACGCTCCCAGTGCTCCTTCCCACCTGCAGCACACTTTGTATTTCCCTCTCTGCTGGCCAGCACACTGCCCAGCCCTCCAGCTTTATCAGGAAAAGCCCTGGGGGAGTTTCCACCTCTCCTCTGGACACACCAAAGGCACTCACAAGTTTTGCTCTTCACCCCTTCACTTTTTCCCCCCAGCTCATAAACAGCTGCCTCACACAGCCCCGTCCCTGCTGGCAAACCTGCAGCAAAGTCCTTTTTCCCGCTGGCTTTCAGATGGTTTCTCCCCTCATCTGTGGCCTCCCCTTCTCCCAGCGCTCCCATTTTCCCATTTTCAGCCCGGGTGGCACAGAGGGCACCAACAATTCTCCTGGTGAGGCCACAAAGGGGAGGCTGAAAGCTTTTCCTTCCTCCCTGGGACGGAAGATTTGAGACAGAACAAAGACAAAGGCTGGGGAAGAGGGTGGGGAAGGCTGATCTGCGACCCCAGATCTGGGCTCCGGCTTCCCTGGGGAACAGCACCACGGCAATAAAGAGCAGGGAAAAGGATCACAACAACCCAGGGCAGAATAAAGCCACTCTCCAAGGAAAGCCCTTCCCTGCACCCACCCATCCCTTGTCTGTGTCCAAGCCTGGCAGCAGATTTGTGTCCACACCTCCACCCCCAGCCCTGGCCAGCAAGGGGGGCCCAGTTCCTGCTGGGCAGAGCTGGGAGCACATCTGGCTGCTGGACACTCATCCCCACTCCAAGCTCTCCGTGTTTTTCCAAGAACTGGAAATGTGTTTCCCCCCTCACCAGACATGTTTCTATTCAAATCAGGATCAGCCATTCTGTGAGATATTTGCCTTCCTGCATTTATTTCCCAATAACAAAGCTGTCCTCAGCTTTTTAGAGCTGGTATTTTTATTTTATTTAGTTAATATTTTTAAACATTACTACTGCTATAATAAATGTTAACTATTTGTGCAGAGCTCTCATTGCCTTGGCAGGGGCCTTTATATGTGCAAAATAACAGCAAATCATAATAAATAATAATAATAAATTATTATGGTTGATTACAAGGGAATGTGCTACATTTTTATAAGCTCTAGACCACCTACAGCTCACAAAATATAATGGGAAACATTAAGCCTTTAACTGGTTTTATACATTCCCTTCCCCCTCTTCCACTCCCCATGTTCTGTAATAGATTTACAAACAGTGCAAAGGGGGGGAAAAAATCTTCCCTTATAAGAATAGCATCAAAATTCTCCTCAGCTTTCCAGCTGCTGAGTGTTTCTGAAGCCTTCAGTGAAATGCAATTAGTATCTTTTACCGCCTGCCTTCTGGGGATACTGACATTATTATCTTATTGCAGTTTCACCTTGACATGCAGATCACAAGGCAGCGAGCTGGATTCTGTCTCCAGACGCCTTGAATTGTGGCATTGCCCCAGCTGGCTCAGCCAGTCGAGGAGGGAGAAGGAGGAAAAAAGGAGACAAGAGCCATTTTCTCATCCTGTGGAGCTCAGCTTTAAAAAAGAATTAAAAAAAAAGAGCACAAATAAATACAGGGAAATGGGGGGAAACAGGGAAATGGGGGAAAGTGTGTTCCTGCTCAGCTCCAAGGAGGATGGGGATGGCCAAGGGGGGATCTGCTCTGTGCCAGCTGCCAGCACTGAGATCCAGCAGGACCTGCTCCCCTCCCCTCCAGCTCCCAGCAGGGTTCAGTTCCATGGATGCAGTCCCAGATCTCTGGATTTTGCTGCAAAAGGGAAGGGAAAAAAGAATGAAAAGAGAGGATGAGGGGAGGAAAACCCCACCATGAAAGGGCTTTGCAGCTCAGGAATGGCCAGGGGGACTCAGGGGTCCCTCCCAGTGAGGTTGGCCCTGCCAGTGCTGAGCCACCTGATGGGGAGTGGCTGCAGCCACACATTTCTTGTCTTTTTCTGGTCAGCAAAATGTGACATTAACCTTTAGAATACCCTCCTGAAAGGGCCAGCTTCCCTCTTTCTTTCAGGCAGCTTTTCTCCAGCCCTCAGAGCAGTTTTGGGGGAGCCCTGAGCCTGTGTCTCCCTATCCCTGTTTTGGGTGGGAGCACCAGGCTGAAACCTGCCCTGGGGACCATGAGATGGGGGAGGATTGGAGCCCACCCACAGGGGCATGGTGTCCTCTAAAGCACCCTTGGAAGCCAAAACTTCCAATATCCTTGAGTTTAAACCCATAACCAGGCTGTAAATCCCACTGAGCACTGATGTTTCTCAGCTGGGAAGGAATATTTAATGGCAGGGCACAAAGTGGGTGAAGGGAACCTGGGTGGCTTCACCTTCCACAGGTCTGGGGTGACCCTGGGCAGGTGTGGTGACCCCTGAGTGGGTCAGAGGAGCCTCAGCTGGAATTGTGGTTCAGGGGCAAGGCCAGCACTGGAGCTGCAGGAATTGTGTTCCAAATTACAGATGGAATCAGCACAAAATCCAACCTGTTCCCTGCTTTTCTTCAGCCCATTCTTATTACTCTTAATTAACACTAATTCTCTGCATCCAGCTGCAGTGGCCTCACACCCCTGAGAAACCACTTTGTGATCATGTCCAAGTATTCAGATCTCTGTACCCCCCAGAGGGGTGAGACAGGAGGCCTAAAATGATTCAAACCCAGGGATATCCCTCCAGAACTGCCTTTCTCATCAGAGTTCAGGTCCTTTTCACTCAGCAGGAAAATTTTAATCATCCCAATGTCCTCCTCTGGCCTGGCAGTGAGGGCTGGGACCAGCTGAGNGTCCAGCAGAGCTGCAGAGACTCCCAGGGGAGCTGCTGCCCAAATGCCTCTGTGTCTGCAGGAGCACGGAGAGAGGGTGGAGTGACCTCCAGCAGGACAGAGGGAGCTGCTCTCAGCTCTGAGCATGGGGAATTCCCGAGGGTGGAAGGTTCAGGGCGCTGGAGGGCCCTGGGGGCTTTGCTGACACTGGTTTTCAGGGAGCACTGCCCTTTGGCAGCCTCTCCTGTCGGCCCCAGGGCTGGGTGTTCTCCCCTTCCCTTCAGACCCTGCCCTGCTCGTGGCTGCCAAGGCTTTGCCACCTCTTTTGCCCACAGCACGGGGTGTGCCCTCCCACCTGGCTCACACCCACCCAGCCCTGCCCTCCCTGCAGCCCTGCTCCCCTCAGTGGCACTGGGGAAAGCTGTGACACCAGCCCAGCTGTGGCCCCCAGGGGAGAAAACTCAGACTACTCAGCATTTCCCAGTATTTTTTTCACTCTGAAACAGAAATTCTCACGCTGAAAACAGCGATTCTCTGCAGGGGAAACACTCTGGGGGGAGTCCAAACCTGGAGAGAACCAGAAAATGAGACTCACAGCAAAACCCACCACTTCTGCTTCAGGGGTTCAGCACAGCCCTGGCCTGGCTTTCTCTGACAGAAACACACAACAAGCAGGGTGTTTAAAGCACTAAAAAACCCCCAAACAACAAACCCTTGACTTGTACCCAAACAGGACCCTGCACTGCACACATTTCTCCCCCTGGGGGGTGATGAAAGGACAGAACAAAGCCCTGGGAGCGCTGCTGCTCAGGGTGCTGCTGCAGGAANCCATCCTGGGATTCTGTGAAAGGGAAGAGAAAGTTTTCAGGTCCTTGGTTTCCTCCCTTCCCATCCAAACCCAGAGAGGTGCAAAAGGACATTTCCAACCTCCCAGTGCCCCTGATGCCCCTCCCCTGCTCTTGGCCAACCTGCTGATGTTGGGTTGGCACTGCAAAACCAGCCCACAGCTCTGTCTGCTCAAAGCAGCAGCATCACATCCATCTCAAAGTTGCACCTCTTTGTCAGAGTAAGTGGTTAAAAACATAAAATCCAAGTTATATAAATGTGATCTGGACCAAAAAAGAGCTCCCAGCTACTGCCAGAGTGCACAGAGCCTCTCTGGAGAGGACCAGGCAGGGTATTTGCACTAAGAGCACCATCAGAGCAGGCTCATGAGAACTCAGCATCACCTCAGCTCCCCTGCCTTGTGCCATGGTGGTCTCTGACAAATAATCACAATATCCCAGCCTATAACCCTCTCCTTTTTCTATCCAAATGGGGCTGGGGTTGTAAAAGAGGCACCATGCAAGGAATCCCTCCATCTCTTGGAATGTCTGTGCATTTTTTTTTTCCCATTTAAAAATATTTGGGAAGAAGAGACAGTTAAACAAAGAAACAAATACTAAATAAACCTCCTTGTTTTTCTGATGCTAGACTGGCACAGGCAGCTTGTAAGAATTAGTGATTCCAGAGAGCAACTGGCTAATTTCCAAGGGAATAGAGAGAGAGGGAAGAGAGGAACAGCAATAATTTACAGCTTAACCCATTTGTATTTTCTCTTTACAGCTCTCATCTGGATTACCAAATGCAAATAATTTACGGTATTTTATTGGCAAACCCTTTTAGTGCACTGGTATGTGAAATTCCTTCCAAAATCCCAGTTCTGCAGCTAAGGGGCTGCACACCCCTCTTGGTCCAGCTTTGAAAGGTGAGTGTCCCTCCAAGATTTGGGTGGGCAGCACCACCTTTACCCTGTCACAGCCACCAGCAGCAGGGAGCAGACCCCATCTCTCCTTGGCACCCTCACACAGACCCCCTGAACTGTTGTTTTCTCCTCTTGTTGTGATCACGTTGTGAATGCACCACGAATGCAAAAGAACACAGCTGGTATTGAGACTGTTGCTTTAGAGATTCTAGGAGAGGATCAAATGAAGGAGAAAATTAAATTAAAAAAGCAGCACTTAATTATGTAGGCTGCTTTTGTGCTCTCTCCTTCCTCTGTGTAGTAGTTTCCACCTGAAAATCTTTAAGTGCTTTAGAGCTGGTAATTAAATCCTGGAACTACTGCAGAGAAGGATGCAAGGAAAGCATATGCAGCTCACTTGATTTGTCTGTTTGATTATACATTAACTTTGCATCTCTGCAGCCCTCTGCTCTGCAAGTTAACTCCACTCCTTGCAAGTTTAACCCCAGCCCTGCACAAATTCTTGCAATGCTGTCCCTCGGGGAGGGGCTCTGCTGAAAGGGGAGTTGCACGTGGGATTTGGGAGCAGGGAGGTCTGGAGGGTCCTCCTGGGCACTCAGCCTGGGGAAGGTGTTCTGGGGCAACCACAGTGCCAGGAACCTCCCTGCTCTGGGCTCCACAGAAAAGTGCTGCTCCCCCAGCATTTCCTCTGCTCCGTGGGGACCCACCCACTGTGGTGGCAAACCCTGACATGAGGGGTTGGCTTGGAAAGCTGTGCCACCTCCCTTCCTCCCCTGGGCATGAAACCAGCAGGGCACAACCTGGGGGCCACCACGGACCAAGGTTATCCCCCATCAAAACAATCCACAGGATGATACTCAGAAATGCCCCAAATCCTGTGGACACAGGACTTGGTAAGGCCCCAGTTCCAGGGCACAACCCCCATCTGCTCACACCTGAGCTGAGCTCCTCATGGGCCAAACACTTCTCATCAGGCAGAGCTCCTCTATCAGGGTGGATCTTCCCCCTGTCAGCATCCCTGGAGCTGGGATCCCCCCTGCCAGGACAGCCCTTTTTGGGATCCACCCTGCCAGGACAGCCCTTTTTGGGATCCACCCTGCCAGGACAGCCTTTTTTGGGATCCACCCTGCCAGGACAGCCCTTTTTGGGATCCACCCTGCCAGGACAGCCCTTTTGGCACAACAGCAGCCTCTGTGTCATCACCACATCTCTTCAGAGAGGATTGTCCTGGTGGCATTGGAGAGGAGCTGTTGAAGAGCAGCTCCAGCAATGGTGGTTTGAGATGTTATTTTCAGAGAGCAGCAAAAGCACAGCGTGGGGCTCATCTGGCCAGGCAGAGCTCTGGCAGGAGTTCTGGCAGTGGATCCCAGACATGAGGAACATTAAAATGTCCTTGAAAGCACAATCAGAACTGTGGCTGGCACAGATGCTGTGGCACCACCCAGACAGCTCCAAAGAGGGAGATCTTGTGGACCAGGGCAGTTTCATGGCATGAGAAAGCCCAGCTCCTGTTTTCAGCCTCCTGATATGAAATTGTTTGCTTCTCCTGGCTTGCTGCTCGTGCAGAAGCCTCTGGGGAGGCTGAGATGGAGAGGACACCAAAGAACCTGTCCTGTTGGCCCAGGGGCTGCTCTGCTTAGCTGGGAGCTGTGGAATCAGCAGGGCTGGTGCCTGAGCTCGCAGAGGACACAGCTCAGAGTGGAAGGGACCCACTGCACAGTGTGGGTGTGACACCAGCCCTGGCTGCAGGGTCCCTGCCCACAGGAACCAGCAGCTGACAGGACCCACTGCAGTACCCCCAGTGCTCTCTAACAGTGAGGAAATACTTCAGGAGCCAACAGATACCTGACATTTTTAATGGTCTGGTTTTACATTTTGTTTTGGATACCAAAGGCCTGATTTTTTTCCCCTATTTATTCCAAGAAAAGCAGGACTAACCCAGCAGCATCAGCTGGTCTGGTCAGGAAGGTGCTTCCCTGTGCCACCAAAAATGCTCAAATGGAGCCAAAAGCCAAATCTACAGTTTTGTGCATAAAACAAAATTTAAAACTGGCAAGAACAGCAAACAGCAATTAGTATTGCTAATGAGAGCCTTTGTAGGCTTTTAAAACATAACTATAATATATTTAAAATATGACTGTAAAGAAAAAAATCTGGAGTGGGCAAAGAATGTCAGAACAGATGTTGTTCCTCCTCCCTTCAGAGGAAAGTTTTGCCAACCATTTTAAAATGAGATTTTGCTGAGCTCAGTGCAATTCTATGAAAAACTCCAGGTGAATAGAAACAACCTTTTCCCCTGAAGCTGTTCCAACAGCTGAGCTCTCTGAAGGACCAGCTGTGGCTCTGGAGCCTGGCCACAGGCAGAGGGGCAGAGGGACAGAGCTTCTCTGCTCACAGCACCTGGGCCAGTCCTTACAGCAACATTTTTCTCAGACCCACCTTGACAACCTTGTGTTTGGGGTTTTTTGGTTGGTTTTTTGGCTGGTTGGTTGTCTTTCCCCCCCTGGCAGCTTGCCCTCAAACATAATTTCCATGTACAGGATCAGTGGGTGGGACAGATCAATCTCCTGGTTGTGTTACAGGTCTGGGGAACAAGATCAGGAGGCCAAGCCTGGTCTCCAGCAGCCCTGTAGGGATCACACCTGCTGTGCTGTGTCCTCCTCCTCCTCCACACAACCCCTCAGCTCCTTCCCACCCTTTCTGTCCTTTCTGGGCCTTTCAGCCTTTCAGTCCTTCCTGGGACTGGGCTCCCATGGAGAGAAGCAGAAGAGGCAGCTCAGCCCCTCCAGGGCCAGCAAGGGGAGTCTCAAAGAGCAAGAAGCCATCGGGGAGAAGCTTTGCAGCTTTTGGCTCTCAACAGAGAGGAAGAGGAGTGAGGATGCATCCAACAGAGAATTTAACTCCAAAGTGGAGACCCAGTTCAGCTTCACCTTCACCCTGCCAGCACAGGGCACAGGGAAGGTGCCCACACACTGATTACAGGGCGGGGGGATGGCCCTGGCTGCATCCTTCCAAAGGCAGCTTTTCTGTCCTCCCTCCCAGCAGAGCTTCCTGCTGCGGGCTCTGGAGCTGCTGCAGGTGTTGTCCTCCAGCCCAGGCAGATGTGGCTCAGAGAAATCGGATTTCAGTGTGCTCCATGGGCCGCTCTCTGAAACGGGGGTCCTGCAGTCATTCCTGGTGCAGGCAGCTCGAGCAGGTCTCCTGTGTCTTCGTGATAATATTTGCACAGTTTGAGCCTGAGCTGATAAAACAATCCACGATTTTCAGCGCTCAGGGCTGCCCGCAAAGGTAGGAAATAGGCAGGGCTTGTTGCCGGAGCATTCAGCATTCGCTACAGAGGTTTCGCTCTTTCTCCACCCAAGATACCCGGGAAGAAAAACATTGATAGCCAAGATTTAATCGTTCCCATGCTTAAAGACAATATGCTTTTTAATGCCCAGCACTACCACCTTGGGAGGCATTTTAATGCCAATTACAGCCGTCATTCCGCAGCACTGCCCCCAAACCCCCCTTTCCCCATCACAACCCCTGACGCAATGAGCGGGGCCAGCCCTGAAATTTCCACTTCTCCAGCGAGACCGGCCCCGATTGTGCTCCCAGACTCTCTTGTGATGTTAAGGGCGATAGATAAAAATAACTCCGACTCCATTGTTCTGCTATTTATACTCTGAAAAGTCAACAGCATAAAGGCGAGCAGCCCTCGGGCTGCGCGGAGTTGATGACCCCGTTCCGCCCGCTTGTCCTCGGCGGTGCCACGGGGGGCAGAGGAAATCAGGCTGTTGGAAGAGAAAGAGGCTTTTGAAAAGCCCAAAGGGCAGCTCAGCCCGCAGCTCGCAGGGTGAGGAGCCCCACCGGGCCTTTTGTGCTGCCGGTGCCCAGCGAGCCCGCGACAAAGCCGGGGCAGCGCGGGGAGTGGGAAAGGCGAAGAAACAGATGGGTCTGAATAGAGATGCAAAGCGACCCTGGTCCCAGGGCCATCAGAGGAAAACGGCCTCTCCAGATCTAAAATCTGGAAGATAATAGGGCTTTTCAGGGATGTAAAAGCGGGATTTCCTCCTTGTCGTGCCTTCAGCCGGAGGAAACAGAACTCCTCCGCGCCGCAAACCGCCGCGGATTCACTGAGAGACGGCTTTATATTGTGATTTTGGCAGGGAAAGCACCGCGTCCCGCGGGTTTGCTGCGGCAAAAGGGACGGGAGTGGGGGCAAAGTGGGAATTCCCCCGAGAGTGGTTCTGCAAAAGAGCCCAGAGGTGTCCGGAGAGAGCGAGGGACCAGCCAGGGACCTCGGCGGGGCTGGCAGGGCAGAGAGCATCGCCAAAGTGAGAGCTGGGCAGCAAAATTCACTTTCAGCAGCGGGAAATATGCTCAGCTCATACAAACGCCGTTCAGAATGAAGGGATGAGCTCTGCTCATTTACTTTGAAATTCTCCATTAACTACTGCACGCTAATTATCTGCCTTTCTGGGGTTGGGCTTTTTTTTTTTTTTTTTTTTACACTGGAAAATTTTGTTCATCTTAAAGCCAAATAAATGCCAAGAAAAACTGCCACCCACTACTTTTATGATCAAAATAACCATTTCTTTTGATAAATTCCTGCAGTTACAGTGGCCCAGAGAAAATGTATTCAGTGAAGATCACTCACTGCTGAATACTTTCCTCACTTCTTCCCTCAAAACGGTGATGTCTTTTTATTTCTCTTGTATAAACAGGGTACTTTTTTAATGGGGTAATTTGTACTACAAACTCCTGAAAACATGTTTTGATTTGATTTTAATTTTTTGTGATTCCTAAAGCCCTGGTTTTGAAACACACGCAGATAAAAGTGCTCTGAGGATTTTATTTCTGTGTCTCCAGATTGCTCACTAGAGAGCCAAAAGTCACTCCTCGCCTCTCAGTCAAGGCCTGAGCAAAATTTAGACCCTTGCACAGATAACCAGGCTTGTCAGGTTACTCTAAAAGGCAGGAAGACCTGGGCCAACATTTTCCAAAGTGCTGACATTACACACTCCAGATTCTGCAGAGCTTTAGGAAGGATTTAAACACAAATTTATCTGCAGAAGAGGAAAGTTTTACTCTGTTTCTAAGCAAAGCAGAGCAGAAGGAAGGAGGGATTTGTTGCTCCAGGAAGGTACCAACCACAAAGGTGTGAAACTGAGCTCTGTGGGCTGGGACAGACCCTCTGCTCTCCTCCAGCCTGGCTGGGCCGGTGGTGGCACTTTGTCACCCCCTTGTCACTTCACACCTCTCATCCTACCAGCCCTCCTTTGCCTGCCTGCCCATCTGCTCCCTCCTGACAGAGGATGGCACAGACAGGGCTCTCCAGAGGGCTTTGGGTCCTGCCATTTATTTAGCACACCCAATTTGGGGCCCTTGCCCAGTGCAAACAGCCACTCAAAGCCACCCTGAGCTTCCAAAAGAGCAGGGTGAGGGTGAAACATCTGAGATCTGGAGGGCTGAAATATCAGGATTTCAAGCATGTGCCTGGAAGGGGCTATTGGACCACTGTTTCCACCCTGGGGTTTGGCTGCCTCCTCTTGGAGCCATCCAGGAGGAAAGGAGTTTGGTTTTTGGAGATGCTCCCACTGATGGGAGCTCCTGCAGCCCAGGCACTCAGTGTCCCAGCTGGAGGAGCCCTGTGCTGGGCACTGCAGACAGAAAGGAGGAGAGCTTTGTTCTCACAGAGGCCAAGGGGATCAAAGGTGAAATCAGCTGAGCTGGGAGAAATCAACCATTTGTGGCCCCAAACACCAGAAACTCCTACCTGAAACTAGAGACCTAAAATGGACACGAAGAGGCAGAAATAAGGATTTTATAGCTGAAAAAACACAAGCCCAGTCTCCAGCATTGTGTGAACACCCCAATTCTGCCACTGAGCACCTCGAATTTCTGCAAGTTTTTAACTTCACTTCCTGTGGACATCCTTTATAGGAATAACCAAACCAGATAAAAAAAAAATGCCTCCCTGGTTAGTCTTAAAATGTGTTCTCTGCCCATTCCCCCAGAGATGCCTTCACCTCTGTCACACCCCAACCATCATCCATTGCAGGTGGCCTTTGGGAGGGTTGTTCCCAAAACATTAATAGACTTCTGGAAACACAAAATGCAGTATCTGAACCTTGTTGGAAATGGTGTAACTTGTCTAACTATTTTTTTAATTTGTTGTTTTAATTGTGGGCAATGCCCACCTTAAGCCAGCACTTGTTGAGTTCCTTCACGACCTCTTATCGTTATCTTGATTAAATCACAAACCCTTATGTTTGTTAAAACTAACCCTGACAAGCTTCAGCAAACAAAGCCAAAGTGAGTTGAAGATTGGACATCTGAGATGTTAAATTTATGGCCCTTCAAGGACATTGGAGTAACCAGAAGATAGAAAGCAGATGAAGGCCTGGAAAATTGGAGACTCCCCATCTGAGGAAAAAGATGATAAAAAGACCAAAGAAAGTGGAGCTAAGTAGCATAAAGAGTAAGAAATTAATAACCAGTAAATGATAGGGTACTAATCAATGAAGAAAATGATGTAGCTTAGAACCAATGAACATTAATTTCTTTGTTTGCTGAAAATGTATAAATAAGTGGAAAAGTTTTGTATCATCATCTGTGTGGAGGCCAGAACTCTGTCAGCCACACAGACCCCTCTTGGCCAAGAGTAAAGTAAAGCCCTACCCTGAAACAGTAAAAAGACAGTTTAGGGAGTTTTATTTATCCTCAGCCTGACATTCATCTCACCTAACAGCTGATATCCACCATTAAAGATGAGGCTGGAGTCGGACCTAGGGCTCCTAAGTGGAGGGTAGAGGAGAAGTAGCTGGACAAATAGCAGAGTAAAAGGTTGTAAAAAGCCATCCCAACTGGCCCCAGTACTTTTCAAAGCCCAAAATGGGCCTTTCCCCCTTATTAGGCACCCATCTGTGTCCCCCAGCTCTAATTAAGCATCTGCTGTGCAAGAAGCTAACAAGTTCTTCTGCTGCTAATCCTGACCAGCTTGGCAGCATTATTTATAACACAGCCACAGTGAGCCCCTGCCCTGGCTGAGTCGCTTCATTGTTGGAGTAAGATGTAGCTGTATCATTATTTTAGCAGACATATAAAATATAATCCAATTATATGGCAGATACGTGGAATTCCCAATGATTTCAGAGCACGCTGCTTTATTCAGGAGGGGGGAAAAGATTTAAAGAGACAGGTTGTCACTGGGCATCAAAGGATTTGGGGTGATATTTAGGATAACAGTTTATAGACATGGAGCAAATCCTATTATAATGCCACATGGCCATCAGGCTGTCACAGGGGCTGGGCAAAGATGCCAGGCAGGAGTGTGGTCACCTCTGAGGTGTGTCCTGTGTCCAGTGGCAGCTGGCAGGTTCTGTGTGTCCCTCTGTGTCACCTTCTGCTCCCTGCCAGCTGGATCCAGGGGTGTGGAGCACCCTGAGCCTAAAAGGGATAAGTTTGGGTTGACCCTGCAATCCCTCAGGGACAGGGTGGGGAAAAAAGGGAACCAGAGGAATGAAAATGGGCGTTTACCAGAGCTCAGGATCTGTGACCAGGGAGGAGGGCACAGTGACAGCTCTGATGTCTCAGTTTGGTCCACTTGAGTGGGCTTGAGTCAAATTCTGTGGAGGAGGAGCCTCTCCATAGCTTTGGTTTGGGAGAAATGGGGAGGAGAGCTGGGAGCTCAGGGAAGCACTCAGAGCACAAGCACAGTTTGGGGCTTTTTCTGCACATGACTCCTGATCAACACAACTCCCAGGCCTGTGAAGGCACAGAAGCTGATTCCTCACCCAGATAGTCCTGAGTGCCACAGGGATGAGCTCAGAAAACAGCCTGGCTGGCTGGACAGGCCACACCAGTGTGTCAGCCCTGCTCAGGAGCTGCTGGGGCACTGCAGAATTCCATGCAGCACCCAGCAGAGCTGCTGGGGCTGAGCAGGGACCCTCAGTCTGCTGCACCCGAGGTGGTGCTGAGGGGAGCATCTCCACCACCCTCTCAGCCTCCAGTCAAGCAACACAAAGAAAAGCCATTCCTGCCTCCCTCTGCTTTTTCCTCTTTGTTTGCTCTCCCCCCTCAGCAGCACTCACAGGTTTCACACTCTCCTGTGACAGCTGTCCCTCCTCAGCAGCTCCCATCTCTGCTCACCATCCACCCCTCACACTTGCATTTTGGGTCCCTGCTCCTCGATGGCACATGGAGCCCCTGCCATGGTGGCACCAGTGTCCCCAGTAAGGTGATGCCCACCGAGGTGCCACCCCACTTTGGTGGACAAGGATTAAGGGAATAAAAAAAATTAATTTGCTGAGCAGGAGACACTTTCCTTTGTGTGCAGTCCCTGGGGAGGTGGGAGGACTAGCAGCAGGAATACAAAACACCCTGGATAGTTTATAAAACAAAAGAGATTCGTTAGGGTCTGAAACACCCAGCACAGCAGCCTGACAATGACACCCCAGCTCTGCTGCTGCCAGCTTGTAAGGGGAGTGAGGATGTCTGTGACTTACAGGAGTGACAAGGTGGGTTTTTTCATCTTTTCTTTTTTCAAATACATGTTAATCCAGCTGCTGCAGTGACAGCAACACCCACAGCATCCTCCCCTGGGGGAGTCCTGGCTGCATTTCCCACCTCCTCACTCAGGTCTCCCTTGAGGAGATCCCCAAAGGGAGAGGGAGCCCCGTGCCCAGGTCACACAGACCCCAAGCTCCAGAGGATTTTGGGGCCCTGCAGGGCTGTGCTGGGCTAAATGAGGTGCAGTGATGTGGCAGCAAAGAGCAGCTCCAGCAGTGGTGACAGGGACGTCCCTGCAGCTGCCAGATGGGCGCCATAAAAGGCTCATTAATGGGGATCGTTGGACCTCAATTTCAGAGTGCTGCATGAAACCTCCTCAGTAAGTATCATTATTATGGTGCTCTCAATCAAGTCAAGCAGCTTTATGACAAAATCAAAAGTTGTGATCCAAGCAGCAGAGGGGTGGGGGGAGCAGCCTATTTATTTTGCTTTGGGTTCATAGCGAGGACCCAGCAGCTGCCAGGACACAAGAATGATGGTCACATCCCCCAGGCAGCTGGGGACAGCTTTAAATGTCATCACAGCCCTCTGCCCTCTCACCCCAAACCTCTCTGGGATCATGCAGATACCACTGTGCTGGTCTGTGGATCAGGAAAAAGGGGGAGAAACTTCATGGAATCATTAAAGTTGGAATAGATCCCTAAAATCATCGCTCCCAGCTGTTAACCCAGCACTGACAAGTCTGCACTGAGCACCACATCAACACATCTTTTAAATCCCTCCAGGGAAGGGGACTCCACCCCTTGCCTGGGCAGCTGTGCCATGGCCAGACCACCCTTGCTGGGAAGAAATTTTTCCTGCTGCCCAATCTGAACCTCCCCAGGTAATTTCCTCTTGCCCTGTCCCTTTCCCTTGGAGAGGAGAACACCCCCCACTTGCCTACAGCCTCCTGCCAGGGAGTTGTCAAAGTGAGAGGGTCCCCTCTGAACCTCTTTTTGTCCAGGCTGAGCCCTCCCAGCTCCCTCAGAGGCCAAACCCAGCCAGACCCATCCAGGGACATGAACAGCAACATCCCAGCCATGTGCTGTGGTCTCCCTACAGAGCACTTCATGCTGCCTTTACTCCCTAAAACTTCTGCCAGGTCTCTTTTCCCATCAAAACCCTTCTCACTGATTTTCACTCCCCTGTCTCCATAATCTTCTGCCATTTTCTTGTTCCACATGTGGCAATTTTGCTCCACTGAGCTCCACAGAGTTCAGATGCCCCCAGAGAGAGCTGGTGCACACAGCAGGAACTCCCAGTCCCCATCCCAGTCCCAGCCTCTCATTCCTTGGCTGAAGGTCTGACCTTTCTGCTTGTCCTTGGTATGTAAGGACCTCCCAAAGGAGCAGCAGGATGGGTGATCAGCAGGCTGGTGGAGGGGGGAACTCAGCCAGGCTGGTGCCCTGCTGGGATGGCAAAATCCACCACCCCCAGACTCACAGTGACACCACAGGGCACAGGAGCACCTCTGTGTTGGGGAATGACTCTCATCCCAATGTGCATCTCCAACCATGGGCTCCTCAGCACATCCCAGCTGTCACCTCCACTCGAGGCACAGAGCTGAGATGTGGGGCTGCAGAGCTGCTGCTGACTGGCAGGGAGGGAAGGAGATCAGAAGATCACTCTCTGAAGAATTAAGATCCTAATCTGCCTTAAGCTGCTCAGCACTGCCACGGGCCCTCCTGAGGCAGCAGCTCCTCTCATCCCATCGGCAAGGACAAGCAGCTGAGGCAGCAGAGCGAGCTGGAGCCTGGCATGGGGCTGGCAGGCACAAAACAGAGGCTGGCAAAGCAAAGATCAAGCCTCAATTAGACTTTGCCCTTCATTATGTAGTTTGCTGCTGCCTCGGCTCATTAGAAGCCAGCTGCAGGTAGGAGGAGGCATCAGAGGGATTATCCAGAGTGCAGCTGTGTGAGGAGAGCTGGTCTGTCTCAGGAGCAGCAGGCACGGGAGCCAAAGTCTCTTCCTGCTCCTTGGAAAAGCTGCCCAGGAGCTGTGTGAGGGCACAGTGACCCTGCTGCCCTTGCAGCATCACCTGGGAGCAGCCCCTTCCCTTCCCCTTCCCCTCCCCTCCCCATGGCATTTATGGCACCCAGGAGATCCCAGAGCAAGGCTGAGCCCATGGCTTTTGAAAATCCCAAGGCACAGGCACACAAGGGCAAAGTGGATCTGGCCTGGAGCCTCTGGCTAAGCACCCTGAGGCTGACTCAGGCCTTCAGGTGGGGAATGGGAACGGTGTTTCCACCACCCTGGCTGACCCCAGGGACACAGGGAAGCCTTGCAGGGATCCACTGGAGCCACAGGAGGCCACACTGGACATCCTTGCCAGTGGACACTGACACAGTGTGGGCTTTGTGCTTCCTCCAGGGCACTTCCATCCCAGCAGATCCGTTCTCAGCCCTGAGCTGCCACTGCAGGACCTTGGCATGGGCACAAAGGAGCATCTGTAACCTGGGCCAGAGGGGAAGGCAAGGGGCAGAGCTGCTGCTGGCAGGCCCAGAGCTGTAGAACTCCCTGATATTTTCCTCCATTACCTCTCCCACCTGGGAGCAATCTCCTGCCACTGCAGCCTGGCTGCTCAGGGGGCCCTTTCCAGCTGAGTGCTGCCATTCCTCCCCCAGCTCTGTGAGTTTAGCTCCGTGCCACAGAGCACTTTGTTCCCGACCTCTCAGCTTTGGGATGCTGCTGCAGGGTGCCAGTGGGAAAGGCAGGCTCCCAAAATCCACTGAAACCAAAACCACACATTCCCTGCTGTGCAGTGAAGAGGAGGAAGGGAGTCAGTGAACAAATATTTGCCTGGCTGCCCTGCTTTCTAGCACAGAGAGTCTGAAGAAGCAAAAGCCCAGCTTTCCAGTAAAACTCAGCCCACTGGTGCTGCCCACACTCTGGGTTTGTGGCAGCTTGGTACCTTCCCAGAGTTTGGTCTCGTTTTCTTTTGAAGAAGCCAGCAGAACAAGGGGAAGGAGGTGGTTTCAGAGCACACAAAGCCAAACTGCTGAGTAATAAATCAGCCAACGCCTTCCTCGCTGCTCCAGGACACCGAAAGTTGTGCCAACTGCTTTTTCTCTCAGCACTGTTGGCTTTGCACCCCCTCCAGAAGTCTCAGCACTGTTGTCTTTGTGTGTCTGTGATCTGGATCACAGGGCAGAGGGCTTCTCTTGCAGACCAGCCAGGATGGGCCCTAAGGGGGTGGTCACCTGCTGAACACACATTGCCCCTGGCTCAGGAAAGTAATTCCTCCAGCAGGAGGACTGGTGAAGCCTGACCTGCATCCTGTCATTGCTTGGCACTTTGTCCAAGGCAGTTTGTGGGTTCAGCCCCTTAGCAGGCACTAAAGACTCCAGAGGGGAGACAGATGTGGATGTCCTGACCACGGGGAAACCTGTGAGACCAGCCAGTTCCAGACATCAGTCACTGCACTTAGAGAAACCTTGGTCAGGAGTAGGTTCTCTGGTGCCAAATATTTCATAATGTGGCTGTGTTTTCTGCTTGGGTTTGAGATCTCTTTCCTCAGGTGGGTGCTCTGGTGTTTCACACTGCCAGAATCCACTCTGCAGCCCTGCTCAGTGAGGTTTTTCACAGTTCAGGTCTCTTCCCTTTACCTGCTCTGCAGCCTTTATGAAATGTGTAGTTAAAATCACTGAGATCTGACTCTTTCAATCACATCCCAGTGGAGCAAAGCCCTGAGCTGAGCAGGGAATAGGGAAGGCTTGACAACCACTCTCAGCTGAGCACAGCAATCACCTAAGCCACACTTCTTTAGGAGCCAGTCTAAAAATAACACAGAAAAGCTGTAGAAACAGGAGCTCTAGTGATTTTTAGGGTGAAACAAGTGTGAAGCTCTGATGTGAATCCTTGCTCCTGCTCTCCTGATGTGCTGACATTCCCCACCAGCCCTCGCCTCTCCCAGCCATGACCACTCTGCTTTGCCAGGTGCTGGCACCAGCCAAGGAAATTCCAACGCCTGTGGCAGACTCCAGCTCAAGGAACAGCTTGTTTCCCACTGCCCAGAGCCTGCAGATTTAAATGTGGCTTCAAGTTTGAAAACAGAGCCCTTGTTTTTTGTGGAAAGCCTCGTCCATCTTAACAAATTCCTCTCCATCCAGGCTGTGTCTCAGCGTGGTGCTTCCTGCGACCTGCCCAGGTGCAAAATAAAAATGAGAAAAGGAGCATTGTAAGAGGAAGGCAGCATCATTGTGCTTTTCCTTCACTTCTTTCAAGTCCTAGGCAGGGAGATGGAAACATTCCTAAGAGTTTGACCTGCCCCAACCCTTAGAAACATGAGGCTGGTTACAAAAGCAGCGACTCAGAGCAGAATCTCAGCTCTCTGCCTAGAGCAGCACTCTGGGACAACTCTGGGAGTCTGCTGACAGCCACCAGCCTCACCTGGGCTGCAGGAGAGGGAAGGAGACCCACTGGAGGCATTCTGTGCCTCAAGCCATGATAAACAGAGGGGAAATGACAAATAGGGCAAGACTTGCAGAGCTTCCCTCCTGTCCCAAAGCCCTCGCAGCAGCAATTGCCTCTGCTCTCCGGCCACAGCACAGGCAGCTGGGCGAGGACAAGGAGCAGGAGTGGGAACGATGCAGGCACACACATCCCCAGCAAGTGCTGTGCTCCGGGCAGCCCCTGGCACTCAGGAGCTGCCAGAAGGGCGCTGCAGCCCCGGGCTCCCCCCGGCAGCAGCAGCAGCCGCGCTGCACCCACCCAGCACAGAGATGCTAATTGGGTATAAGGGAAGGGGGAGGGAGAGGAGCGAAGAAAGGAAGGGGGGAGGAAAAAAAATACTGAAGCCCCGAGTCAATGGGAAAACACCGGAATCCAAGGCAGGCAGGATGAAACCAGCCCGGTACAACATTGTCCGGTTAAACTCGCAGCCCTCTATTATTCCCAGCTCGCATTAAGTAGCTCTGTAGTGTTAGTGCTGTTCTCGAAAGATAACTTCACCTTTGACCCCTTAAGCTCCGAGACACTCCTAAAAGTACCAGCATGTTATTAGGAACAGAAGAGCAGTGTTAATGCTGAAATGCTCTATCCCCTTCTCCTCCCTCCTTGTCACTGCTGGGTTTTAAAGCATAACGTTATTAAAAAAGAAAATATCTGCTGGGGATGCACCATCCCCTTCCAGCAGCAATCCCTGCGTGTGGAGAGACCCCCTTGGGTTTGCACAGCGAGGGCTGAGGCTGTTTCCAGCCTCCTCTGGTGTCGCTCCTGGGCTTTTCCTGCCCTCTGTTTCCCCAGGGTTTCTGCTGTTCCCTTCCCGGGGCAGGACAGGATGCTGGCGTGTCCCTCGAGGGCCAAAGAAAGTCTGGTCAGCGTCACACCCTTGAAAACATCCAGACAAACAATTAAAAATGCCTCAGACCCAAAGTGCTCCAAATGCTGAGGCACAGCTGGGGTGAGATGCTGGTGCTGGTGCTGACCCTGCACAGACTGGGCTGGCATGGGCTCCATCCCAGTATTTCCCAAATGCCAGGAGGAATCTCCTCTCCTCTCCTTTCCATCCTCTCTCCATCATCATCATCAGCTGCCTCTGCTGTTCTATGTTTGTGTTGCCTTCCTCAGACTGTGAAGTCTTCGGGGGCAGGAACAGGCTGTGATCTGTGTTTGTCAAGTGCCATGTAAACGGCTGGCTAAATGTGTTTGTTTTCAACCGCTTATTTGTTTTTCGAAGGGGTAGTTACAGGAAAGTACACAGCAGAATAAGTAATTGGTGCAGAGCCGGGAGAGGATGGGAGAAGTGCTGTGTCCCTGTGGAGAGAGGCAGATGGCACCAGCCTGCTCCCCCTCCTCCTTCCTTCCCCCGACTTCACAGCCGGGGAGGGCTGGGGACAACCCCAGAGACCCGCAGGATGTGTCAAAGGGCCTCGGACGAGAGCTGAGGATGCCAGGACAGGTCACCAAGGTGTGCCCCAGGCCAGGGTTTATTCCTGCAGGCTCCCTCTCTGCACTGCTCCACGGGAATCCACGGAACCCACGTGGATTTGCACGTCCAGGACAGGTTATTTACCGTGTTCTCCTTGACAGCCGTGCCCCGTGTCCTTCCCGATGCCGACTCCAGCCCCTCCTGCCTGCCTGGTACAAATAATGAAAGTGTAATCACTTCCACCGCAGCATCTGCGGGGCTGGGAGGGTGGAAGGAGAGCAGACCATCAGGAAACAGCCTGATTAAAAAGTACTTTGGGGAGGGGGCACTTTGCCTGAGGGTGACAGCGTCTCTTACACTTGAAATGAAATATATCCGTGTTGAAGAGTGGGAAAGAAAAGAGAAAAACTTTGGCCCCTGCGGAGGTTCAGAAGCCCTTAGGCTGTCGGCCACTGGATTCATGTACACTGAGCTTTAGTGCTTTAAAAAGTGCCTAAAAAAGCAAGCTACCACTACCCGGTGGACTGTGAAATATCCTATCACCAGCCAGCCATACACAGCGAGGATGTCATGCCATGGGGTTAGCAGCAGTATCACAGGCAAGGTAAAGATGCTTCATTGCATATATTAAAGGCAGCCCGAGCCCTAAATGCACCCTAAAGAAGATGGATCTCCTCGGGAAGCTGAGATCTATTCATCACAATCTGATTCCTAAGTGTCAATTAATCTTACAGCTTGTGTGTTGTTCCCCGGCCCTGACACATCTCTCACTGTCTCTGACTTGGAAGAGTAATGGGAGACGGTGTTTGAGTATATAAAAGATAATTAATAGAAAACATCCTCCCTTTAAAAAACAGCCACCAAACCAACCTTTTAGTATAACACGTCTTTCCACCGGCATCCATTTCCGCAGATCCAGCTCGCAGCTTCTGTCATTTGGGGAATGTTAATTGCTCCGCGAGAAACTAAGTGTTTTAAAAGGGTGAGAAGGACCCTGCTGAAGTATGCGGCTAGCACAAAAGAAATGGTGATTTTTTATTTTTTTTTAAACGCTCCATTGTTCCCCTCTCAGCACCGAGCCCGTCCCCGGCTCTCGCTCTGACATTACAGAAAAGCCACAGAGCCCCTGGCGCGGTGAGATGTAATGCGATGAGATAATGTTATTTTACTTCTAACATAACTCGGAGGGAAATAAAGCATGTGGATGGAGCCTGTTGCTCGCACGGAGCCATCCCGGGATAGCGACACAGCAGCAGGGCCAGAGGATGGAGCCGGGTTTGCTGCCTGGGGGTGGGAAGGCACTGATGGGGCAATGCAGGAAGGGGGCCCCAGGGCAAGATTGGAGAATGGCAAGAAAAAGGCCCGGGAATGGGGAAAAAAATATTCATTTCCTGTGTTTGAGAGCGGAGAGGCTCCCCGGGGGGAAGGGGTTTAGTGAAAGGTATTTCCTGGTGAACAGCAAGGATTGGGTGGAGCTGGGGTGACTGGGATTCCTGCACGGAGTTTTCAGAAGCACCCAGCATGGAGTTGGACAGGATTCCTTTTGCTCCAGGAAAAAAAAACTGCTGGGAAAGCCAGAGAGGAGGTACCTGGATGGGTCAGAGCTCGGCTGAATGTGGATGTGGCTTTGCAGGAGCCCATTTCCTGGGAAGAAGGGTGGAGGAGCTGCGTTGCCACTCAAGGCACTAACACGAGCATAAATGTCTCTGCTCTGCCCCCAGGGGAATTGCAAAATATCCAGATTTGGCAGCATCAGCCCGGGATGGAGCCTGTCCCTTTCTCTCCAAACAGATCAAATCGGGCTGGAATATCGTGGCCTCCTCACAGCTGGGCCAGGAGCACGGTCCTGGTGCTGGAGGCTGCAGGGATGGAGCTCCAGCTCTCAGCTGTGCCTTGACATCTGGAAGTCTTCAAATACCAAATCTAGTCAAAATCTCGGCAGAGAGCCCTGGCAGCTGCCGTGCTGTGGGCCATGGAGGATGGGGTGAGCAGAAAAGAGCAGCTTTTTCAGTCCCTTTTGCAATGGGCTGTGACTCCTGCCCGGAGCAGGGTCAGAGAGAGTTCCTGGGAGTTCGTCCTTCCTGCTTTGCCTCCCAACACAATAAAACCTTAGCACAGGTTCAGGGCTTGAAAACACCTGAAACAAACCCAAGAGGCCATGGAAAGACTTTCCTGGGAATGTCCATTGAGTCCTCTGGGATCCTGTGATCTCTCTTGGCTCTGGCTGGTTTTGCTGAGTGTTTCTGGGGTGCTGATTCCCAAATTTCCAGTGGAGGCTGTGGGAATGACAGGGAGAGATCAGAGCTCTGCATCCACTGAGCCTCCCAGCACCCCCTCCCAGTTCAGTCTTCAAACAAAATTTGAGATTTTTAAAATCAAAATTCTTTTTTAAATCAACATTTTCCTCTTGCTTAAATACTTGTTTGCTGAGAGTTAGGTTTTTAATATCAACAATTTTGACTCTAAGATCTTCTGCTTGCTCCACCTTGGTTTTTAAAACCCACTTCTCAAGTTCCTTTCCACAATTTTTGGGTATAGACAACAAATGAGAGCCTCTCCCACTTCTATTTCCTGTGAACAGCTTTCCAGAGGACCCAAACAAAGGAGAGCAAGTGAAGCACTGGGACAGCAAAGAAAGGTGGCCCTTCCCTACCCTCACCAGCAGGAGAAAACGCCTACAAGGACAGTCTTGCAGAGTAAAGCACTGCAGCACCACCCTGCCACGAAGAGCAGATCAAACTCCCTGCTCTCCGAGGATGGGAGATACAGTTGTAGGTTTGGAAGTGAAGGCAGGAGCTGTCAGAGCCAGTCAGGTTTCATCAGCCTGAATAAACAGGCTGTGAATCTCGTAATTACAGGTTCCCCCTTAGGGTTTTGGCACATCTACTCCTAACCCAGCCCTGGAAAGTGCAGAAGGTATAGAAATGAAACCTAATAAAGCCTAAATATTATCTCACATATTCTGAGGCTCAGCAAAGGTTTGATTTACATTTCTAGCAAAGGTTCTTGCATCTGGAGCAATGGCTTGTATATTGTATTTGTCTAAGATTATAGGTGCTTTATGGCATTTACTGGATCTTGTAAATATTCTGTAAAGCACTATCGACAGAACAATTATGGGAGAGGAATAACAGTTTTGAATCAACTCCTCTTGGAAGAAAAAAATGGATTTTGCCCTTTGCTGCTGCAAATGATCTGCAACTCAGTAATGCTTAACAGCACATATGAGAAGAGTACTGTCAAATTTAACCCCTCCTGGCTGGTTTTTCCAAAATCTGCCCTCCCAGTTATGCTCCTGGGAAAGAGAACGAGGTCTGGGAGACTCCAGGTTATGGCAGCAGGTTGGAACAACGAGCTGTCCTGCAGGTGAGAGCAGAAACCTCACCCTGCTGGTTCATAACCAAATCCACGAGCTGACACCACAGATGGGACCTCTGGCTACACCCCTGGAAATGATCTCACTCTTCACCTTCACTGTGGCCTTTCCCTGTTCCTTTTCCAACACAGGGAGCAGGGACAGAGCTTTGGGGCAGCGAAGAGCTTGGGGTGAGTCGGTGCCCCGTGGAAGAAGCCCTGGGAGAAGCTGCTTCCTCCTGGAGGGAGCATCCCCCTCTCCAGCCTGTCCGGAGCTCTGGGCAGCCTGGGAGGGGAGGGAAGAGGCAGCATCCCCGTGTGCTGTGCCGCTGACTGGGTGGTGCTGCTGGAGGGATGATGCTCACATCCTATTTTTAGCGCAGCCTGCAGCAGGTTCTGAGCGCAGCCGGCTGCGGGAACAATGCCACGGTGGACAGGGATGGTAAAACCCCACACTCCACACCGAGGTAAACAGCAGCTCGCTGAAAAAAAACACCTTCCTGCCTCTGGGAAGCCTCCCCAGAGCTCTGCAGGCAGGCACCAAGGGAGTGAGAGCTCAGGGAGGTTTAGCTGCTCGCCTGTCCCCACCTTCTCCTCCCCAGGGCGGCTCACAGATGCTGCTGCCTCCATCCCAGCTCCCTGTGGGAGCTCCCTCAGGACCAGCCTGGTGTCAGGGCAGTGCAGAGAACAGAGCCAGGCACAGACACCCCCAGAGAGCAGCCCAGCTGCCCTGGGCCTCCCCTGAGGAGTTGGGTGCTCCGGTGTGTCCGAAGCTGCAGAGCCGGCCCAGGGATCCCTGGAGCAGCTCTGCCGTGTGTCCCTGCAGGCACAGACCCAGCACCTGCAAGGTCCAGCAGGCCCTGGCTGCCAGCCTGGCCCCAAATCTGTGCTCTGTAGGGTCTGAGGTGTCTCCATCCCCATGTGCCAGTCCTGCAGGCAGCAGGGACCTCGGCCACACTTCCCCTCTCGGACCCCAAGGGGCTGTGTGGTGCTTGGAGGATGGGAGTGTGACCTGCCCTTGCCACATCTTCCTCATGCAGTGAAATACCTGAATTTTAGGGCTTTCCCACTCCATAAAACCTGAAGGTTTGAGCTCTAATGCTCCTGCAGAGGAGGTGGGAGGCAGCTTGAGGAGCCCCTTGAGCAAAGCCAATCTCAAGTGCAAAATGAAATCTCATGGAGAGGGAAGGTGGCTCTGGGCACTTGGGATTACCTGGCCCACCCCTGCAGCACTGGACCCCAGGATGATGAGAAAGAACAGCCACCTCTGGCTGTAGCTCAGTGGCCCTGGTGTTGTGCAGAGCCTCTGCCCTGTGGTGGGCAGGGACTTGGGGGATGACCCCACCACCAAAGGGGCCTCTGCCCCAGCCCTGGCTCTTGCCCCAGCTGATTTGAGGCATTAAGTCCATCTGATGTTTCCTCTCTGAGGGGAGCAGAGGAGATGCTTGCAAAGGAATCACAGAAAACAGGAGGAAAATCTCTCTCCAGGCCACTGGACTGAGATTGGAAATGGTCATACATGTGTCAGTGGGGCTGGTCCTGCCACAACCAACCTGAGACAGAAGCAAGCTGGGGAGGGTGGAATCCCTGTGGGTGGCTTTTGGGGCATCACTGGGTCAGAAATGTACCCTCTGCAAAGCTTTCCCACCATCAGAGCCACGTGCATGGGGACCCCCAACAGCTGCAGCTCTACAGCCCCAGTGGGGACGGCTGGACCCAGGGGAGGACATCTGTCCATGGCCTGGAGCTGGAGAGGAAGTGCTTCACCACCACTCCCAGCCAAACAGAATCCCAAGTGAACCCTTCCAACAATCTGAAGTCCCTTTGTTTTACTGGGTCGTATTTTGCTCGGAGTTTCTCCATCTTCCCGCTTTGTCTCCGGGCTCGCTGGTTTCAGGCCAGGTCTGTCCAGCTTTCCGAGGCACACACAGGCTGGGTGGGGAGCTGCAGCCAAGAGAGAGCTAATGAATCATCTTCTGCCTGGACTGTGCAGTGTGGAGGGCCAGGCAGTGACGTGGCAGTGTCCCAGCCTGCTGTCCCTCACCCAGCAGCCCCACCAGGAGCAGCTCCAGTGCCATCCCAGGACATCCAGAGGGATCAGGGCTGGCTGGAGCACGGGGATTTTTGAGGGACCAGCGTGAAAGCAGCAGCTGGGGGGTGTCCTGAGCTCTGCTCAGCACCACAGGGAACACTTCTCCTCCAGTATCAGCAGCAGGGTGCTGATCCCACTCCAGCTGAGCAGTGAGAGCAGTGACACCACGGGCTGGCCACATAAACCCTGCCAAAGCCCTGGGGGAAGCAGAGCACTCTGGTTCACTCTCCTGACCTTACACAGGGGCCTCGAGGCACCCAGCCCGTGTCCTCCCAGTGCAGAAGTGATCAGAGAGTGGGGAACAGACCCTGGGACTGAGTTCCTGTGGGGCTGTCATGTGTGGGCTGAACCTGCTGCTGTTTCCTCTCCTGCTCCCCTCCAGACAGCAGCCAGGATGGTCAGAGCAGCTGGAGTTTAGAGAGGAAACACCGCTGTGAGCCCCCCCAGAATGTCTCAAGGATTATTTAGTTAACCAGTTCAGTGGGTATCTGGCTGCCTGGAGGTCTCCCCTCGAGCACAGAGGGTTCCCAAGGTGTGAGGATGCACCTGGAGAAGCTCTGCTGGGGGCTGGAGGTGAGCAGGGCTGTGCCCAGCCCCTCTGCAGCGCCTTCCTCTGAGATGCACCCATGGGAAGCAGGCTCCAGCCCTGCACTGGGGAGCTCACCCCTCCAGGATATCAAACCCACACGAGTCACAGCCTCAGACACACAGAAAGAAATAATATTTTACCACCTAATCCCGTTGAGCTCCTGGCTCACCTTTTGTTCTGCCCTTCTCACACGGTGGGAAATCCTGTGTATCCTGTGAGCAGTTTGGGCAGTCAGTCCCTCCTTGTGGTGCTGGGAGCAGGGAGATAGGAGCACCTTGTAAGTTTTATGACATTTAAACCAATGTAAATAGCAAACACCTCCTCTCGAGTCAGGGATTAACTCCAGACTCCTCTGCTTTAATGATAAATATTTTGACTTAATGAGAACAAACTAATGCCCTTTTTTGAGTTAGCACTTCTATATTAAGGACACAATGCCTGCATCTGGCAGTGGCTAGAGGATAAAGTTTAGAGACATGAATCTGTCTGCCTGTTCCTCTTATTAGTTCAATTTAAATGGATAAAAAAAAGAACCCCCAATAGTTTAAATCACAACAGAGATGCTTATTCACGTAGAGACTCAAGAGTCCCATTAAATTTAAGGTTGTACTGGGCCAGGGGTTGGATTCAATGATCCTTGTGGGTCCCTTCCAACTCAGGATATTCTATAATTCTGGGAAAATCCACTTGTGAGATACAGTAGATTCTCAAGTGTTTGCAGCCTGGATATTTTCCACTCAGGTATTTTGTAGCTCGAGCAGAAGCTGTGAGCTTGCAGAGGAGTTAATGGATGGCATCCTTGGGGGCAAGGACTGAGTCAGGGTAGGTGAATCCAGACCCTGCAACAGCCCACATGGATTATAAACCTGTTCACTCATTTACTGCACCCAGAATTGGGCAGAAATACCTGAAGATGAGCAATAACTGAGCTCATCTCCCACTGCACTGCACCGAGCCCTGGCACAATCCTGCCCAAGGAAAAGGCTCTGCTCTACTGCACCAAGGGCAGATGTTTTAGCAGTAAGACAAATTTAAGAAGCAGAATAATATTTTTTTTAAAGGAAAATATAGGAGAAGTGAAAATCCAGTGTTTTGCTGGTGACATTTCAGAGTGAGGGTAAAACCAGGGGAAAGCACCAATGGAAGGAGAACTCAGCCTCTCCTGGGAAGCCCCACAAAACACAGCACTGAAGTGGAAACAGAGCCAAGACATGAAATACTCACTAAATTCCCACCTTATCAGGCTTCCAGCATCTCCCCTTTAAAACAGATTAGAAAATCCTACCACATCAATTTAAAATCTGTCAGACCTTTCTCCCCTCTCTGGCACAGCCAGATTTGTCACAGCATTTAGGACATCAACACCACCAGAATTTCCACAGAACCCCCCTCCCCATGTCAAAATCACCACGGACTGCTGTGTCCTAGGATATTTATGCAAACCAGGAGGCATGGCAGGATTTCACAGCAGGAGGACAAATTCATTTTGTAAAAGGTATTTATATAGTTCAATAGGTGTGTGCAGTGCTTTAGAGGTATAAAACATGAGATCCCTGCCCTGAGGGGCTTATAATCTAATAACATATACTAGGTAAATTAAAACATACATCACGAGGGCGATGAATGCCCAGCCCAGCAGAGACGGGAGGGCATTTGAGCCATATGACAAGGCAGAACTCAATTTTCATTTTAGATTTGTAGTTTGCCTTTAAACAGCCAGCGTTCCCTAACCCCCAAGCGAGGGAGAAATTTATCAGCATTACATCTGGGGGGAGGGAGTGCTCCAACACAGGATCATTTATTAATTGTTATTTATTATCTGTTAAACAAGGACAGTGTGTGCAGCAATAGCATTCCTTTTTCTGGATTAATTGTTGCCGTGTAATTCCTGGGTTTTATATTTTTAGCAGCCCTGTTCCAGCCTAACCCACTGAAAAGGGGGGAAAATGGAACAGGCATTCACACAATTAATGTAATGAGAGTAATTAATTTGAAAATAATACCCAGGGGGTGGGAGGGTTAAGGCTTTCTTTTTAAAGAAATAAAAGTCGAACCAAAGCTCCCACGTCCCTCAGGACTCGGTGCTACACTGACTGCACTCGTTATGTTCGCATTTGAATACTCATTCGAGCACATTTCTCATGCTGTTATTTCACCACTTCCTCAGCCTTGCATAATAGATGCAGTCATTGCCACTAAAGAGCCGGCGTTTACCGCGGAGCTGAGCCCGGAGACCAGGAACCAGGCAGGGGGCAGAGATAAAGCTCTCCACACCAGCTCCCTCCTTGGGGCTTGCTCGTTCCCACAAAGGAAAAATAAATAAAATCAGAAGCAAAGAGCCAAAACACCGAGCAGTCACTGTCTGGGGTCCCTTTTCTCCAGGCAGGTGGAGCTTGGTGCTCTCCATCCCTCCTCTTCCTCCTGCAGCTGCCAGGACCTGCCTGACTCGCTCAGGGATGTGTCTGGTTCCATTTTATGTGGCCATTTCTTGCTCTAAAGTCAGGGAAACACAGCCCAGAGGTAACTGTGAACACTGACAATGTCCAAGAGGTTCCATGGTCCCAAGACCAGCACAGGGCTCACCCTATGAGGAGATGTCTCAGGTGGTGAAAGCATGGGAAAAACCTCACAAGGAACCTGCCTGCTCCCTCCAGAGCCACAGAGCCTCACTGGGATCCTCTGCCCACCCTAAAGAAGCTGAGAGAGGATTTTGTTTGTTGTGCATCTGCAACAGGCCCCACCCAGACACAGGGGAGAGGCTGCAAACATGGATGGGGCGATGGCGACAAGAAATTGCACCCTGCTGGTGGCACCATCTCTCAGCACTCACCACAAACCCTGAGGTGCTGCCTTCAGCCACAGCCTCCCAAATGAATCCTCAGCTCGCTGCTGGAATGGGCAAAGAACCCTACAAAAAGCTCTGGTTCAGAGTTTTCTACTGCTGCACATCTCACTTGACATTCCTGACAGGTTTGCAGAAATAAAGGGGCAGCTCTGGTGCCTGTCTGAGGCTGCATTTCTGTGCCCTCCACAGAGTGCCACGAGCAGAGGACAAAACCTGACAGGGCAAAGGGTAACTCCCCAGAGACCAGAAATTCAAACTTTTCAGAGGTCATCTGAACCTCTGAGTAATTCAAGACTTCCTTGAAATCCAAAATTTGGCAAAGACACAGCTCGTGGTCCCAGTCATGACAAAGCACAGTCTGACCCAAACCAGACCTGATTTCAACTAATATTTGAAATCGTTATTTCATGATTGTACACTGAGTTATTACAAATAATAAAGCAAAAGTCCCTGAAGGCTTTGCTGGATGTGAGCACTTCCACAGCAAAAGAAACACATTTTCATGGAATCTACAATAATCTCATTGGTCACGCAGGCTTGGTAGAACGGAGGAGCATTTCTATCTTCATTTGGAGCAGCTTGTGGGGGACAGTCCAGGGGGGGTTGGACCTGGAAGTGTCTCCAAGGAGCTGGGTCTCCTTTGGTTTGTATCCTGATGACTGAGCAAAGAATTAAGGTAGCATAGAAAATGTTCCAAAATGGAAATTTCAGCTTTCTCGCCACCTCCACCAGGGATTTCATGTGGGGTTTCCAACAAGCTGCTGGATCACGTTGTATCTGATTTTTCAGTCACTAGAATATTGGCATTTCTCTGAATTAGAGGGGAAGGGAATGAATAGAACATGATGGGGAATAAAAGATTCCAAACAGAAGAAGAAGAAGAAGGAACACCCCAAGACTTTATGAAGTCAGCAGCAAACTCCAGCTCCCACACAGCTCAGGAGCGTGTGTGGTGTGATGCAGAACCACAGTGCTTTGGTCAATGGGTGTTTGATTTCTGTGAACTCAATTCCACAGGGAGTGGTACAACCCCTGTCCTCACCACCACATCGGGGAGGGGCGAAGGGCAACTGTCTGGTTGTTGATAAAAACCTCTTCAAGTGAAGTTAAAATCACAACATGGCAGCAGGAGGGAGGGAGGGAGGGAGGAACAAGCAGCTGAGGAGGCTGCTGGTGCCCCCCAGGCCCTGCCCTGGGTGGGATACACACTGCAGGAGGGCAGCTGGGCCTTTGCTTCCTCCATTTGTGGGGCAGAAACCTCCACGGGCACCTCTCCACCCTTCCCGTGGCCGGGGATAGCCCGCGGGCACCGGGAGGACCCCTCATCCCTATGTTTTGCAGGGACAAGGGTGGAGCAGGCAAAGGATGCTGAGGATCCCCAGCGGGGTGGGGACACAGCACTTCTGCACGGGGAGGCGAGGCAGGGCCGTTCCTCCATCCCTTTCTTTGGCAGCTCGGCGCTGCGTTTTGTTCGGGGGTTTAACTTTTTCCCTTTTTTTTCCCTTTTTTTAATTTTTTTTTTTATTTTTTTCCCTCCGGTGTTCGTTAGCAGAAGTGACATTTCTGCGGACGGGCAGGCGATGACGGCAGCTAATGGCTCCCGGGCCCTCTCTCCGGTTTCCTTAGCAACTGCGGGAAGGGAAAACAGAACCTGTCAGATGGAAAATGTCAATTATAGCGGATGCGGAGGGGAGAGATGCTGCGAGCAGAGG
>VZRX01008037.1:114458-128588 GCA_013398075.1 Notiomystis cincta | reverse complement strand
TGTCTAAACCGGCACACCTGGGAAGGACAAAAGTTTCAATGCAGATATTTTCAAGGACCAGTTCTTGTTTCAATAGAAAACTAAATGGATTAATTGATGGAGGCTTCAGCATCAGACCAGGCATTAAAACCTAAGCTAAACTAAATCAAACACTCTTGAAGGGAAAACTCCACTGTATGCCATGTGTGCTGGACAGAAGCAAAGCTGAGTTCTACCACAAAAAGAGGGTAAAATTTCACACTGAAAAGCAAAAAAAAAGAAACAATATTGTGCAGAATGACCTTAATTAAAATCTTAAGATGCTCATAATTTATTGCAGAAGATACAACTGAACTGCTGCTCTTGGAGTGAGACTGACTCATTCAAAGTTATCTCCATGCTGAGTGCACCCCACTCTGTTTAGCTAGAACTCTTCTTAAAAGACAGGCAGTCTTAGCTAAGTATAACAAGAGTCAGAAGCAGCAGTATAACTCCTGGTAATTGATTTTCATTGTTTAATCATTGTCACAGAAAATTGTGCCTAATGTTTTACTTTCAATTTCTTTTCTTCATTTATTTGTTTTATTATGCTTTTCTTCAGAAGATTAAAGAGTTGTTTGATGACTGGTATTTTCTACCTGTAAAGAAACATATACTTTGAAAATAGATCATTTCATCATCCTTTTCAATTTTAAAGATGTAAGTACTTTTGCAATCCTTCATTAATTTTTTTTTTTATTCTGTTCTCAGCATTGTCTTATTTCTTCTACACTTCTAAACTTACGAAAACTAGAAGTAGATGTATTACTCTACTGCCATCTCATTAAAGTTTGGACTTTACAGAAGTTGTGCTACATTCCAATAGTATGCTGCTGTATAGCACACAGAATATTGTTATTCCCATAGATGTATTACTTCATATTTGCTATACAGAAACATTTTGCTTAAGCAAGTTTCATTTGACAAATGATTCAGAGCAGCCTCTCTGATCACTCTCTTCTTTATCAATATTTACCAGTTTGTCAGCTCTGTGTCATTTGCAAATATTGGATTGCTTTTATGTGCTTCTCATCAGTGAGGTACTGAGAGCTTTCAGTCTATTATAGTACTGTAAATGCTAGAAATACATCTGTTTTATGATGATTCCCCCTTGAGAATGGCATTTTGTCATCATTGCTTGTATTCGAATCTATTAAACTTATGCTTCATGGATGCTGTGTCTACTAATTTTTTGATCAGACTGTTGTGCAGCACTCAGATGAATGCCTTGGTTCTGCCTGTATTGTGTCTTCCTCTATTATGCCTTTATGTGCTCTAAGTGAAATCCCCTCCAAGGACATCACATTTGTTTGACAAGATCTTTTTTTCTATTAGACTGTGTTGACTGATAATTCATCATTTACTTTCTCTTTAGTTCTCTATGAAATAATCCTAATTCTTTATATTTTTACAGGTGTACTGGCCAGACCAACAGGCCTGCAGCCTGATGCATGAAGAGAGCTGAGAAATATTGTCTGTTCCAGGTTCAGCTGCTGCAGGAGCTGGATCTGGGTTTTCTCAGCAGAGCCCCATACAGCAGTTGCAGACCAAGCTCCCTTTGGATGGCAGCAGTCATAGCTTGATGTGCATTTGTCTGGGGAGTGCTGGGGAGTCCAGGAACTTAAACACTCTTCCAGACTTTACTGAAAAAGTCATCTGCAAAATAATCATCTCTTCAGCCAACACTTTGTTACCCTGGGCAAACTGTCTGGGCTTTCCTTTGCTTACATTATTTGTCCACCATCTGCACTGGAGATTATAGCTTTCCTTAAACAGCCATATAATGAAAAGCACTTTCACATTCATATATAATAAAATATTTCCTTGCTTCTTTACAAGTAAAAATCAGAAATATTAGTTACACAGTTCACCACCATTATATTTAATGGAATTTTGGTATTCATTCCCTATTCAGGTATTCAGTCTCTTTTCCCCTTTGGAGCAGTAAATCTGCAGTGTACTACAGGTTTATAAAAAGTCAGACCTTGCCTGTATATTCATGGTATTGGTCTAAAATATAATATTTAAGCTTATAAAATATTATAAATCTTGTAATATTCTTGTTTTGTGGTGTACACAAAACGCATCTTCTTGAAAGGCTTGTCCAGTTGTTATACTTGTCTCCTTTTTAATTGCTGCTTTATTTTCCAAGTCTGTAATAAAAATATAACAGATAAAAATTATCATTTTAATTCTCTGTGGATGAGGAGTGAACACTTTCATACTGAAACATTAGGGATATTAATTTCAGAGAATTTCTTTCTCAAAGCATACAAACCTTATTTTCTACTGGCTCACATTGCAAGAAGAGGAAGAATGAGGTCTGTTATCCCTGCTTAATGTCTTCCCTTTGCAGCATGTATCCATGCATGGGTGGACACACGGTAGTGTGGTGGACACTGCATTCCCTAGAAGTTTTATCCCTTTCTGTTTCAGGTGGGAGGGTAGAAGTCTCATTCATGGATACTTTTTCGATTTTATTAATAACCTGTATCTGAAGCCATGCACAGAAATCAGTGCTAGTGCCAGATCAATGTCTCATCTGAGCAAATCTTCTCGAGGCAAGGACTCTGACAATCTCAGATTGGACCCAGAGCAGACTGTGCAGGAGCAGAGTTCCTTTGTGTATCTTCGTAGCTAGAGTGATGTTTCTGCATAATATGTTACTTTTGACTTAGACAAAAGGATATGGGATATAATTTTACCTTTTTTCTTTTTTTTTAATCATTCTTTTAGATACAAATGTCTGTTACAAATGAAGGAAATGTCTTTGGCCGGGAGGAGAGCATGGAGCTTGGTGTTGGATTAGTTGGATGAAGTAAGTTTGATCACAAAGAATTTAATTTTGATACTTTTTGCAGCATTGAGAGCACTGGTATTGCAAAGGAATAGTATATTTTGTTTGTTTAATTTAGATATATTTCTTCTGGAGAAGTTGACTAAAGGTTTTAAAAGTAATGAAACTTAGAGATTTTCCATAGAAATCGGGATCTTGCATGACCTTCCATGTTCTAAATTCTCAGGAAACTCATTCCACAGCTGTAGCTGGTTTATTTCCAGCACTTTCCATTTCCTGGGCTTTGTAAGGTGTATTACCAAAAGCATTAAAATCTAATCTGAGATAAAATGCAATAAGCGAGTGTAAAGAACAAAAAGTGGGAAAAGGAACTTAACACAAATGGCTTTCTTGAGCTTTGATTAAACTGAGTTATTTCAGTCAGTCTCTTTGAAAGCCTGTTCTTCAGATTTAGAACTATGCAGAGGAGAACAGTAATAATTTAAAAGTGCTTAATGTTTTATGCAGAAGTTTTTTGTGTCTGAAAAGGAAAGGAAAAGTGTATTATCTAAAAATAACTTAAATGGTTGTTTACAGTGCATTGCTTCTATTACTCTGGTAATGCATTTCTGTACTCTGCACTTGGATCATTTCTATATAATTTCAAAATGAACAGAGATGCAGAGATGAAATAGCTTAAGATAAACATTCTTCAAAGTTTGTGATGGTAATGAATATACCAGTACAAGAGTTCTGAGTAAATTCAGTGTGAAGCAAATCCTTTTTTCTTATTCATAAGATTCTGAATACCTGGAAGTGAGCTAAAGTGTTCCCAATGCTTATTTTGAGGAAGTTTGTGAGTGGACACTGCATATTGTATTCGACTTTTCAGTAACCTTCTGAAGAATTGAGGGGCTGTAGTTTTTGCTAGAATTATCAGTAAAGATGTTTTAGTCTGTCCCTTGGATGACTTTTTGGGGGAGGCTTGCATGTATTTCTGGTTTAGTCATAGAACATAATAAATGTTTTACTCATAGAACATAATAAATGGACATTGGATTATTGGTGCTACAGAGCATAGAGAAATTACTGTATAATTTCACATTTGTGCAAATGCCTGTACTGTAGCTTAACCAAGACTGATGGTAACTTGTTTCTCCTGAAGTCAATTTCACAGCACTGTGGAATCAGCACTAATATCCAGCTGGTGTTTTATCCTGTGTGAAGATACCATTGATCCAAGCTGCTCCCAGTTAATCCCTCTGTAAGGGTATTTTTCACCTAAGTACTTCTACTGTTCAAGTTGTAACACTGCAAGTGTGAAAGTGCTGCATTGTTTCCATGTTCCACGTGGTAGTAGAACACCTACAACCAAAGCCTGGCAAGTCTCACAAGACCTTGTCTGCATTTATGAGCCTGGAAAAAGCTACTTCTTTATACCAGACCAGAAACAAATGAAAGGAAAGTGGAAGTACTAAAAATTTAAAGCTGTGGGAATAAGGAAAACAAAGAATAAGGAAAAAAAAAGAGTTTGGCACTCACATTCTATTGCAATTTAATGGGACTTAAACCTCTCATACTCAGACAGAACTCTTAAATTTGGGACCAGATTTTGAAAAGATTTTACATATTGAATGAAGACATGCACACAGTCATGTCCTCAGGAGCATCCTGGCTGCTCAGCACGGAGACATTCCTATGCTACAGCTGGAGCCAAGTAATACCAAAAGTAGGTAAAGTGTTTGAAACTGTTTTTCTTAGGTGTTGTTTGCTGTCAATGACTCTAAATTTTCTGACAATTTAAGACTGCTTAATATTTATATTTATTCTTAGTCAGGAGGTAAAAATAACTAATAGAATACTGCTGTCCTATATTCACCATGAACAATCTTACTTATCCCACTTCTGAAAAATGTATCATAGGAATTGTGTGAAGGTCTTCCTTCACAACAGACGCAGAGATTTAATTAAATCTTTCTTTATCAAAGATAATGACAGAAATATGTTTCTAATGCTTTTTTGATTAATTAAAATACTTTTTAAAAAGCTCTTAAGATATTTATTTTTGAAATCTTCACACAAATATTTTCAGAGGACATTGATAACATATTTGTTTTTCCATTAAAATATTTCCTATAGAGGTTAAAATAAAAGTCTCCATAATTTTTATAATCCAGCTGGTGTAGCTATGTTTGAAAATAGGACTTAAAATAAAACAGTAGAAATAGTTACGGGTTGTATGTATACAAACTCTGTCTAACAGTGTGGCTTATANGTATAGTATAGTATAATTAATGATAAAATTTTATCAGTCCAGAGGAAGAGTTGCAAACATGAAGTCCCTATGGTTCCCAAGTTTTCTATGGATATAATTCTAGGTCCATAATATCTTTTAAAATAATAGGATTAATTTAGGCTAAAAGAGTTGTGTTCATAATACATGAAGTTCTGACATAGTCCATAAGATATTTATTTCCTATACACTTGTTTCTTTCATAAATTCAGCTGAGCTCCTCACTTCACCTCTGGGGAAACACCATCCTTCTACAGAGACCTTGTAAAGCTCACCACCATGCAAAGCAGCCACTTGGCTCCCCACATAAAAGTCATTCAGGGTCATTATTACTCAGCATAATTGCAGTGAGAATATGGACTGGACCAAGGGAAGGAAGGCAATTTGCTGGGCTTGGGAGCACCTTGTCTTGCCATACTGAGCAGGGACCCTTCCAGTGTGCCAGCAAGTATAGGAAGGTGCTCCTGCTGACTGCTGGGCAGGGGCTCCAACAGCAATTGTGTACTGGGCACAGAGGGAGACCAAGAGGGAAAATGGGGACCAGGGACTGCCTGAGGGAGCATCCTCAGGGCTGGCCTCTCTCAGGCCCAAGCCACCCTCAGTACCAACCAACCCAATGTCGGAACTATACCAAAAAGAAAGGAAAGAGCTTGAGAAAAATGAACGTGTTTTTTCCTATTTGCAACAGAAGAGGGTAAAAGAGATGTTAAAACTCAAAATATGTAGTAATCCCAGTGTGAAGACTCCCAGATAAATCAGTTCCCATAAACTACTTTCCAGACCCAATACTTTTCCAAAAATAATATTATAATCTTCTTGACTAGCAAATTCCTTGAGTTCTTTTCTGTATTAGTCAAAAATTTCTTCACTCTTCCCAATAGATGCAGTAAAGAGACAGTGATCACACTAAAAAAGAATGTCAAATGTCTCCTTACAACATTATCCCACCGTGTTAGTAGCTGCCTAATTAAAATTCCATGCAGCTCTTCGAAAGCAGAGCATGTTTATCACAAGATGATATGCACTGTATTTTAATGTGCTGCTTCACTCGTATTAACTAAATGTTGCATTTTTTTGTTACCTACAGTGCTATATATAATTGCTAACAGTCTCATGATGCCTAATATATTCAATTACTCCTGAAGTTTAATTTTTTTTTCTTGTAAAATGCTTCATTGTTGTAGCTCAATCTAGCAACTGTGCTATTCTCATTTGCAGAAAGCAGTGAGAGGGCTGTCTTGTCAAAGTATCCTGAGCAATTGCTAAGACATGAGGGAAAATGTAATGATACTTCTATCACAGGAGCATCTTGCTGCCAAATAAATGAGACAAGCGTGGCAAACTGATCCATGCTTCCCTGTGTTAGCATTAATGAAAACATCTGAAAAGCTTACACTGGGATTTGCCCATAAGTGTGAGCAGGGGTCTGTGAGGAATTGTGCCTCTACTTAACATATAATGCCTTCCAATGTCAGAAATATTGATCATCATCTCTGCCCTTGTGCTCAGCTGTCCTGTCATGAATAAAGCATCTGGGAGTGGAACTTCAACCATTTATTGTTTTGAGTCTTATTTCCACAAAATAAGATCACTGGTGTCTCTTGTGTGTCAATCAAGATGTCTAAGACAGGGATCTTCAATAATTTTTTCCCATCTCTGAAATGTCAGCATTCCACAGTGCTTTTCCTAAAAACATATATATTTAAACAAAGCATGCTTTATTGCTTCTCTACATAACTTATAGCATAGGGTTAAACTGTCTTTAGGACATCTATTTAATTTCACAGATAAATCTTATTTATTTTTTCACTGTTCCTTTTCACTGTTCCTTTTCCTCACCCATTGCACCATTCGTTATGACCATAAAATAGTCAATTAATTAAGATTAAAAGATTCAGTTATAGTCCAGACCTCTGGCAGCATGATTTCACTCACTTTATCTTTCTATAATCTTTTTTACAGCTAAAGCCACTGCTGAATTTGAAGAAAAACAGCACTGTAACGAAGTCCAAAAGCATTTCAGAGAAAAGGTAAAAGTAGAATTCGATAGCTCGAAGTCTGAGTAAATGCTTTATAGACACTGCCTACTAAATTGGGAAAAAACCCCAGGAAAATGTTAATTGAGAAAAAAGAAAAAGAAGAAATAACATCTGTTTGGGAAAGATCTAAACCAGCAGCAGCTAATCTCTTCTGGAAGATATCTAGCAGACATTATGCTCAGACATTAAAAAGTTGTATGAAAAGAGAATGACAGTATTCTACACAAGCTAGTCTCAATCTTTGCTGTGGGAGGATATCTACCTGTGATGTAAAGGATGAGTTTTACAGCAAATTTTGGCATGTTGAATTTGGTAATTTTTGAATCCTTAACTGACATTGCTGGCTGTTGTTCAGCCTTATGTCATTCTTATATTCAGGAAGAACTAAACTTGATATAACTTGCAGTTAGTGTGCATGACCACATCTATATCTAATCTGAATAGAGGTGAAACATGAAGTGTTTCTGGGCATTCCCTTTTAGGTAGTCATGCCTCAGGTAAATTGTTTGTGTGACAGGCAGGGTTCACAGTGTTAGTGGTGTGTAACTCTGCAAAGCAGGCAGTTTGAACATAATGGCAATTCATGGCCTTCTGAAAGGCTCCATACCAGGAACACTACAACACATATCTTGTCAACACAGACTAGGTTGTGTTTCCAATAAGTATTTTCAGCTTCTGGTCAAAGAATATGTCGCTTGTATACATTCACAGGATGGTGTGAAGGATTGGAAGAGACCACCAGAGGCGATCAGGTCAATCCTCCCGCTCAACACAGGCCCAATTAGAGCGGTCTGTACAGTACCTTACGTGAAGGATAGCCACAGTTTCTCCTACAAATCTCCCTTTCAATTCTTGCAGATCATGAGTGAAAAGCCCCATATGTTTCTTTTCCATGCAGACTTTTTTCTCAAGAGAAGTCCAGCACTGTGTTCTGAACCACTCCAGTCTGAACAGCAGGCACTGAACTTGATCTCTCAGTTCTATGCCAGACTCTAAATGTTGGGCCTTTACTTAATCTTTCAGTGTTGTTTTTCTTCCTCCATTTTCATCAGGGCTTTCTCTTAACCATGTGAGAAGTTTGGTGAAAGGATTGCATTCTTCTATGCTAGTAGAATGAGACCAGCATATCAGGATCCTCCTCATCTTGGCCTCATGGATTCTAGTTTGGCATAATGAGACTGCAAAGAATTCACAGAGGCACAGTGAGAAGCTGACTCTAATGAGGCATCGGATCACTGCGTGGAACAAAACACAGGATTATTTTTAAATACTGTGTCCCTGTTCACATCAATTAAAATGACAGGCAGATATATTTTTTAATGAAATATTTTTACACTAATTAGTTTCGTGTCAAAAAGCTAAACAATATGAAATAAATAAGAAAAATGAATGTTTTCTTTTAAGAATACTACAATATAGATTAAAGCAGGACAAATGTTCTTGTGTAATATATGTTGTGAGATAGCTTCATCATTAGGTACAGGGTGTAACTTTTGGTCTTTGGTATGGATGAGAGATGTTCATCTTACATTTGCAAATTTCTTTAAAGGCCAGAGAAGAAAAACTGGAGATAGAAGGAGAGTTGGGGGATAAAATGAGTGATCTTAGACTTTCCTTAGAAAGTGAATGAAGAAAAAGTGGACAGGAAGAGTAATCTAACTGACAAAGAAGGAGAAAATATATATTAAAATGTTGCTTTCTTAATCAAATGGTGTGAGTACTGAAATATAAAATATCCAAGAACTTCCCTGTTGGCATAAATAAGAAGATCTTTATAATTCTTTTCTAATGCCACAGCTCTTGGGAGCAAAACACTATATTTTTGGCTTCACCTCCCCTCAGAGTGTTGATGTTTTTTTTCTGAAGTAGGGGAAGAAAATTTAAACAATAATAGCTGGCAAGAATTTTAGAACAGAGAAATGGGAACATAAGGAGTTAGAGAAATATGAACAGAAAAAGCATGAGACTGTAAAAAAAATATGCTGGGAAAGGAGAAGAGAGAGGACTTGGACAAAGGGGGAGGAAAACAGTAAATATGATCACTGAATACCCCAAGAAGGAATACAAAAAATAGAGAACACGGCATCATCAGTCCATCACAAGCGACTCTAACCCCATTTAAGAGACAAATTTGCATAAATATCCTTTTTAGTTAGTTAAAATGTTGCACTTTGAAGAAGAGAGGACTAATATGAATATATTAATGATTTTAGACTGTGCTGTGTCGACCCTAGCTGTATGCCAGCTGCCCATCAAAGCTGTGCTATCACTCCCCTTCTCAGCTGCAGGGGAGAGAGGAAACACAACAACTTGTTGGTCAAGATAAGAGCAGGGAGACATCACTCCTCTGTTACCATCATGGGCACAACAGACTTGACTTGGGGAAAACTTGATTTAATGTACTGCAAATCAAATAAGAGTAGGATAATGAGAAATAAATTGAAATCTAAAAAACACCTTTTACCCACATCTCCCTTCTTGCTAGACTTAACTTCACTGCCTATTTTCTCTCCCTCCTCTTCCCCCACAGTGCAGGGCAATGGGGAATGGGAGATGCAAAAAATTTGTCACATATTGTTTGTGCCATTCCTTCCTCCTCTGGGATAGGACTGCTCACACTGCCCCTGCTCCATCCAGTGTGAGTCCCTTCCATGGGTGCAGTCCTTCAGGCACAGCCTGCTCCAGGACGAGTCCCCCATGGGGTCCCAAGTCCTGCCAGCAAACCTGCTCCAGTGTGGATTTCTCCCTCCATGGGTCCACAGGTCCTGCCAGGATCTGCTCCTGTACCAGCTTCCCATGGGGCCTCCTTCAGGCACTCACCTGCTCCAGCATGGGGTCCTCCATGGGCTGCAGGTGGATCTCTGCTCCATGGGCTGCAGGAGAGCATCCTGCCTCAGCACAGTCTGCACCATGGGCTGCAGGGGCATCTCTTCTGGTGTCTGGGACTTCTCCTCCCCTCCTTCTTCACTGACCTTGGTGTCTGCAGGGCTGTTTCTCTCTCCTCTCCTGCCGATGTTACTGTTGTGCAGGGTTTTATTCTCCTTCCTATGTTACCCCAGAGATGCTACCACCATTGCTGATGGGCTTGGCCTTGGCCAGTGGTGGGCCAGAGGCTCCATTGAACATAAGGGAAACTTCTTGCAGCTTTGCTCAGGAGCCAAACCTGAAGCTAAAACCTTTCCATACAGATCCAATACATGGGCAATTGACTGCTTGTTCTAACCCTGACTGTGGTCAGTGGACATTTTGCCATTCTTTGTAATCTGTTCGTGTTAAAATGAAAACACGAGGATAAAAATGATCTGTAGTGCAAGCAATGATGTCATGTAGCTGGTGGATTACCCTAGAAGATTTCAGGTTGAGGATATATTTTTGAAAAACGTGACCTAAAAGTTGTGTTTTGTACAGCTTCTGACAATAGTTAGTGATACTGAGCTGAGAATAATGGAGAAGATGGATTTTATTCCAGTGGAAATAAGAGTTGGGATGAAGCAAAAGGAGAAGGCAAAAGCAGTGAGGCAGTGAAAAAATCTCTAAGAGGTCAGCTCGACAGTGTGTGATAATGTATAGTCAGTGCTGTGGTATATGTACTGTAAAAGACCATTTTCCTCTTGTGTGTTACAGCTTCACACCCAAAGCAGGACTCATACTCAGGAAGTTTCATGGATTGGGAGCGTCACAGCTAAGGCATCTTTCCTCATGTGCAAAAAGTGGGTCACCGTCATGTGTTTCAAAAAAGTTATTATCCCATTGGCTGAGGAGGATGCTCCTCTCTCAAGTTTTGTATAGCTGGCAAGCTATCTGTTTGGAAAAATTCTGTGGATGTTTTCTTAGAAGTAAAAAGTATTAAGCATTGTTAAAAAAAATCTACTAAATTTTTCAACAGTTAAGCCATGCTAATTTACAAACTATACCTAATTATAATTAATTTCCAAAGCCCCGAGTTATTTTCTTTTAAGATTTTTTCACATTAGTAAACAGTGCATATTCATTTATTCCGTTCCTATTTGTAACATATGGCTGTGTTATTAATTTGGTTGATTTCTATTCAGAACAGGTAATGTAATTTTTGTGAGAATAACACACTTCTAAAAACATGATAAATTCTGTAATTTTATGTGACAAGCGTTACCCACTTGTGATATCGTTTCATAAAGACATTTTTGCTGGTTTTTATTAATTGAAAATTAGAATATATTATTTAAAGTATGATCAGTGATGCAGTCACAAGCATGAAGATTAGAGATTCAAACTGTGCCTCTGCATGCAGATATATGTCTAGTATTAAAAGAAGGAAACTGCTTTGTAGACTTTCAGAGGTATCTCCAGTTTAACAAATGCTTGAGCTCAGGTGTCTCTTAACTCCCATTGAGTGAGTTATCTCTTGGCAGACTTCTGAAAGCTTTTCAACAAGCTTCAAGGGCTACTGTGAGTGCCTATGAAAAATAAAGCAACTGGAGATCCATTTAAATGGAACATTGTTAAAAACAAATTCTCATGAAATCAGTTTTATATATAAAGCCATGAAATCTGTTTTTCCCCTTCTCTGGATCTGACAAAACTTCCTGCTGTGTCTAGACTCAACAGATGGAGCTTTTTTTGTCCATAAATTATTAAAGTTACTTGAAGCGTCTCAGCTCAGTTAATTTCTTGCTATTTTTTTCTTCTCATAACTCCATGAGAATATAGACCAAATGGATTTTAGACATTGTTCATAACTAAAAACAGAGGTCAAATAATAAAGAAAAAAGATACCTAGCCTTGTCAGTCAGGAGGTCAAACATGCTCAATGTAAACATAGAAATGAACATTTACCAGGAAGAATGCCTAGTGGACCCCAGTGTTTGTGTAAGGGACACATGCAGCTGAACTCTTGACTAAAGAATTTGGTTGACTCCCTCCCTACTATTGCACAAAAATGGTCCCACCTGCAGTGTGTTGTGAAAGACTAACAATAAACTGCAGTCTCAGTGACTAAGAAATGTTAGTTAAACCTACTGTTAAAAACACCCCAAACCAAACCAAATCAAAACCCACAAAGACTCTAAGATATTTTGAACATGCTTTCCAGCAATTTTATTTCTGAATATGCAGGTGGGTATATCTCTAAGAAATGGCTGGTTACAACAATGAAGAATGTGTCTCTGCTTTAGTAGAATTATCCCTTTATAAATGGACTTTAAAAGAAATATAGAAATTAAAATTTGAAGAGTTTCTTGTTTTCTGAATTCTGTAAGGATACATAAAAAACGTTTAGTAGGTGCAGTTCATTATTGAAAAGGCATGTAATTATTTTGTTCTTTAATAAAACATTCACTAAAATACAGTGGAATTCAATAAATAAAACAAAGCACCCAGAGACTGCTCCCATAAATACAAAGCAAGAAGACACTTGATTATATTGCTTTAGAAGTGAAACGCAATTGATGATATTTCTCAATAATTACAAGCCTGAAGATATTTTGTTCTTCCTAAAAATGAGGACTAAACAAATCCTGTGAGTCATTACATTTGCATAATGACTTTCAAAGTCTGCACTAGGAAACTCGCAGGAAAAACTATTGGTTAAATGAGAATGAGTGATCAAATAAAATTAATTTTTAAAGACAATCTATTCTAGAATGTAATCTGAAAATTCATTTGATAATTTGAAAAATAATTTGAAATTATTTATTGAAATTACTTTTTTTTCTTTGGTTCTAAATCCAGAAAATTCTACTACTTGGGTTTATGTTTGTTCAGTCCCTACTGGGTTGAATGAAGACCTCTGACTTAGTAGTGCTTTGGTTCCACTCCACATAGTTGTTACAGCAGATAATTTAGGGCATTGAAATTTTGCAAACTGTTGCACTTGGTAGCAGTACTAGGTTTTAATGCAGACAGTAATTTCCAAGGAAGAAACAGTAAAATATCATGGGTGAAAGAGAAATGAATTTTCAGCCTTAAGAAATTATTTATAAGGAGTCCATTTATAATTAACCCATTTCTAAATGAAATTAAGTAGTACCTTAAAATATAGTTTATACAGAAATGTAATAATAATCGTAATATATACTGTACAAAGTTTTGGATTCAGTTTTCACCTGTTACTTGGAAAACTATTTAACTTCTCATTTATCTTAAGAATAATTAAGTACATTAAGCATCTAATAAGCAATACTTACACAGTGCTGAAGAGCTGGGACAAAATATTAAATTATTAAAAGGCTTTGGAACAAGAAGTATGTATTATACACCTGAATGACCTTGAGTTTCTGTAAGTAAAGGAAATGTTACAGAAAACTTTTGTTACTGTTTCCAGTTATTAGATTTTCTCCACTACGTTTTTCCAACTTGTGGTCAAAAACAGCATTAAAAAGGCATATGATGTAATCCCAAATGCAGAATAGGCAGCTGGAAAGATTCAAATACTGAACCCACAGGTAGAGAGATTGCAAAATATAGCAGAGTTTTCCAGGATGTTCAAGACAACGAATGTTACCAGAGAAGAAATATATAAATCATAGGATCATATCACAGAATAACAATTCTCTCTTTGCTTTTAAGTAGGACTTACTAACAGCTACCTGTCATAGGGAACAAACTGACTTATTCCTCATTGCTAACATTTCCCTTTAGGATGAACTGATGTAAAAAGTCAACAATTTTACAATAGAATATTAAAAGGCAATTGAAAGTAACTTCAAAGTGAAATAATAAGCAAAGCTCATTGACATTATTTTATTACAGTTGTCTCTAGAAATGAACTTTAACAATTTCCTAAAATAGCAGCAATTTATATTGCATATATCATCTGTGTGTATGATGCGTGTACTCTGTGCACGTATGCACGCACAAAAACATTTGTGTATCTATTTACACACACAGAAATGTGTGCACAATTGTACATTTACTTATGCTTACATGTTTGTACACATGCAAAACAATCCTTTTTCCATTAGTAGTATCCTGGACCATATTGGTTTGTATATGCTTATGTGTGTACATATATACATATATATATA
>VZRX01008037.1:88443-114377 GCA_013398075.1 Notiomystis cincta | reverse complement strand
TACATATATACATATATATATATATATATATACACACACGTATATATATAGTAGTAGTTTTACTACTTTGTTAATACTTTGTTACTGCTTTGCTACTACTAAACCTAGCTTTGTTACTACCAAATCTGACTACTTCTAAGGCTTGATCTTAAATTAATCTGATTGTTAATTTACCCTATTACAGAGAGTTTAATCTATAAGAATGTTTGTTGATTAGATATTTATGAGGAAAAACAGCTGATCTTGCAGCTTGATTTCTAGAAGATGTCAGTGAACATGGCAGTTTCAATTAAATTTTTTGCATTTTGCCAAGCTAACTAAATGCACAAGCTTCTGATTTCCCAGACTTTCATAGTCAGCTGTGAAAAGATTCCCCTGTGTGCATCGGGATCATCTACTTGTACACCCAGAGAGGCTCAGGGATCACAGAGCAGGGAATAATCAAAAAATCCAGTAGTTTCTGACAGCCTTGTGACACAATCCCAAAACCACTCTGTTCTGAAGGCAAGAAAATTGGATGAGGATGTTGGAAATGCAAACATGAGAGAGTAAGCAGACATCCAGGCTCCAGCTTTTCACGTGGTGCTTTGGAAGAGCAGAGTTCTCCATTTGTGTTGTGGACAGCAGCACATGTGGACCTGCCCATCCTCCCCAGGAGGATATCCAGGAGATTTTTTAAATGTAAAGAAAGGCAGTTGGCTCTAGATGGTGACCTGGTAAATCAATTGACCTAAGAATTACAGCAAAAGGGTTGTTTTATTTTTCATAAGAAAAACTGAAGGGAAAAGGAGAGGTGCAGCCTTGATGGAGAGAGAAATGGAAGCCACTGTTTGGAAAAAGAAGGTTTGAAGCAACATTTCCCAGTAATTCATAGTCTTAATATCCTGTAAACAAAGCATAATGTGATATTACCCCAGGAAAATATTTATACTTGTTTCAAAACTTCTGAGAATGATATATCCATTTTCTAACTACATTCCTTGTTGTTTTAGCTGAACTGTTTAAAATGCCTCTTATCAAGCTATGGAAATTTTCTTATTCTAATTTAAAGGCAGTCACAAGGATTTGGGTTTCTTTGCCTCTCAAATTCGACTTCCATTAGGTTTCTTTGTATTATTTTGATGTTTGGGAAAAATATACAGTGATTTCCTCACTGTTTTGAGTCACAGGAAGATTTCTTATGTCCCTCCTGTAGCTACACACAGATGACAAAATATTTGCAGCTCACTGAGTCAAAAATTAATTAAAATCTCCCTGAATATTTTTAATTTTTCTTAAAAGTGTAGATTAATTGGTACTAAACCTATTTTAGAACAGCTAAAGGTTTACTGGGGAGCACAGACTAACCTAACCAATGTTACTCAGTAGGATTAGCAGGAAAGAAAAAATACAAGTACATTTTATATCCTAGGGATTACCCACTGAATCGTACAGCGTGACAAACCAGAAGTCCTTTTCCCAGTATAAATCGATAATTTTTTCATGTCCTCTGTGTGTCAGAATAAGAGTGAAACCTGATGAAAAACAGTAGCTTGAGAAAGTATCTTTCTCAACCATCGCATCAGTTCCGAGACACCGTGTGTTTTTTTTTGATTTTTGAAGTGAAGACTGAAATAGGCAGAAGACTTCTAGCTGTGCACTTTCTGCTTCTTTTGAGATGGAAGAAAGGGCTCAGAATGCCTTCTTCTATGTTTCAGAACCAGGCCCATTTCTGATTTTTGCACAGAACATAAATTATTTCTGGAATCCACTGCCAACATACATTCCTGAGATCAGCTCCTTAGTCTGCCTAAGAATGACTCTAACAGTTCTGTAGGCAATTAAGCACGCAGTGTTGGCTAAAGAATGTGGAACTATAAGGCAATGGTACTCCTTTAGTTTGAGGCATAAGACTACAGCAGAAATTACTGAGAGGAAAGGAAATTTTCTTTTGGGCAGGCTATTCCACAATGAGGTTTCCTGTATCTTTCTTTCACTTAGAGATCTGCTGTACTAGAAAAAAATTATGGCTCCCAGTGAGAATCTTTCATTACTCACCATCATGGACATAATTTATAAAACACAGTCCATAATCACATTTTTCATGTAATTCCTTTCAGGTCATACATATTTACATGTCAGGCCCAGTCCTAGTGATTGAACACCTTAAATGTAATTTCTCAGCTGTCACATGTCAGTAGCTTCCTGTCAGAACCCAGGTTAAAACCCTGTTTGTCACACTTGTTACTGATATATATTTGGCAGAAAAAACTACAAGGGCAAAATGCCTTTCTGCTCCAATTTCAATTGTTTACAGGAAGTGGAGAGATGCTTTCTCCTATAGAATGTGACATGGCCACCAACTTTCAGCTCATGAACCCAAGGTGGGGTGGCAGCACACATTTCTACCAATCCTTCCAGCTTTAAATTTAAGTTTATATAGTGAGCAATAGGCAACCAAGGTTTCCTGAAGGAATTTCTCTTCTACCATCCATTTATGAGCAAGTAATTGGGCACAGAGGGAACAGATCAGTATATCAAAGCAGTCAGTGTTTGTGCCCTTATACCAAAGCAGAGTATTTTTTTTGCTGGTTTGTCTTCTGATTAAGTTTAGTGTGGTCCCCTGGACTAAACATTCCTGTCAGATGTGTGGTTTGAAGTCAGTCACACCACCACCACCAAGAGCTGGAGGAAAAGCTTCTAGTATCTTAAAATGCATTTGAGCTAAAAGCTAATATTGTTCTTAGTTCTGTGCATCTTGGATGTTTTTCAATGAATACTGGGGGACTTGCTCTGCTTCCAAATCATAGTTTTAGTAAACAAAAAGTCTGGTAACCACAGGTAAATCAGAAACAAGAACAGAAATAAAGTTGCCACCCACTTTTCAACTAAAGCTTAAGTGTGTTACTTGACTCTGACGCACAGAAGTAGCTAATCTTGTCTGCATGTGTGAGCACTGGTGTAACTGTTTTCCCAGGATGTGCTTGTCCTCCTGCAGCAGTGAGACATCAGGCTCTTTAGTGGGAAGAAAATCAGGATATATGAGCAATCCCAGATCTATGATTTTTAGGAGTCTGAAATGCCATTCATCTGCCAATAAAATATTTCCCAAGTTACTGTATTCCAAACTGGGATTATCTTTTAGACCATAAAGTGTTTAAAAAACCTCTATTAACACAAGTGCAGAGACCAGATGGATGTTTTTATGCAGTTTATTATCCAGCAGCTGTAAAAGTGAAGGGACTGTTAAATCTCACAAGCCTTTGTTCTGGCACACTGCAGCTGGGCCTGCTGGACCCACTCACATCTGAGGGTATTTGGAGGAGGTAAACTGTGAAATTTGACAGCATCTTCATGGAGAAGTCAAGTAGTAAAATTCATAACATGGTTAGTGTGAACATCTTATCCTTTCCTTGCTTTTATATAAAGTGATGGCAATGCCCTGAGTTCTCAATGCATCTAGATCTCTTGATCTCTCTTTAGAGCCAACCTACCTGGATTATCCAGGCTGCCCAGAGAGATTTTCAAGTCTTCCTCATTGAAGATATTCAGGAACTGTCTAGAGGCAATCCTGTGAAATATGCCCTTTGATGACCCTGCTTAAACAGAGATGTTGGATCAATGACCTCAGTGTGGTTCTGTTTAACTTTACATATCAGCCTTAATTTGAACTATATTTGGTATACTGGACTATATCAAGAGAGGGTATTCCTTATAATTCATTATACATTTATTATTATTATTACCATTGTTATTATTACTATTAATTCCATATTTCTATTGAAGTCAGAACTTTGCAGTAATCTGTATTTTGAAAATAATGCAGCCCAATGCTGCCAGATTTGCTCCATAATCTTTATTCCTTCATGATATAGGGCCTCCAAGTCCCATTGGAAACAAGAGTGGGAAAGAAAGTAGAGGTCTTCATGCTAAATCTCTACTAAACTGAAAGAATCTGTAAGGCAGGGACTCTGACCATCACCTGCAAGGTTCACGAAGATCAACGTTTTCTTTGTTATCTCTGTGAGATGCTTTCAAATAAAAGAGAATATCTGCTGAGTACTGAAAAGCACCTGAAATGATACCTGTGAGAAATCTGACTGGCTCAATTTGTGGCAGCATATTTCTGCTGTTGTTTCAGTGCCTTTGTAAAAGACCACCCACTACTGACTCATTTCTTGTTCATCAAACATATTTTGCCCTGGGTCTTAGTGCTTCTTTATGTGACTTCAGGACAGCACTGGTGGCTACTCTCATGCTGACTTCTCAAAATGTGATTTTCAATATGAAAACTTGAATCTCAGCCCAGATCAAAGCTAGGTTTCCTGTCCTGAAAAAAAACAGTCAACTAAAAAAACCCCTATAGCCTATATATTAGTCAATTTCTTCCTTTTTTAATAATAATTTTTTTATGAATTAAAAATGTTCTTGCAAGTATTATAGCTGAAAATGTGTAAAATATTTATTAGAAGCTTACATTCTCATACTCTCTATGTGTATACACATATTCTTACACATATTGGCACAGGAAATAGGTTTTTAAAAATCACTTGTAGATCTCTCATGTTTGAAAACTGGAAGATACTGCAGATTGTTTTGTTTCAGTATGTCTGAAAATATTCTGTTGCTGTCATCTTACTAAGTGCATTTGATATCTTTTGTGGTACAGGGTTAATCTGAACTTCACAAAATTTGTCTTTTTATCATCCATCACTACTCCACTCAAATCATACTGGAGGGAGAGAACACAAGATGTATCTTAAGTGTGATTGTACTGAAAAAAAATGAGGCTGTGGATTTCTCTGCAGCCTTTGTTAACAGTTGTATGAAATAGTAATTTTCCAGGCAGAAATATGATTATTTTTTAGTCATCTTCCTCTTTACTATTAATGAAGTGTAATGGTGAAAATGAATCACCATATAAATTATTTGAGAGCAAAACTGGAACACAAGCAAATATTGGTTATGATTTTGCATGCAAATAATCCTCTATGCAGCTGTTACGATAATGCATTTTTTATCAATTCAAACTCTCTCATAAGACATTAGTGCCTATATCATATCACTTACAGACTAATAAGTACTTTTTCCCAAACACATTTTACCAAAATAAAATCCAATAATCAAGCACCTAATTTCTATCTCTATTTACATATACATTTTACATAAAATTTAATCTCCAAATTCTACCTGGATTATTTTTCAAATGCTCTATGGTTTTTCAACAGATTTATTGTATCAGTCATTTTCAAGACTGATTAAAACCCATTTAAAAATAATTGGTTGTAAATTTTTTATGCATCTCTCAGAGATGAGACAGTTTGTGTGTTAAGGTTTTGATAGAAGGTATTGTGAGAAAACAAAGACGGGCAACAACTGCTCATTTTGGGATCTGTGATCTCACTTTAGGGCAGCCTCAATTTAGGTAGCAGGACATTCAACTAAACATGGTCTTTCAACCAGTGCCAGGCTGCCACAAACAGTTGCGAGCCTTGGGTGGAGGTTGGAGAACTGGACAGAATGTGAGGGGATTGGAATAGTGAAAGGGAAAGTGACCTCAAGCCTCCTGCTGGGAGCTGGTCACAGTCATTTGCCCCCGTGGGAACTAAGAAGGCATGCTGTGGGAAGTTTGCATTGCAGATGGATAACTGAGTCTGAGACATACCCATAAATTCAAGCTGTATGAGTATCTCTGAATTTCAGGGTGACCTGTGCAGCTTCCTGACCAATCTCCCGGTAATTTAATGTGTCCTGTCTCCCCACATATCCAAAATAATCTCTTTGGGGCCTCCCAGAAGCTGTGATTCACCCTCCTGATTTTCACCCAAAATTTAGAAATCCCAGGTACATCCCAGAATGGGTTAAGGTCTTTATCCCTCCCAATGATTCCTACAATCCTTCCCTCTTTATATACACACACTCTGTTCTTTTCCCTTCCCTTGACCAGTGCAGATGGGGGTCCTTTGGTGTCCATCTCACCCGGATGCTGTTGGTTGTTAGGGAGTGTTTACAAGATAACTCATCAACCTCAGTGTGGTACCTCAGACTCTTCCTCCTTAAGCCAATGGTTCTGGCCCTCAACTTCCACTGTCCATCTCGATCCCTTGTGGCCAATATGTCCTTTTTCATCAGCATCCATTTCAGGATGTCCTGTACCCTCAGGCTTATACCTTCCCAAGGCCACATTTCTGTTATCTCAGTTCCTCCACAAATCCAACAACTGGAGATGGTAAATTCCTTACTTATTCTTTCTATCATGTCCAAGAATAAGTTCTTCCCCTACAGTGTACTTTCATGCTCTCCCATCTGTGGCAGGACGATCCTTCCCCCCTCTTTGCCACAGGGAGTTGGTGCAGATATGCAGGAGATAACCCAGGGGCTGAACCGCCCAGCAGGGGGTCATCTCTGGCACCAAGGGAGCTCAAGCCCCAGCTAAGAATAAACATCTTAGTCTGGTGAGCAAAGGTGGAAAGAGAGGAAAGAAATACCTTTTGACTGACAGACACTGTTTTACAAACTATAAAAGACACAGGAGTTATCACAGAGGCAGAAGCCTTCTACACACACACCCTGAACGTGTGGGGGACTTCTCCCCGGAGTCTGGACGCAGATCCTGTGATTACTTTCCTGGGAATTGAGGGAAAGGATCTCGATATATGCCCCATCAGCAATTGGATGGTAAGATACATTGAATCCTAAGTTCTATTATTTCTTCGCTAGCTGTAACATTAATGGTACCGTTTACCTCGCGCCTATACCTTTAACTTCGTGCTGTATCTTTAACCTTGCGCTGTATATTCCTACTGGCAGTGTCTTTATTCCTGTGTAGTATACAGTTTGTTTTAAGTCTTATGTCTGTTTGTTTCCTGTCTATTGAATAAATAATTCATTATATAATAGACAGAATCAGCCATTATTAAAGAACTTACGAAGGAAAGTGAGTTTTGGGGTGCTGGCCGCCTCAATAAAGCTGCTGCCTGAGGCCTGGGCAAAGGCAGGGACCGATCTAAACCCTCACACCCATTCATAACATCATCTCTCATGATTTTCCCTTTAATTCCTTCTCCTTTATCTGGTCCTTTGCATAGGAATCAGTCCCAACTGACTTTCCTGCTATGTTTCTTTCAAAACATATCCATTTCTCCTTCACAGGGCATACCCCATCTATCCTGTGTTTAATGTTTCCTCTGTTTTTGGTTAGCCAGTATGCTTTTCCTTCCTCCTCCCAAGTTTGTATCACTGAGGGATCAATACATTCTGGGTCTGGATGGGTATGTATCGGCACTAGAGACTGTTATGTCTCCAGCGGACAGGGGATAATAGCACTTGTTAGAAGGAGCTGCCCAGCTTCCCAGGAAATGGATACTCAATAACCATGTCAGCCACAGGGTTCGAGCCTGGAACACCCTCCTGGTCTCTGCACCTATGGGGGTGCAGCCCAAGGTGGGGGTATCCCATCCATCGAGGGTTAGGTTGGTCTCCTTCTTGCCCTGCCTCTTTGTTACCTGGCTGCGGAGTCCTCCTCCTTACCCATGCTCACCCTTCCTGAAATCAGGCTCCTTTGAGTCATTTTGGAGTCCAATTTCCTAAATGGACGGGAGATGCTCTGTTCCGGATTTCTGGATAAGACCTTCAATAATACCAGAGGCTGAAACAGTAACAGCTATAAGAAGCCATTCAACAATACCAGAGATTGAAATGCAGTAACTATCATAAAAAACAGTGAACAATGAAACAACAAAACGCATTAACGACTCTTTGATTCAAGATATTTTACACACAACCACATAACAGAATAACGCAATTGGATCACAGGATGGCAACAGTTACGAAGGGGTGGTGTGCCGGTTTGGACACAAATCCAGGAGGAAACAACCCGGAAGGGAGTCTCCCTCCTCTCCCCTGCCAGCCAAGCAAGCAGGTCCTGGCAGCCCCCACCCCTCACGGGTTCAGGAGAAAGAAGCNAAAAAACCTTCTAGCAGGCGATGGGGAATACAAGATCATCCCATGACAGGTGGCTTTTGGTGGTCCTCTTCTTAGGGTCAGCTTCAAATCTTCTGTCTGCTCTGCAACTCTCCACTCTTTGGGGGGCAGGTACTGGGCCTTCTATTCAGGTGGCGTGGCTCCAACCTCTCTCTCTGGTCCTGATGGCGATGTTAGTGGTGAGAAGAACCTGAAAGGGACCTTCATATTTAATCCTTCAATGTCTCCAGTCCCTGTTTAATGTGTGTATCCCACAGCACTGAGCTGACCAGCTGGGTGACAACCTTCCTTTATCTTTTACTTCCATCTCTCTTCCATTCACCACTGCATATCCTGAAGCCCGCTTCCCTTCTATTACCCTATCCCAATGCTCAACCATGTGGATCTATCTCCCTGTCTAGGAGGGAAACATCTTTTCTATCACTTCATATGTTTGCTACAGTAATGCTAGAACCACTGTACGAAAACCAGCCACCAATTGTACTGGGTGTTGAAAGTGAATGACAATAGAAGAGAACATTTAATCATAAGAGTATATGCTCTGAAGAGAAAAAATGGACAAAAAAGGGAGAAAAACCACAGGATCTAAGAGACATAATTCCTATTTTACAAAAGTGCAATGTAAAATGTTGGGTAAACAAAAACCTGTTTTAGATCTGGGATTGGGAGATGAATGGGATTAATCGTCTATTAAATTTTATTATTTTTGATCCCTGCATCTCACCAACTCCATTTTAAGTTACCCTCTCTAGATCTCTGTGAGGTGAATTGAAAAACAAAAAGCAACTCATATTCTTTTGACTTAGTCATTCTTGCTTTCCAGCTGCCCTATTACCTATTTTCTGTATAGTGGAATTCTTAGTTATTATCAAGATTTTCCCTGTAGTTTGATTTTTCTAGAGTTAACAAATACCCTATTTGTTCTAAAGAAATAAGTATAAAATATTTTTTTTGTAATGTTAGCTTGAGTTGCAAAAATTTTTCCAGAGAATATCTCCCAGGACTGTCTATAGACTTTGCAATAATTGTAATTACCTCTTTGAGAATAGCACAAGAAACAATTATTACATTTTAACATACTGATTTTATTTTAGCCATTCCTTGAAACAGAAACAAAAAAAGTAGCAACACACGGCTTTGAAATTTAGAAAATATCATTCTATACAAGCTTTCACTGAGTTTCAGCTACAAAGGAAATTCAACTAGGAAAAAACAATACCACATCAAGTCCAGCCTTCTGTTTTTTACCTGGCTATTTTAAACTTCTACCTCCACTGTTTTTCTCATGCTCTATCCTTTCCTTTTTGTGTGCTCTTTTCTTTTGATGGTTGCACTGTTGGACATCAGGAAAGTGAAGAGGCTATGTTCCCACTAACCCCAGGGATCTTCTGATAATAAAGTAACCTGGAACATTTTTGATGCAGAGAGTGTCTCTTGGAAATTCTGTTGTGGATGAATCTCTGCATTATCACAGTTTCTTTGGTGGTCCTTTACAGACCATCATAGTTTTCTTCTGTTTTGGGGGATACATTCAAACCGTTCCTGTCTCTTGCTACTCAGACTAGTAATTACCCATGAATACTGATTTATTGCACTGTGCAATATTATGGATCCAGTAATCATACCATGTATTGAGAGCACCACCTTTTCTTTTAGGTGTTTAATTCAATATTTCTTTTAGGTGTTTATTTCAATATTTCTGACATCTTCATTTAAGTGTGTAACAAAGCTATTTTCAGAATTCTTGCAGTACTAGTCTCAGTTTATTTACCTCCAGTTGTCACATAATCTGTTTGTATCATCATCTCTAACATTTTATTGACACAAAGCTGAAGTGCATTAGGAAAAGTCTATTATTCCTTTGTGCAACAGGGGAATTTGATCAAAAAATCATGGTAGGTACTAAACGACATGCTTATGGCAATGCCTAAGTTATTTCTAACTCCCACAATAGATTGTGAACTTCAAAATGATGGTTTCCAATATCACTAGTTAAGCCACCACAGTATCTCAGGGAACACCCAAATACTTATTCTCCCTAGTTTTCAGGATTAAAATGTCCCACATCTGTGGGGATTTTCTGTTTGATATGCCTGAAGGCCTCTCTTCACAGACAGCACTGACTCACCATCACTCTTTCATTCTCAGCTCTGCTAAGATCTGAATGAGCCGACTCTCTACATTTAGTTGTTAACAACTTCCTAGTTACAGTAGAAATATGTCAGTTCTATCACTAGAGCACTTGATACTGATGTGGAATGTATTGATAACTCTCCTCAGTGTATGTGCCTGGCTGTGGGAGAAAATTTTAGGCTAGGGAATAGGTACTGAGAACTGGTAAAATCATCTTGATGTTTGACCACCTATTTTGCATATCCTTTGGTGTCTTCATCTGCGAAAATGCTCTGGGATGGAAGTTCTGAGTGATACAGGAGACCCTAACATGAGATAGTCTGGTCTGAACAGTTGTTCTCTTATGAAGCTGATGTTGCTGTATGTAAATTTCTACATATATGTATGCATGTACATATGTATATACACACACACACTCAGGTATGCACATGTATTTGTGAAAGGCGGGAGAATCAGAGAAGGAAAACAGATTGTAAAGGAAACAAATCTCTATTAGACTTTGTCTTAAGACAATTAGGAAATAACCATGCAAAACGGGCCAAATATGAAATGAGGCTTCATCTTCCCTTACTTGTGGTAAGAGGTAAATGGCATTTTTACCAAGATGATTCTTATTCAATCAGAACTCTTGCTTAGAAAAACTTTCTAATGACAACTGTGTCTGAAAGGTTTAACATTTCTAATTTTAAAAGTTCAAAAATTAACTTGTTAGTACCCACTTTAGATATTTATGTCGTTCAAGGTGGTTGAAATATTCATTCTCATGATGTCATGGCTGAACATGCCAGCTTACATCACCAGGTATTCTGCTTTTAGTTTTCATTTTGACATTTCTCAATAAAGGCAGGGATTTGTCTCTTTTCAGCTTCCTCTCATATTTTCTATTGTCAAGGAACAGAAACACAACACAGTATTCCTGTGCAGACCCTGTATAAGTCTAGAATGCTAACACTGATTTTACTTCTAGCTCAAATCTCTTTTCAAAGAAATTATCTGGTCCCAACTTGGTTCCATTTTCAGCCATGCAAAATGTTGTCCCTATGTATATAACTTTGTCATAAACATTATCCTTGGAATCATGATTGTGGGGAATATTACTGGCACAATTCTTGCTTTCATTTTCATATGTAATTGCTCCATTATGTTATTTTGTTTGAAAATAATCCTGTTTTAATCAGCTTTGACAGAGGAACCCTGCCTTCAACTGCATGCTGCACATAGTTAAGAGAGGGTCTGCTTCCAAATACAATTTAATCTGATTACCAAACAGAGGCTGAGTTCCTGAAACATGTCTACTATTCCTCTGAGTCCTAATTTCTCTTTTTGAAATTACTAGATGAGGGTCCTTCCACATGATGTGTCTATTTTTTCACTCATGCTTCCTTGACACAGAAAGTTTTTCTTGTGCATCTGTACTCTGAGAATGGTTTTGGTAGGTGCCTGTGCAGAGTCAGTCAGACAGATTCATCAGACCTTGAGAGAAAAAGCAAATGCACATGAGCAGAAAGACCTGTTTCAGACAACAGCTAATTGAGGCAAAATCTGACATCACTGTAAAGCATTTTTATGTTCACATCTCCAGATGTCCTGTTGTTTAATGTGCCCACATGGAATGATGTTTGTTTTAATGATGTTGAGTAGCACAAGACCAATTACTAAAATCTTGGCAAGTTTTTAATTATATGGTCTTTTTCAAGATAAATGGATTTTACATCTGGCAATATTTTAAAACACTCTATTATTAAAACTTGAAGAAAAATTTTTGTAATATTTAAATTTGGGGAAATATGCCATGTATACTTTTCTCTCATATGCATACATTCAATCAGACCTGTTTTCCCAGTTCTCCAGCACAAAACTAGTGTTTATATCTAGAGAATAATAACCCTGTTTCAGCCACAAATAACTTCAGTTTTCCTTTTCTCTGCTTTCCTTTGGAATGGCAGAATTTAAGCCTAGAAGAGCCAGGGCTGTGAATCAGAACTCTCTTCTGCTCCAGCAAAGGGCTTATCCCCAGCTCACAAAGGGCCAGGAAACAATAAATATTCATACTCTTGCTTGAATCTTTGTTCTGAATAGGGAAAACTAGACTAAACCAAAGCCAAAATTGCATGGGGAAGTTTGTTTGTTCCAATAATTCTACATTCTGCAAACTACAGTTAATTAATATATTGTGAACCAGTCACCTTGCTGGTCAGCTTTTCCGAAATGCTGGTTGATATGCCCAGTGACATTATATGAAGGTGAAACATTTTCATAGGAGGATTATGCTGATAAAAGACAGTGGAATAACTTTTTCTTGGAAGATATAAGAGACAACAGGCAATAAACAGGTCAGCATAATTTGGCATTGGGTTAAAACCAGCTTTGCCCCTCTCTGCAATTTTGGCAAAGATATACTAATTGATTTTCAGATGAATGAGTAGTGATGCTGGCTAATTCTAAGAGACATTATTTTCTTAGGTGATCTTGTCAAGCAAAAAGTCTTTAAAGTTTCCCTTGGGAATGGGTGAAAAGTGGAAAAATTAGAAGCAAACTTCTTTTAATCTCATCAGGAAGTCTTTGCACATACTGCGATGAAATTAGTTTTGGTCTTGAATAAAATTTAAATTATTAAAATTATTTTTAAATTGCTTTTAACTTTTGAAATGACACACAGGTTCCTTTTAAAATTTGCCTTTTGTTTAAAGTTTAATTTAGTAATAGGAAGATCAGTTGTACTAAGAAAAGAAGTAAGATGAAACATAACAAAACCTCAAATTTCCAAACTTTTAATATATTTGCTCTTAGAAAAGGTATAGGATGAAGAAATAATAAATATTACTAACCTCCATTAGGTGGATCTGAGATTAAGTCATGCAGCAAAATACATTTCATAGTTGTGGGAAATTATGGTCATTTTGGCAGATGTTCTGGAGACTGAATTCAATTTTGTTGTTTAATGTTTGCCATTACAAGATTTCACAAAAGCATTATTTAAATACACAGAAGCAGTTTTACTATTTTGCTGAATATCAAATACAATGTTTTTCTCAGTTTGCTCTTTGCAGAAATGGCAACACATCATAAATTGCTCCACTTTTATATTTATTTTATTTTCTAGTGCATATATAGCTCCTAAAATGCTGCAAGGGATCTACTTCATTAAGAATTTGAAGCAAACATATGAGCTGCTTTAAATGATCACATTATGGTTTATGCCAGTTATTCAGCACACTTAGAATGACCAGAAGTTGCAGCACTTCAAGCTAAAATAATAATGATATAATGTAACTGCAACATAACAAATCATGCCACTAATTCATCCAGGCAACTCACATTTTGAGATTATCAGAATGAACTAAATTGTTGTTTCATTTTGTCATTAATGACTCAAACCAGCTATGATTTGATGAAGTACAGAACCTTTTAAAATCCCTATATCTGAAGAGCATTAGGACCACAAGAGTGAGTGGTGTATCTGTGGCAGAGAATGGGTGATTAGACAGAGGTCTGACCTGCACACAGGCACTGCACTGGACTTCTGAGCAGTGGTATTAAGTCAACACATTTGTCCTGAAAGATAATTTGGGCACTGAGAATGTAATTTTTGCACCCAGAATGGGAAATTTGGCTGCAATAACATTATAGAAGATAAATGCTCTGCTCAAAGTCAAATAAAAGCTCAGAATCCTGAATTGTGCAAATATATTCAAGAACATAAGTGACAATTATGTTAGGAAGATTATAAATCTCAAGATTAGTCCAGAAAAATGAATTGGATTATCAAATGAGGCTGTTTACCAGAGATGTGCTTGTGGGTGGAGAACAACTTTTGCTGTAGACACGAATATGTAGTACAAATGTTATCATTTGGCCAGAAGGGACAGAGGAACAAGAGGCTAAGCACTGGCTTCTTATGTAATTCACAGGGGCAAAGCAATCAACTGCAAATACAAAGCAATCAAGTGCAAACACTGTTTGGGTTTTTTTGTTTTTGTTTGTGTGTGTGTGTGTGTGTGTGTGTGTGTGTGTGTAAGTGGGACAGCACTTTAGAACATTAAGAGAAATATTCAATGAATTGGAATTTGTGGCTGTGGCATGGCAGTATCAGCAGCCATGGATACTTGAACATGAATGTCAGATGATAAAGACAATCCTTTTGCAGGGAGACTGAAAGCTACACTTCTTTTTCAATTCTCATAAATATAGGCTGATCCTATGAGAAAATGTGAAACTAAAGGACCAGAGATATTAAAACTGGTGAGTTGAAGGCAAAGAGAGGGTTGGTCCACAAATTAAACCTCCTTGAGGTGGGAATATGCAGCACATCTTTCTGACCCTTTCCGAAAGGATCAGGTTGCCTGGTGGGCTCATTCATTACATGCAGGTAAGCACAGTCTGGTAGGGTTTTCATCACCACACCATGTCTGTTTATACAGAATGAATTATATGAAAGTGAATGAAACACACTTGTTGCTTTGGGACCTACTCTTCTTTATGCAATGTATTTTTTCCTTGTCTTACTAAATTATTTTAAATGGCATAAAACACATTTTATTAGAATATAAAGAAAATGCTGAGGGGCAGTTTATAGGTTTCTAAAGTGATAATGGTTAAGAATCACTGAAAGATATAATCTGGATTTCTTCAAGTACATCTTGATCTGATCTAAGATATGTCTTAGGAAGGCCAGTTCTAATGACCTTACAAACAATAAAGCACTCACATAAGACAGTAATTTTTTTTCAAAAAACCCTCCAATTCTGGCCTTTCTGAATTTCTAAACCTTTTCTTTATGTAGAGATCCATTGGCAATTTTTGTGTACATAAAATATCACTTCAATAATGATATCAGAACATTAAGATGGTAATGCAGTAACGTAAGGAAATAACTCTCTTGAAGAAATAAAATAAAGCACCTCTGCTTTCTCTCTCTTCCTTTTCCCCCTTTGCAGAGACACATACATGAAAGATTTAGGAGAAAACTGTAATTAAATGGTTATAGACATTTTTCTCTTTCCTGGCAATTTTTATTAGTGAATAAGAGAGCTGAAATCTTAGTTCACAGTTCTAAAGTTTTCCTTGGATGTCCTAAAAAAAAGTGACTCAACGCCTTAATTCTAGGCTTGATAAAGATGAGAAATACTGTCCTTTATAGATTCTAACTTAACAACCCCTTATGGCCACAGGGAGGTTGAAGTTGTAAAAAATTCTTTCACTCTTTAGGCACAGTGTCTCTTACTTTAAGACCATCAAAATAGTCTGATGTTTTCTCTTTATTTTCACTGATTTAATGTTCTTCGACCCAGAAATACTTCAGTGTAGAAGTGGAGATTTTGGCACTGTGGCAACAAATACAATTATATTGTTTTATTTCTGGGGAGACGAAGAAAATACTTTCTCTGCTTTCAATTTTCTTCTGTGTTAGGGCAAGCCACAGGTCAAGTTATTCTTGACAAGACATGTCATTATTTTATTTTGATGCATTGAGCTGTTGAGAAACTGCTGCTAACCACAGTATTCATCGACAAATCCATATCAGCTATATTAGTTTAACACTGACTTTTTAAAATTATAAATCCCAGAGATGAGAAGGCAATTCCAGACCAAACCAGATAAAAATCATGTTAAAGCAAAAGCAGAACTTCTTACAGATCAGTAATTTTGCTTTTTGACAACCTCCTGCAGGGGTTGGAGCTTCAGCTAAGAAGTTGAAGGAAAAAATCCTGCTAAAGGGTAGACAGACTGTAACGGTGGATAGGGTGTGAAGAGTAGGAGATGCATGCTGAGTTTAACGAGGGCTTACACTTGCTATCAAACTTCCTTGCTATCACAACCCAGTCGATGAAATTAGAGACATCTTAAGTTCAGTTACTTTACATATAGAACCTTGGCCTAAACGAGAAGAGATATATGGATAAGAATAGCAGTATTTTGCTTTGAGGGGGTAGAAAGGGAAATCTAACCACCGCATTATGGTCTGTTTAAACTGGACAAAGTAATTCTCTTGTGCATTGAATTTTTATGGTAACAATATCTGATAGTTTCTTCCTGCTCATAAGGGCAAAAACCTGTTTTATTCATGTTGGGCATTTCAATTTTATCTGAAGTAGTACATGACATTGCATTTAAGTACTGTGTGTAGTTTGACCTTTTTTCATTTGAAGTATATGGAAGAATTACAATCAGCTTTCTTATATAATGGATGAACTTTTTTCTCTTGTTAGCTTTGCAGTGGAACATCTCCTTAAGGCAGTACAAACTATTACCCTTTTCTCAGATACATTATTTATGACTGTAAAAGTGTGCTTGATTTTTCTTACCAGGTACTCATACAGGGTTCTTAAAGATGAATATATATTTTTGCCATTACTAACGTATGGAAATTCTTATGCTGGAGGTGAACACTCTGGTGCTCTTTATTTCTGGAAGCAGTGCCTGGAAGGTCTGGTTTGAACCTTACTTGCTTTTGTGTGACCTACTGACTAGGAAAACAAACCGGAAAAAATTCATGTTCTAATCAAGACCGTACTGATGAAGTGATCATCAGTAACTGATCTGGAAGGAGATATACAAGACTAACACCTTATCTTTATTAATACTGATGAAAGAAGCATTGTTTGGCTGTGCAAAATTCCAACAAAATTTCTTTGAAATTTTATACAGTACTTTACCTCTCACAGAAGTAATCACTTAATGCCTGGTATTGAATACCATAGAGTTGTTTTTCCACTGATTTTTCTTTAAATACTGGCATGTCTACTATACAAAGCTAAAGCTTGCCAATGAATTTTTAATTTGCTCCCTTTTTTATCCTCTGTGATGGATATGTCACCTCTTAGTAAACGATGGGGCAAGCTCTGTGTGAGGATGTCACTGCTCTTGTCCTGGACAAGAACTATCATAGACACAGCATTCTGCAGTAGTTAGTCTGACACTTCAGATCCAAAAAGAACTTGAAGAGCTACTGACCTGCCAATCTTATAAACTTTAGTATTAGAAACCCCTTGGCATGGTTCCTTCCTTGTACTTTCTGTTGTGCCCTGCCTCTCCAGATGCATCCTTGCTGGCCAGGGAGCCAGAGGTCCATTCCCCAATTTGCCCCATTCATCAAGTCACAGCATGGCAAATGCTCTCAGGGTGTCACCAAAACTAAAGGTTCCTTGCCCAAAGGAGCACCATAAGCTTATGCACTCCTAAACAAAACCTAGAACTGAAACTAACTCCTGGAACAGAAACAATGTGTTGAGCACATCCCCACACTGATATGAAACATTTCTTAACCTTGGAGCCTAGGTTAAAAACATTCTTATAAATGACCTTTTGGTGCCTAGTTGCCCCAAACTTTCATCATTTCATGCATGAGACAACACAACTTTATTGAGACACATTTGTTTTCTAGATATTTTTACCCACTCAGCAGCCAAAATTTACTTTTATATAAAAAGGAAGATTTGTGCACTGTGTAAATTGCCTGCAAATTGATCTTACAGGAAACTTATCTGTGTGAATGTTTTTATCTAAGGTACCTTACTCTAAATTACAAAAAACTATTGTAACATATTAATAAAATTCAAAATTGATATGCAAATATTGAAGATACATCGAATGGAAAATTATGGACTGCTGAAGAAAATTTAAAAAAAAACCAAGTAAACCACTCCTGTTTAACAGACCTACTCACTGCTGAGACTTTAGCTACCACCATAGAAAGTGAAACAACTTGTAAGCAGATTTGATTTGTGTGTAAAACTGAAATACAGTATAGCTTTCTGGAAAGCTCCATTGAGGTATGTGGCCAATTTTTTAAACTACTTTTACCCCTTTGAAAGTTCTGACATTTAAAAAAAATATTTACCCAAACTTGGCATAATATATTTCAACAGATTAGGTAAAATGCAGTGCTATTTTCTAATATCAAGCTATAATCAATGAAGTTAAGATAAATTAATTTACAGTTTCACAGTAAATTTTGTTGAATCCCTTTGAAGACTATTATAGCCAAGTTGAAAGCCAGTAAGGGAAACTAAGTCACTATATCTTGCAAACAACTGCTTTTTCAAACACTAGAAATCTATAGGACAATCAATCAGAGTATTTTCAAGAAAATGGGATCAATAACCTTGCTGCTGCATAAGTATTATATCATAGTTTGATGTGGGGAATAACAGAAGTGGTAAGAAGTTTAAAAACTGTTTAAAAAACCAAACCAGAATTGTACCCATAAATACCAAGAATAATTTCAACTGCAAAACCTCTTTGCAGTGAACAAAATGACAAAATCCAAGGATTATTGATTACTGGTATGATTAAGTGCTAACACTGTAATAGTGCTGAAAATATTGTGATCTTACGAAACAACAGGCAAAATATTTCCCTAAGAGCATCATTCATGAAATTAAACAGACTAATTGAAAGATCAGAAATATCCATTAAAATGCTTAAGGAAGATATACTTTTTATGTTTATCATCCCCCATATCCTTCAGCTCTTTATTTCTCTTTAAAGTGCTTGAACAGATAATCTTCTTAATCTAGCCATCTTGATTGACAGAGAGTTTCCTTAAGGGGCTATATTAAATTCCATAAAACTAGTGGTGACCAAAAGTAAAGATATGATTCTTCAATTTATATAAAGGGATTAGACTGTGTAAAATATTTTGAATTTGACATTTTATATTGGAAGGTGTCCTTGACCATGGCAGGGGTGCTGGAAGTAAATGATTCTGTACATCTCTTCAAATCCAAACCATTCCATAATTTATGTTATTTATATGGTCTCACTGAACAATTTTATTAGATTCCATGTCTTGATTTTATTGACCAGACTGTATTTAGAGGCTTTAATTTAGAGGAAAAACCCAAACATCCTCTGCACAACCTTGCCCGTCTGATCTAGATAAAATCATGCACAGTGAAGGGTATGGAGTAATCAATTTGTTTGTTTTCATTAATTAGAAAATTATTATCTGGGTTTACGTGTGACAATAAAAGTCTAGGGTGGTCTGTCAAGTACTTCCATCTCTCCAAATTTTCTAGGACTGAGCTGATTAGAAAGCATACCTGGAATTAAAGTGTTGAAGATTATATGCCATTTCTGCTTGGAAAGGGGAAATATAAGAGAGTGGATGTGCCATTATACATGAATGATATAAGGAACGGCAGAGAAAGGAAGAAAAAAAAGCATGGAATAAGAAGAATCTGTTGGCAGCAAAAAAAAATGTAGAGAAGGATGAAAAAAGCTGCTCTTCCCCTGAGCTTTAGGTTCAATTCTGTATGTCTTCTATAGGTGGCTAGAAGTGTAGTGGATAATTAAGTCTATGGGATCAGGGACAGCATTATTCTGCAATGTATTCACTTCCCATATCTTGACAAATGAATGGGAGCAGAAGTGCTGGTGGGCAGTAATTCTCAGATGAGCAAGTTTTCTCTATCAAATAGTCCCCAAATCAGTCGGAACAGATGATGGTATTTGTACTTTAGCTTTGAAGAAATGAAGAAATTACAGAAGATTGATGATATAAAATAACTGTGGAGAAACACCATCACAAGAAGGTTTATTTTAAACAAAGCAGCTAGCAAAGCTAGATTTGCAACTAGAGTTTAAATTTTGGAAGAACAAACCTGAATAAATCTAAATAAAAAGATTGTGAAGCCATCTGGACCAAGTCAGGTACTTTGAGACTTGAGTATATAAAACATTTGGAAATACTCAAAAACAAAGGTGGAAAACATTCCAGAATAAGGAAAAAACTTCTCTGAAATTTAGAGAATGACTCATAAATCCCCCTTCCCACTGGAGGCTTAATCAATCAGCTTGTTCTAGGGGAAATTTCAGTTTCAAATTAATGTGTATGTAGTGGTAGGTCAAGGGGACAATTGTTTTAGACAAAGCACAATTTCAAACTAGCATAGTTCCTCGTGGCTGAAGATTGGAATGCAGAATGCCATTTTGTCTAGTCTCTTTTCCAAAGAGAAAATGCTGTCCTTCTGCTTTGGGCGATAGTGTTAAAACAAAAAGCATGTAACAACCCTCCACATTCCTTTGCTGGCCAAAATGGCAGATACTACTGAACTCTGCAGTGCTTGTCTTCCACACTAGAGCAGTTTTAAGTTGTCAGTAGTAAAGCTGCACCTAAGAATGGCTACTTTTGCAAGAGTGGAGAAGATAAGTTTTTATTTATTCTTAGTCTGAAGAGTTATGAACCCATTCCATTATTCCTACTGTGTAACTCAGAGACTGTTCCTGAGTGTTAAGTACATTTCTTCTGCTCCTCCTTGATTGGAAAAGAGAGCTTGATGTGCAGTATATTCCAGGGTATATAACTTGGTTTAAAAACAGATTCTGCTAGATGTAACCCAGCCTTCAGTTCAGAAAAACCTCACCATATGGTCGGCCTGTGCTCCTCTCATGTCTGGATAATTGCCCTTCATGAATAACCTTTCATGGTAACCATCCTGATAATGGTGTAGAAAAACGTTATTCCACAAAAATATTTTCTTTCTCTCAAATTGAGCTGAAAGGATACACTTCCAGCTGAGAAATTATGTTTGGCTAGAGTAATCCCAGCTTGGAAAGAAATTGAATGGAGTTGATGTGTCTGGTTGAATGGCTGAGTCTTGGGAATGTGTACAATGCCTGCATGCATTTATTTCTTTTAAACTTTGGTTCAATGCAGGCCATTTCATGGGGATGCTGTGAAAGGATAAAGCCTGGTTTCAATGACAAAAATGTGTGTCAGAAACTCTTAAAATGAACCTATAACTCATGTTCCTATTCTACTAAGCATAACTGTAAAATTCCTTTTAAAAATTATTCTACTGCAATTTGATATTATATGAATCCAAGCAGATGCTGCTTTTAATAAATGTTCATTATAAAACAGAGATAAAGATCTGTGCTGCAACTATTTTCTTTTTGTAAAGTAGCCAAGAATTGTCTAGTTTACAATATATATCTGTCTTAAGCTGTGTTTTAATATACTACTTTATAATATTTTATCTGTTCCTAAGGGTGAAAATTTTTTTAGTCTAATGATATAATGTCTCAACGACAACCTGGTCAGAGAAAATGAAGTCTTATTTTAATCTTAATTTAGATCCTTTAAAATAGATACATAAGCTTTCATGCTTTCACTGAGATAAAGTTGCAAATTAAATAATCATGCTGGAACCATTCCTAGATTTAAATACAGAATATTGATTTACATTGTCTTACTTTGCAATCAATCTTTAGCTAACCTTTTCTCAATATTTTCAAGGAACTCCCAAAAGAAATAATTTCCTTTATGTAGAGATATTAAATGATATGCCATATACCATCTAAATTGCAAAGACATATAAAAGTCTATAGACAATATACAGAGATATTACCAGGCCTTTGATCCAAGTAAATTTGTAAATCCTTTGTGATTCCTTGTAAATCCACACAATTGTAGTTAGGAGAAATTGAAAGGTTTTGGAAGCTATTATTCTCACCAATTCAGTGTAGCCAGAATCTTCTGGTGCAATAGAAATTAAATGACAAGTTTGAAATAGAGAATATGGAAGTTGTTCAATAATTCTACTTAATCTGATTAAATTCTAACAAAAATAAGGGTGAATGCAGGGTTTTCTGTATTAAAGAAACTTTAATATTTAATTAAGAAAAGCCTATACAAAGGTAGACTGATATTATTTTAGAATATTAGATTAAAAATTTAAAAAAGCAAATGTAAAGCTTATTTTTACAATTTCATTCCTACTGTTCTTTTGTTTTATTTTTTTTTTTTGTTTTGTTTTATTGAGGGGTGAAAACAACATCTGTCAAAGCTTTTGTTAAAAAGAAAAGTTGAATTCCATATTTTATGACAGCCTTATGGAAGTTTTGTTCTTAAATTCTGTTGGTTTAGAACTGACAGCAAATCAGAAGAGAAAGTGGGGTACACTGCTTTGATACAATAATGCATTTCTGTTTGTTGTTTTGGAACTATGATTTCCAACATAAATTCACCATGGAAATACTGACTAGAGAGATGAAACAACCAGAAGCTAAAAATAAAGTAAGAATGTTTGTGGCTCAAAATAAATGAAATGAAAAAAGAGGAATCATTTTATGTTCTAAAAAATAAAGAGTTTTTTTAATATTATTGCTATGAATATTAATATAAAAATATTTCTAATTTTTACAGGTAAAAATTTTGTAGTCTGCAGCACTACAGAGTATGCTGTTCATAGCCCTTTCTATTTCTGTCTCTACTGGGAATCCTTGCTTCTTTTCCTGTCCAGACACTCTATGCACCTATTGGCAGCTCTCCCTGTTGATGGGGACACGGTAACCATGCAGGATGTAGCTCCATTATGGAGAAAATGGGGAATTATATGACTCACAGCCCTACAAAATTCATACTGATTTTATGCTCAGGCATTAACATTTATTTTCTGTGGCAGTATTCTGTTGAGGATGGAAAAGAAACTCAGAGTCCTGGTGGACAAAGTAATGTAATACCTTCACATGATGAAATGATGAAAGGAAGTTTGTTTTTCCAGGTTCTTAACAACTCAAATTGGTAGAATTTTATGGTTTCCATATTTTTTCTTTCCTAGAGAACTAGGTGTATAACCATTTATTTCACACATAGGAAAACAGAAGCACAATTGAAATATAGGTAGAGGATAATTACTTTTGTAATTTTTAACTCTGCATATGGTTGTCTTTGCTATAACTACCAGCATGAAAGGCTGAAAAATAGGACTATAATAAATCAAGGAAAGAGCATCTCTTACAGTTTTTGGCTTGAACATAACATCTCCCAAACACGCAGGCTTAAAAATTCTTGACTTCCTTTCAGTAATCTGTGGGCTGTAAAGTGATCAACTCTAGCATGTGGGCACGATGAATTTTGAAATACCTTGTGGGAAATCAATAAAGTTCTTTATTTGTTTTGATGTTTGAACATAGCATAGAAGACGAAAGACACATACCAAGGATAAAAACTTAATCCAGTAGAAAAAAATATCTGCTGTAAATGTTCGATATGCTGTCCCAGCTGTGCTGCCACAAACTCCATTACAGCTGAGGCAAGAAGAAATCTTCACTGCATTCCTGCAGTCTCTAATGACTCAGCTGAAGACAAGAACAGCATCTGAGTTCCAAAATCTGGTGACAAGCACAAAGGCAGTTTGGGGAATGAAGTGATTGCATCCTGGGAAAATAATAAAATTTCTTTTCCCTCCGGTGATCATAACAGCCAAACACACTGAATGGAATGAGCTTCTGAATGGAGCAATTCTTAAGGTACAGATTATCCCTGGTGAAAAATGGGACCTCTTGTCATGACACAGATAGGTCTGGAGGAGAAATAGTTACATGCCTTTTTTAAACTAAAATGTTTCTGATACATACCTGCATTTGAATTTCAGAATCCATACACAAGTATGAATTCAACCTCAGTTCCAATAACACAGTAAAATATGTGTTGATGGAGTAATACTAAGTAGTTAATTCTGAGTTCCTAAACTGTGGTGGACCTCCACATAGACTACTCTGCAAAAGTAGGTAAGTAAGTTTGTCAGGAACAGCTGAAAAGTAGCTGGTGAAGTTATCAATATCTTCTCTGAGTTTCAGGTGCAATTGGACAAAATAACAAAAATCCCACCAGGCACTGCAGAACAATTTCTTTTATTTTTAGAAAAAGATGAACATGACCTGCAAAAAATGAAACTGAATTTGGATTAAGAACAAAGATCTTCAAATTCTGAGGTATGAAGAAGGATTTGTCATTTAATAGTCCATTAATCTATGATTAATGTTTTCAAAGCTTTAGTGCTACTTTTAATTATGAAACTAAGTCCTGTTCCAAACTGATTGTTGCTTTGTATTATTTTGGCTTGTTGGCATTACTATTTTATGAAGAGTGGAAAAAACATGCATTTACATTCTGTGAACTAGGTGAGATGTTCCCACTCCCATCTTCTTTGAAACAGGACATGATGATTGATACAGCTTTTGTCCTTTCATTGTTGTCTATTTTCTGTCCTCAGAGACATTCTTGCTGCTTCTCTTCGCTTTCTTTACTCTGTCTCTTGTTACCTATTTATCTACAGGAAATAAAGGGATGCATATAAACCTTCATCAGGGTATCTGTTACAGCTGCACTGGGACAGCAGATAGGGGAGATTCCTGGTTTGTCCTTCTTGGACCTCCCTTGTGCTCTCTTCCAGGGCTGTCCACTTCATCCCTTCCCAATTTTCACTCTCTTTCTATAAATAAATATTTCATGATTATTCAAAGCAACCAGTGAATAAGAAAAATATGACTGAAAGGCCTTTCAAGACCCATTCTTCAACTTGACATCTGAATATGTACTACCAAAATTAATTTTAAAATGCTCTAACCTAAGTTATCAAAAAACCCCCAAAAGAATCCTGCTATTGGACAAGAGAGGAGAATACATTGCATTTTCTCTTCTATGTGTATTACTTAATTCTTTTTTTTTATACTGCCTTTTTTCCCATACTAGCACAAAACACAGGATTCCCCACAATGTCTGCATTCTTCCTTTGATTATTCTCCTCTGGTTATTATGAGGAGTTACAGGAGAAGACATAATCAAAGTTTCAGCAGCTTTTCCTCCACTACCAGGATTTTTTTTCTGCTGTGAAAAGGCTGGGATTTATTTATTTTTTCACATCCAAGCAATTAAGGTGTGAGGAAGAAGTTATTCTTTAAGTTTTCTCTTCCAGTAGACTTTGGTTTCCATATATATGAGGCAAATTTACTTTCTCTTGAATTTCTCAGATGTTACTAGATTCTAATTTTTTTTTTAAACAGTCTTTTCTAATTAACTTTACTCTGTTTCTCATGTAAAAGTTGAGTCTGCAGTAGCATGTCAAAAGGATTTCTGCTGTGTTTGAAACAGTTGCTTTATTTCTGCTTATCAAATATGCCTGAATTAGACACATGATTTCTGCTCAGCTGTGAAAAAAACTGGGAGACAATCAGTCAAAGATTTATTTCTTCATTTCTATGCCACCCAAGAAAATGTGCCAGCTCTTTGCAGCTTGCTGGATGAGTGTAGGATGTCCCTAGAGATGTTCTGTGGGAGAGAGACACTTCAGTCTATTACTTTAGATTAACCTTCTCTGTAACTTCTCTAGAGACTGTATATCCTTGGGAAGATTTAAAAATAGCTGCATAAACAATATTTTTTTGAATTAAGTCAATATTACTGTGATAATACAGATATAACAACAAAAATCTCATATCTACAAAAGAAAACCCCATCAAAATTTTGAAACATTTTTGTCCTGTTTGCTGAGGAATTCTTTCAGTGCAGGTATCCTGGTGAGCAGCTGCAGTGGGAGCTGCTGGTTGAGCTCTGGGTCATGGAAGCCCCAGGCAAGAGTCCATGAGGTGATGACCCTCTCCAGAGCAAAGGGCACAAGGACCCAGAATTTCTCCCACTTTCACAGACTGTGAGGTATGCCCAGAGCTTCCTTTGTTCAGAGTCCCTCATTGAAGGCACTACATTGAGCTGTTATTTAGACATTTAATTATTGCAAGATTACAAAGTTTTAAGGATTTGGATGTCTGTGCTATGGGAAACATAGTGTTGAGCTGGTAAGGAAATTTTGTCTCTAAGAAAAGAAGATAAATTCCTCGACATAAGTGCCTCAAACTTGTCTCTGCTCTTATCATAACAATAAAACATCTTATAAAACTTGTAAGATATCGAGGAGAGGTTCGGAGAGGTTCGGAGAGGAGAGGTTCGGAGAGGGGAGGTTCGGGGAGGTTCGGAGAGGTTGGGAGAGGAGAGGTTCGGAGAGGAGACGAGAGGTTCGGAGAGGAGAGGTTCGGAGAGGAGAGGTTCGGAGAGG
>VZRX01008037.1:70500-88145 GCA_013398075.1 Notiomystis cincta | reverse complement strand
AGAGGAGAGGAGAGGAGAGGAGAGGAGAGGAGAGGAGGCATAATTGCTTTCCCCTACTTTTCACATATAATTTTATTTAATGAAACAGGTATGGCATGAGCACAGTTTTAATGAATTAGTAGGATACAATGTGAGACTTGAATTCTACTTTCATATGCCAGGAAGGTTTTTCTGATTCTATGTGTCTTAGAAATGACAAGGGCGTGTCTGCCTAATCCCAGGTAGGTTTGAACCACCTTAATTTTGACAGCCATGAAGGACCATTATTTTTCCTGTATCTCAAAAATATGAGGCTAAGAAAGACAGAAAGAAAGATTATACTGAGCACACATCGCAAGTGTTCTGTATGTTAAACCTGCTGCACCTTCAAGGCCGTTGCTTTTGCCCTAGCCTGGGCAGCCGCATTGTTTGAAGCTTCAGTGCTGTGCTGGGATACAATAATATTTCCACACCAGAATCCTTAGCCACTGGCCCTAAAGAATGATCTTCCTTGTGGTGAAGTGCTTCACACAACACAGAGAAGCAGCTCTCTTGATTCCTTTCCACAGCAAACAGTAATATATATATATCATCACTCTGCTGTTATTTCTGCAGTTCCCTTCATGCTTTCCAACATCTTTGCATGGAAATTTCTCATAGCTTCTTGGATTTAGAGATAATTTGTTTTTTTGAAAGCAAATCATCAATAAAACAGAAAGGAAGCCCAGGAGTTCCACCACTTGCCATGCTGTTTCCCAGTCTCTGGACCAACCTCCATGATGCAAATATCAGGATGTGAAATAAGACTGAAGAGTAGAAGAGATGTTCCTAAGCTGTACTGGCAGCCTGCATGGGGCTGAGTTTTTTGCATCTTTAAAAGACTTTGCACTTCATCTCAGTTACCTGAGGGGATTGTCATTTACCTCTCATTGTTATTGTCAGATAGAAAGACTCCATGAGGAATTAAGTGGCAAAAAGATTGCTGGCAGTTTCTGCTGCCTCTAAAATCTCAAATTCAGAGGAAACTATTGTCTGTAGGCACTAGTTTGTTTACAGAAAAGTAACAGATGGGCATGAACCACAAAAACATATGATGCCCTGCCTCTTTTCATTCATTAATTTATTGTGAAATCTGCAGCCAGGTGATTCAATACTCATTGCTTGTTGTCTATGGTGATTTTAGTGTGCTGATAGTTTAACACAGATTATCTACACTTAATTCGCCTCCTTTGTCAGAGGCAGACAACCCAAGGGTTAAGCTGTCTCCACTCACAACTGGCCTCATCAAAATGGGCATAGGATTCAATAGGATAGCACATTCCTCCAAGGGAGACCCCAAAGTATGTATTTCTGAAGCATGACAGTGGGAATTTTTTTAATCTTGAATTACATCAATTTTATGATTGCATGTTCCAGTTTTGCAGTGCTAAGCTATGCCTATACTTAAAAAGCTTTCCCTGTTTTCAGCTCTCCTGCACTGTAATCCTATTGGTTCCTATTGTATCCAGAGTATAAGAGACTGTTTTCCTTGCCTTTTTGTAGTTACTTTTTATATACTTGTCCTTTGCGTGTCACGCTGGCCCACTTAATGCCTTCAATTTTGCCCTTAAGATCATATATTTTGACCAGATCCACTTTTCTTTCTTTTCTAGACTTCTTTTTCCTGCTGTCTCACACCTTGTCTTGAAATATAGGATCTGAAACTGGCAGCTGAAGCTGGCCTAATGTGGTGGCACAGAAAGAACTTCAGAAGTATCTCATACAATACATCACTTTCTTCAGCACTGTGATCCTTATGATTCAAACTTTGTCTATGATCCTCTGACAGCCATAAGAATGATGCAGGAGGAGAGAGAGGTCACCAAACAGGGAGCCAAGAATACAACAGTAAGAGTAATATGCTCTTTTGAGAGTGGGAGCACAGACAGGATGGGATAAATAGATACAGGCTATGATGACAGTCCAGCAGGTATTTAAAAGCATTTTGCTGCCATCTAGTACCTTGTATTAGTAGAAGCACTACTCTTTGGAAAAACACTAGGAAAAGAAAAGAATAACGTAACAACAAAAAAATGGTCCTGACCCCAAGTATGTGCCATCTAGTATTAGCTTTGCATGTCAGAATGGAAGAACATGTTCTGCAAGCCAGTGCTTCTTTGTGGGATACCACTGTCCATAGGGGAATTAAATCCATAATGTAGCAGTATTTCTGTTAGTGGTAAATGGCTTTTCTAACTTGCTCTAAAGCTGTAAGCGTAAGAGACAAGCTAATTTCTTACTGTAGGACCTTTGAGATGTGCTGTTGATAGTGCATGTATCTTCCTAGTCCATGCACTTTTCTCAAGTCACTGGTTTCAAGTGCTCTCTGACAGTCTGGACCGATCAAGCTCAGTTTCAAATGCATCTGTGGAATGTGTCACTCAAAACATTGTCCCTAACACAATCCAAGGGCTTGTTGGATGATATCTGCTCTGTACTTCTCCTTCATTGGAACTGTATGTAAAAAGCCTCTCATTAATACACTGTGCGTAGTGCTCTGGCTTATTCTACCAGCTATAAAGAAAACCCCTCAACTTAATCATCTCTCTTCCTCATTTGGGTAGGCAGCAGATATCTCTCTGAAAAAACCTTATTCTATTGAACTTCTATACCCAGAAATATGTATTCCCTTGTAAATTACAAATAATATCTGTTTCTATCTATGGCAAATACTCATAAATAATCCTTACCTTTATGCTAATAAGGCAATCATTTTTTATTTTATCTCACCAAATTTTCTTCATGCTATTTAAGTGCTATTCAGCAGACTCATGAATTATGTCCTATCATGATAAAATTACCTGGATTTTCTGAAATGGACTGTTTGTGTCAAAATTAGTGTCTCTCAAGTAGCACTGTTGAGATATCCTTGACACTTAAACATGGAACTGACAAGCCTGAAAATAATTTTTAGAATCCTAAAAATCAATTTATGCATTTCACCCTCTAAATCCTCAATGGAGAGAATTTGTGTTCTTTCCAACATCTATTTCCAAATAACAGAGAAAAAAAACTTTCATGCATAGCTGAGGGACATGATGAAAGAACGTGGGAGTGCTGTAAACTGTACAAGTATCTGCCTTAAAAATTAGTGTTTATGGTACACATATGTTACTTTAACACAGCAGCTACATGTACATGTGGGAAGGACCCTGGTCTTTTGCCCTTTTGAGAACAGGTTGTTCTCTCTGTTGCTGTATTGTAGCTACAGATCCAAAAATCTGGCAGTGTGCCAAATAAAAGTCCTTCATCCTGAAATTTTTTACAAATGTTTATTGCTGTCCTCTTAACCTTGGTTACCCATCTACAGCCCCAAGACAGACTGAGATATCCATAAGTGGATGCACAAATACAGATATTAGTAAGAGATGGGGGTTTTGCCACTTTCTCTCATGAGGGCTATGTTGCAGTCTTTTGCAGAGCTCCACTCAGCTATGAAGTGATGTAAATTTGGGGATTAACAGACAATAGATTTATCTTTAGAAGATACAAGCACTTTTTATGCATTGAGATAGTTTGACCTTCCAGTTAACTTGCCTTCAGCATGGTAATATCAAATAAGGATGTTCAATTTAGTTTCACAGTGTGATTCTGTTTCTGAAATGTGTTGTGCTTGGAAAAGGCTCTGTAACCTGTCTGCATCTACAGACAACAGAATATAAAGGGACTGTTTAGTCTGCATGACCGTGAGCCTTGGATTTATATTTTATGTATAATTTAAATCCTCCGAAATGTTTTGATTGCCTTTATTTTTAGTTCTCATTTGGAAGTTTAAACATTTGCTGCAGGGTTTTAAAACATCTGTTGTTTTTTAGCACAAGAAATGATGGATATTGGATGCTTGGTGTGAGAGAGTTATAGGATAAAAAGATATATTAAAATTGACTGGCCTACTGATTAGAACTAGGTTTGGAATTCAAATGCCTCGCTATATTTCACACAAGCTTTTAAGGAAAAGGAGTACAATATTAGAGACACTGGAAAAGTACTATTCAATATTGGTTTTGACTTGACTGAAAATATTTATCAAATTCCTCACTATTCAAAAATATCTTTTGGAAATCGTTTATGAACACAGAATGTGATTTGGAAAGAAATGACTGGTTAGTACTTAATCTGCTTTCTAGTTCTCTTTTTTTTTCCCATAGTATCTTGATGGTTATTGTGCTTACTGGGTTATGAAATCCACTTTTATCTAAATACAACATTACAAACTTATATAAGTGGTTTGGACACAAATCCAGAAGGAAACAACCCGAAAGGGAGTCTCTGTCCCTCTCTCCTGCCAGCCAAGCAAGCAGGTCCCGGCAGCCCCTCCTCCACGGGTTCAGGAAATAAAAGTGAAAAAATCCCCTGTTTATTTAACAAAGAGAGTTCCCCCTCCTGTCCCAGAGGTGGAGGTCGCTGGGCCTCCTGCAATTTTCTCACGTGTCCCAGGCCCAAGGCCTAAGCAGAGCCGAGCCCCGCCGGGTCTGAGGCAGAGTCCAACCCAGGTGTCCCAGAGATGGTGAGCTGGTCTCGGATGAAGAAAACAAGCCAAAAACAGTCCAAGAAGGAGCAGAAGCTGCTGAGGCAGATCTCTGTCCCTCTCCAGCCGAAAGCTGAAAGGTTGAGAGCAACCCCCCCCTCCTCCGCTACAGCAGAGGGAAAAAAAGTCTCCAGCTGGGTAAAAATCTGTAAACATTCTGGCTGCAAGGTCAAGTGAGCCGCTGTGAAGAGTCCTCCCAGCTGCAGTCCAAAGGCACAAAAAAACTTCCAGCAGGCGATGGGGAATACAGGATTGTCACAGAATCACCCCACGACAATAAGCTAAACCTATGTGTAGTATATGATGGTTCATTTTACTCTGGCATAAGAATATTTTTAGGACCTTTCTGTTGCTTATTTTTCAGTTTACCTTAGAGAAACACATTAAAGATAGATGGTATTTAATATAGATTAACTCTCTTTTCATCATTAAATTTTGTCCTATTTGTATTGTAAGTGAAAGAGTGTGGCACTGAACAGAAGCATGGGATGGCTGTACCTTCCATTACCTGAGATTCTGTATTGCCAGCTGCTAAAAGCCAGTGGGCCTCACTCTGTGCAAAAGAAAGATGTTGTTGGGTCTGACAGAGAGCAAAGTGGCAACAGCTCCCGTGGACAGCACTCATTCCATAACATAACTGCACTTGTTGGACCCACAAGGAAAACCATAAGGGTAAAAGCAGCTCCAGCCATGCAGAACAAGGAAGCACCAGTACATAATTTCTCAGGACTGTGTATGCACTTGGTCTGCCACTACAGAGGAAATGACAGCTTTTGGAAAGGAACAAAAGAGTAGGTCACTTCTGCATTGATTGCCTGCCACGTTCTGTGTTTCAGAGCACAGGTAGGAACACAGTTGTAAAATAAATGTGTTCCCCCTTTCACCTTGAGAATTGCCCCACAGGCACTGCTCTATTATGGCTTTGTTTGACTGAGATCACAGGAGTTTTGTTGGATTAATTAAAACCAAATTCTTGACAGTTTTGCTAGCTTGAACTTCTGGTGAAGTAAAAATTTGGCACTCTACAATGAAGCAATGGACAAAAGTTGAAGGAATTGATATAACTTTTAATATCTACCTAAATTTTCAGTGTTTTCTCTGCAAGATTTTGTGAGCTTAGGACAATATTTAAATACATACTAATAATGAATGCAGAGTCTATTACTGAATTTTAAAAAGAGTTTCCATTAAATCATCTGCAGGAAGTTGCTGTGGGTGATGAATTGTGTCAGATCTAGCAAGAAAGAATTTCATTAAATAAATGAAGACATCCCAGGGAAACCTCTGGTGAATACAAGGAAGAAAAAGAGAATATAGCTAGTCTTAAAATGTCTTAACCCATTTAAAACAAAGTAAAACCAGAATGGTGAAATATGTGCTATTTTGTGCATAAAATTAGCAAATTTATGTTTCAATCTGAAAAATGTGGTGCATACTTGTACATCCTCAAAACAAAGCTGATGAGAAAACAATTTGACCTTATCTCATTAGAAAACTTGTAACCTTTTCACTGGAATTAAACTCAATGTGCCACTTTATTGGAGAAAATAATGGAATTCTCTTAGTGTAATGTTAGACTAGTGATGGTCAAAAACATTGGGATGTGGTATTTACCTCAGTTTATTACATCTTACCTTTTCTGGTCTGTTTTGGACAAATCTCTATAGTCTTTGGAGCCTGTATTATTTTATTTTCCTAGTTCATATCTTATATGGAAAATCCATTGAAATCCCTAGGTGTATAGGAGAGGAGCTGATTCTGAACTGGCTATTTAATAACATAAGCTTCTAACCTGAGCCTGAAGGGATGAGATTTACTTACCCAGCTACTCTGAAATATAGGTGGAAATAAACCAGAACTAGTATTAATGGTGGCACCAATAATGTGTAATGCTAAAAGCTACATATATTTATTGTAAAAATCAATCATTTAAATACAGATGTGTGTGTCACATGAACTGTTAAGTGTACTAGATGCTAATCACAAATTGCACAGTTGGGTCCAGTTGCAGCATTACATTTTTTATGTTACATTATTGGCAATACTGGGCTCCAGCCTGGTGCCTCAGGAGAAACCAGGATCAAGTAAATCCATAAGGTGGAAAATCCATTGATGGTTAATGGAGAATTAACAGCATTTCATGGTGTAAGCATGCAGCACCTTAATATTTGAGGACTCGACCTTGAAATGGCAATTGCCTGCTTCTAGCTACTTGCTTCTAATATTTGGGCATTAGTAAATTTAAAGTTGCTGCTCAACTGCTTCCTAACCATATAAATGACTAAATTTCAAACTGTGAACATTCCTAAAGATTTGAAAAATAAAATACCTTCCAAGCCAAATAAAACTGAAACAACTGAGACTCTGTTCAAATCAGTCCTTTTCACTGTGCTCATTGGTGGGATCTGATCTGTGCATGACTGACTGAATGAGCAGGAAGAGAATTTCCTATCCCAGAATAGTTTTCTTTGATACTCCTTTGATTGTAGAAGAATGGGAAAAAAAGAGTGATGGAGACCTGTGTCTTATTCAGACAAGTGGTTTGGAAAAAAAAAAAAAGGCGCTTTTTCTGATAGCTAATTTTGTATGCTTATTGATCTCTCTCAACCACAGGAGTGATCCTTACCATCTGCCTCCTACACACTCAAGGAAACCAAAGTATGTTTTGCAGGGAGCCTAGGTACCAGCTCCTGGGGACACCATTGATGATGCTGGAGTGTGCCAATGCTCTGACCTGAAACATTCTCTCCTACAGAATCTTTGGCCACACATGAGAATTCCAGCTTGATGGTGTGTGGAGACAGCAATTCCCATGTATGGTGAACTCAAGCTTCCTGAAGAGACAGTGAAATATAGTAATATAATATAATTATATATGTTATATATATACTATGTATAGAGAGAGTATATAACTGCTTATATACTATATATACATATATATATATAAAGTATATATGCTTATATATGACTGCTTCATCATTTTGCAATTCCATTTTGCAGAAATGCTAGTGGTGCTTACAGAATTTTACCCTGAGGGAGTACCAATGGAAAGCACAGAGACAGGATCCAAAAAAAGCAAATTGCTTTTCAAGGCATGGCCTTGTTCACAGGTATATTGTTTTATTCAGGTCTTAAGTGGATGAGAGGGTGTACCAGCTCCCAAACACAAGTTCAGGGACAAAGTGTTTTTTGCTCGTGTTTTTTTTTTTTTCAAAATCACAGGTGCTTAGAATTGAACTGTATAAGAAAAGAGTACACTTTTTCATATTTCATTTGCAAAGACCATCAACAAATCAAAGCTCTTGCAAAGATAACATTCTTATGAGATTCACACCCAATTTTGAGAGCAAAATTGGAGTAGATTGGATTCGTTAGTCTAGAAAGAAATAATCAACCTTATGTCAGCCAACGTTACCAGGAAAAACACCTCAAAAATAAACCACATTATTATGAAAACATCTGTGTCACCTTATTTTATTTTTCAACAACTTTGTGTGAAATGGTAGAGTTGTTTTTTCCTTAAGGAAGAAAAAAAAGAGCAGCTGACTATTAGAAAGAGAAATTCATCTTAATGTGTCAAGAAAACCATTTATCAAGACTTGCAATAGTTTATATGCTTCCATTAAAAATCAAAATACCCTGCAAACGGTTAAATGAAGAACAAGAGTAAGATGCAATGGGAATCAAACACAGAATCAGAACACATCAAAACATGATAGAGCAAAAATCAATGAATACTGTGAAAGTTAATGCATGTATAAAAATAGTTGCAAAAGTACCTAGACAACAAATCTCTTTATGATGAAAGTTAAAACTCAGCTGACAGACACAAATATTTCATTTTTAAAATACCTTCAGAAATTTTCCTACAGCATTGTAAATCTGGGAAAATTGGAAATGCTTTGGCAGGTTTTCCTATTGCTTGGACAGATGACCTGAAAGGCATGTCATCCTGTTCAAAACTAATAAGGTATAATTTTGTCATATGCTACAAAGTATAATATTGTAATTATTATGTTGCATATGAAATGTCAAGTACATAAGCAATATTGGGTTTCTGCCTTTGTCAGTGACTTTTTGAAAGAGATATATTTATCTTTTCTATAGATAAGGATAGGGTTATTATCTAGCACAGATGTGATTCTACTCAATGATCATTTAAATTGTTAAATTAAATGATCATTGTTGGGTTTGTGTTAACTGGGTGCAGTTGTCAAGACCTCATAGGTCTACAAACCTAGGAATAGCAAAATTTTATTTTGTTAAATTACTAACAGAAATTTGAAAAGAGTTTTGGGAGACACTGGTATCCAGGGATGTCTCTAGTTCCATGTTCAGAGCAGGACAACTTAAAGCTACAATAGCACCAAAAGTAGCATTTGTCACTGTTCCTTGGCTGGATGGTCCTCTTTGCTCAGGTACCCCTGTACTGACACTTGTTTTTAGAAGTTTAGGGTTTTGACTGAGTTGATCTAATTCAATTACAAATTAAGCATACCATATGCTTAATTTGACAAATTTTATATGGCAGCATACATTTGGTATTACGAGATAAATCTTGCTCTGTATAAAATATTTGATATAGGTGATTATATATGTCAATTTTTCTATTCTAGAGAGTTTTAGAATCTCAGGCCTCTTGTAATGTAAAAATCTATGCACTTTATATCCTTGTTTGCATTTCTTGCAGGACAGTGTATTTTGCTCCTACTTTTTATAGCATTGTCATTTCAGATACAATTTCTCTGTTATATTTGGGCAGTAGAACCTGGAAAAGCATATTGAGAAGATTTTTCTGAATTTTTCTGATTTGTGCAGAGGTGTATAAGTTTTCATACTTTTGATATATGTTCTCATACTGCTTGTCTATTGTTTGGTTTTTTTTTAATCTTATTGTTGGATTATATGTTCTTGGTTTCTATCTGATTTTTCCAGACTTGTTGTAGAAATGGGTTCAGTGTACTTTTTATAGTCAGCATGAGTCCAGGTGAAAAAGATTTCCTGTCTGTTTTTAGATACTTATATTATTTCACATTATTTTTCAAGGAATCATTCTTCCAAGTCATTGGGTTTTGTCTTCTGAGATACTTGAAAAAATTTTCTTCATATACTTTTTTTTTCTCTCTACATTAAATTGTGTTAGAAACCAATTCCTTCATTTATCTCCAACGTACAAATATCAGTTTTAATTTCTTTTCAAGTTGCTTATTTCTTTTATATTGATTTTAGTATTTCTTTTTCAATAAAAACTTTCCCCTTGTGCAATTGCTATAATTGCTAAAAGCAATTGCTATAGCTTCAAATGTCCCATTAAATTACTTCATAATAACAATGCATATGAAACCCTTAAAACAGTTGGTTTGACCCTTATGATGAAAAGGGGACAGGAGACATAAAGCAAACCTCTATTCTCCTTTTTTCAGGAGCACCAAGGCAAGAGATTTTGAATGGAGACTGTGTTTGTTAAAAAAACAAGCTCTAATGATGTTCATTGCCTTTTAATTCCGTAATATCAAAAGTTGGAAACCATCAGTCTTCCTTTAAAAATAACATTTTGCAAACAATCTAAATTGAAATACTATAAGAAAACAAGTGAAGCATTTTTGTTCCTGGGCAAATAACGTCAGAGGGATGACAGGAGGACCGTGTCTTTCAGCAGTCTGCATTTCCACCTCAGTCTCTGGGGTAAGATGTCAAACTTCCTTCTCCTTGGAACAAACAAAGTGAATTCCACAGAGATGGCAAATTTCTTGGTTTTGGACTTTTTCTATGAAATATTGTGTTGATAATGTGGCAATAAATTTTTTTTCTTCGTTGATTCTGCCAGGTGAAATGCCTAATTTTTACTTTTTTGAGACTTATGAAGGTCTGGAACTTCATTTTTTTGACAGCTGCAAAGTTTTCTTTCACACAAAAGCTATGCCCTGTATGGCTTGTGAGAACACAGAGAGGAGGAGGAGCCTCTTCACAAGTACATGTGCCTATATGGGTGAGACATTCTTTCCCACATAGTCTGAGCATCCAGTAATATTCCAAAGCAAAGGTTTTTGCCAATCGATTTACATCCATAATTGCTAGATGGAAATATGACAGAAAAACAACCAGCAAGTAAAGAAACTGCATAATATGTCACAAAATAAATCTTGTCTCTTTCTCTTAATATGTTTCAAAAAGTCACTGCAGAAAGTTAATTTTGGTCAGTTTTATTATGAGTAATTTGCTCTGCACATAACTGTGATTGAAAATCTCTGAGCAAGATTGGCTTTTCAAGGGATTTCTTGATAGGATCACAAAAATATACCAAGCTCAATTATCCAAGTGGGCATCTTCACACAGAGCATGTCCAGAGCAACACTCTCAGAAGCTCAGCACAAACATGAATGAAGAAAGATTTTGTGTTTTGTTCCATTTTTCCATAACAAAAATGAGCTTAATACTTTACTAGGCTAAGTACATACCACTAAAAAGCAGAAAAAAGGGACTGTTCATTTTATTTTTATTCAAGAGATAATTTTTTCACAACCCACTTATTTGTAAGATCATGATGGTACAGAAAGTAATATATTTTATTCTTCAAATTAAAAAACTATTTTCATTAAAACAGAATATGAATTTCTAATGGAAAATACATTTTTCTGCTCTATCACATATTTATATAAAGAATTAATTTAAGCAGAAAGAAAATCTTTTTTAGAAAAAGAAATTAAGTAGAGCAAAGAAAATCTAATTAACTAAATTACTGTATCAACTAAATGAATAATTTTCCTTGAATTCCTGGCTCATGACAGTCTTGCTACAATGTCCTATTAATGTTCTCAATTATTAATATTATTAGTTAAAAAGCAGTGGCTTTTTAAAGTAGGTTTATTACCCCACACATTTTTTGTAGCCAGCTATAAACTATCCTTGATACATACTAAATAATAAAAATATCACAGTTATCCTAGCTGTAGTGAGTTCTTTTCTCTCTGTTCCATTTGGCAGAATAGAGTATCTCAAGGGTAATATATTTTTAGCTGCAACACAACATGGAAAAACCCCCAAAGTAAATAGATGCACTAACATATTTCAGGGCAGAAAACTGACTCTGAACTGAGACAAAGCAAATTTAACAGTCTAGGTGATGAAGTTTGAGTGTCAAGTTAAAAAAGCTATATCACTCTGAGTTGTAAGTGTGCGTAATCAATAATTCCAGCTTGGAAATTCTACTTCAGACCTATGTGACACTCACTGTTGGGACCAGTCCAGAGAAGGGCCATGATGATGCTCAGAGGGCTGGAGCACGTCTCTTATGGAGACAGGCTGGGAGAGCTGGGGTTGTTCAGCCTGGAGAAGAGAAGGCTGTGGGGAGCACCTTCCAGTACCTAAAGGGGCCTACAGAAGCACTGGAGAGGGACTCTTGACAAGCAGGTAGTAATGGGACAAGAGGGAATGGCTTTACACTGAAAATGAGTAGGTTTAGATTTGAGATTTGGAAGAAATTCTTGATGTAGTGGGTGGCAACACACTGGAATAAGTTGCCCAGAGAAGGTGTGGATGCCCCATCCCTGGAGGTGTTCAAGGCCAGGTTGGATGGGGCTGTGAGCACCCTGGTGTAGTGGAAAATGTCCCTGCATGTGGCAGGGGGGGTTGGAACTAGATGGTGTTTAAGGTCCCTTCCAACCCAAACCATTCTGTCATACTACACTATGATTAGCAACTCTAATTTAATCCTATGTATAATCTATATGTAATTTGAGCCTGTGGACAGTAGGATGCTTTGTCTCTCAACAGCAGGCATCTGGAACTGTAAAACTGTAGTTTCAGATAACTCTGAGAGTATCTGTTTGAATTAAGTGTTTCATCTTCTGAAATGTTGATTTACTTACAAGAGGTCAGAATCATCAGCAACTTCCACCCAAAGAGAAATCTGTTCTTATAGCACTAGTCTGATATGAAGATGGTCTCCAGGCCATCACTGCACTTCATACCCTTCTACTCTATGTTTCTTTTGTCTGGCTACTCTTTTGTTTTTTTCTGTAAGGGTCTGATTCTTGGTATGAGACCTTTTGGGATAGTCAGAACAAAATAACAAAACAAAACCAAAACCCACAGCATTAATGCAGCACTATTGTCTCTGCAAGGGCCCTGTGCAAGGTCGAGGAGTAATTTCTGAGCTGGTTCCTGGTCTGACATTCATACAGGAGAATATTACTCTTTGATCAAAATAATCTCTTCAGTAGAAAATAGAGAAGAAATAAACTCACAGTCTCTCATCAGCTCCTTTGTTAAAGCAAGAGGGAATATGACAATTCCAGGACCAACTTGGAAATGCATATTTGAATGGCCTCAGCAAAAATCTGCTTTTTAATGGAACATGTGTTTTATATGCAATGAGACAGCTGGTCCAAACAGACATATCTTGGCAGATCCTATTTCTACGGCAGCGAGACACAAACTCGATGTGAATGAGAGCTCATTTTAAAATGACTCATTAACTTACAAGTTTCACTTCCATCTGAAGTTATTTAATCTGTTCATGTTGCAAGATTGTGGAAATTTATACTTGTGAGTTATTGTAATTAATTAATTAATTTAATAGCAATGACAAAAGAGGAATGGACCCTAACAACACTTTTATTCAGAAAAGACTCTGTTATACTTAAACAGCCCCACAGACTTCATACTTCACTATCAAAAAGAGCAGGTATATTGAAGCTGATATTTGCAGATGTGTTAGAGGAAATAAATGTGTCAGATAAATTTCATCCTCCTTCCTAGCTTGGTTGAGTATATAGGCTGTGAGCACACACCCAGCTGCAATATTGTACTTGAGTTTAATTCCTTTGGAGAAAGTAAAATGAAGAAATATTCTTGGAAAAGAGGAATTATTAAGAAATCAGATGTTCTGAGACATTATTCCATAAAATAAGAAAAAGAGAAGCTGGCAAATTTTGCAGACACTCATTTTTACAGCTATATTCCTGCTCATGGTCTTGAAGAGTATTTTCATTGAGAAGCTGAAACGTCAGTAACTTTACATGGGATTGGTTCAAGTTCAAAGCAGTGGAGCTCACTATGAAATGTTAAGACATATTATAGAAAGACAACATTAAATTAATAATTTCAATTATATAAACTGTGTTTGCAAGGTAAAGTAGCATCTTTCATATTTTCAGGGAGAAGAGATATTTATCTGACATAATTTCCTTTTTCCAGCTGTATGCTCCCATAGGTAACAGTTCTTACTTTTATCTGTAAGTCTGACTGGATCTGACAGTCGTTTTTGTGTCACAGAGATGAGAAAGACTATGATTTACATTATGAGGCTGAATGTCTGTGTTGTGATATTACATATTATTTTCCTTTCTTTCCTTAAAATTTACTGCAAGCCATTCATAAATTCTTCTTCCTTTATGTATGGTTGCTTTTTTTTCTATTTAATTTGTCTTTCATTCTTATTCTTCCTGAAAGAATTAAAATGTAGGTTAAAATCAAAGTTTCCCTGTTTAGAAGGAAAAGAACATTTATTAAAGATTTTATTTTCCAATCATTAAATTTTTCTAGTAGGAGGTTGTCACCTCTCTCTCTTTCTCTCTCTCTCTGGACACTTACCTAAGACTTATCTCACAAGATCACACCAGCAGAAAAAGAGAGGGGAAATTGGCACTACTTAGTTTCCTAGGAGATGTATGGAGAAGACAAGGTGGAGGCTGAATCAAGCAAATATAAACTTTTTTCCAGTCTAAAAACTAATTGGAATGCAAAACTTAATGTCTGTATAGGCTTGAGCTGTCTCAAAGGTCAACCATTTTCCATTGGTTACTTATTTCATAGTTTGGAGTCATCCATCTGTGTGAAAAGCAGAGGTTCATCAACCCTTTAGTTGAGCCTTTGGTATTCCTCGGGCTATGATGAATAATTGTCCATGTAACTGCTGCTCTGTGTTCACTTTCACGTGCATTGGTGTTCCTGGACATCTTTCTAATATGCAGGAGGCAATAGTGACTTTTCAGTGTTTAAAAAATGGGCTGGAAAAACAATCAGAGTCAATTTTCTTACACTAGTTTTTAATTCTGCTTTAATACTCAAATCAGAAAGGATTCAGAAAAGGCTAGCACTCCTATTTTTGGACTGGTAAGGATAAAAGTATGATAAAAGAATGTAGCATAGCATTATTTATGCTACATTTACTGACTGCCCAGTGTAATTTACTCTAGAGAGCTTTGAGCTAGCTAACACAGCTTATGTCTAGTAAATTAGCTAGTGGCACTTCACAGCAATATGCAGTTTTTCATGCTAGGTAACAAAAGCAATAGGTTTAAAATAACATTTTGATCTTTTCAGTGTCTTAAAATACATTTCAAACATGACAGAGACAAAATGCTCCCCCTTTAGATGAACACTTCAAATATGTGAGCTTTTGTCTGAGAGTGCCACTGCTGGGACAAACTGGGCAGAGAGCTATGGCAGTATTGATTCAGCTTCTCCTTGCCTGCTGTGTCTCCTTCAGGACACTGGCACAGGCACTGGCCTAAAATAACTGTCAGATGAAGTATTGAAAAACTCCTTCATGGTGTCAACACAACAGGAGACAAATACAGTGCAAAGAACTGGCAGCAGAAGGTACTGTGTGACAGAGCATTTCAGTACTTTGTATTCAGCCCTACCTCCTTCCAGTTCTGATACAGCTTCTCCTTTTTATCTTTACAACACCCTGCCACTCTAAACCCAGTGTAAATCATTCACTTGCTATTTCCATTAGACTCTGCTTCTTCCAAGATATACAACAGCAAACTGCTCTGTAAACTCCTGGTAATCCCAAGCAATCTGAATATCTGCTCTTCAGACTCAAGCCATGCTCAGACCTTTTCTACTTTGATTTGCCTTATCATCTACCATCCTGTATGGGTGGATTTATTTCACACAGCTCTCAATCTCTAACCCCAACTCATGAATGTGAAGGAAAGATGTCCCAGAATTTCAGCTTTCTTCTTCTGAAGAAGAAGCAGGAAAAAAGCTCAATTTGCTTCTATCATTTCATCTGTTTATAAAATAATACCAACTTGGTTAACATCAAGCTACTTCATGTGGATGTATATTGGCAAGTTCCTTGGGACTTGCATTATGAAAACTTTTTCTCCATTTCTTTCCTGTTAGTCCACTGACATCACTAGTGAACTGACTGTGAAGCTTCCAGAGGTGAGTAGAAAAATTTCCTGACTGAAACAGCAGAAGATCTGATGATCACTTATAGAGGAGTAAGCTTCAAATTCCTTCCAAGTTCTTACAGAGAAAAAATGAAGCAGAACCAACGCCCCAAACCAAACCAAACTAACCAAACTACCCCAACATTGGCAGCTAATGGCATTTTTTCAATTTTATTTTATTCAGTTATCCATTGCATATGGGTTAAGAGAGGAGGATTCCACTGCTTGACAAGAGCAGTTTTTGGAAACCTCAGGAAGACCAGAGGCTTTCATGAAACCTGACCAGTGGCAGGTGCAGAAAGGTTAAGGTTTGACCAGAAGTTTGATGCACCTAAATAAAAAGAAATAGCAAGACTTCAAAAGACTTTATTGATTTTAATTTTTTACAGGAGTCTTCGCAAACAACTTTGATTAAAGTGTGACAGTTCAATGAACTGTGGGTGTGATACAAACAGAGTGTGAACAGTCTTCATTATGGATGCAGTAAAAATTACAGATTTCATGGTATTCAGGAAATTAAGATAGTTGTAGGACAAGATTCTGGAAATAAAAAACCACAGCTCAGTAAAGATATCCCACGGGATAGGATACTGAAATAAATGAAGAAAACCCCAACCCTGTATTAATTAATTAATTAATTGGAAAAGTCACTGAAAATGTCATGTGTATAACTGCATACAATTTTAAAACTCACTGATAAGGTTCAGGCTGACTTAAATACAATTAAACATATTTGAAAAAGTCTTTTTGAAATTAAGTTAGTGGAAGAAATTGTATTCTTCTCCAAGGATTACTTATGTGGAATTCAAAAACCCATTAGGGTGATTAGAGACAGCATAAAACTCTATTAGAGATGCAAGAATTTAACCTAAATTGGTATCAAAAGGATATGCACAAATATTGAAAATCTATCAAAATATTTTGTTAATTGAAAAAAAAAAATTGTTGTAAACTAAAGAAAACCTATCTACTTATCTATTGATTACTAGGAATGATTTCCATATGCATGGGACTGATAATTGGTCTGGACAGATGGTGTTAATTAAGGTAAATTGATAGCTGCTACCCAAATAAAGGACCTTGGGAATACTCTGAGTTGATCTCACCAAGATGAAAATGTATTGTTTCAGGGAGTATCATTTATTCTGATTCATGATCTGTCTGGTGGAAATGTTCTCTTTGGCTTTCACTCAGGAAAATGTCGAAAAGTAAGGTGGAGTTCTAGTCTTCCACAAAACAAGGTTACGTATTCTTATATCTCAGTGCAATATAATGAAGCCTGTGTACCTAAACTATATCTGAACTTCAAATCAGAGTGTTTGGTTTAGAATATTTCAACCTTATTGATCCTGAATTCTTGACAGTCTGAAATGAATTTCAGTCTTGTTGTGGTGGGGACAACTTTCCATAACAATTGTCATTGTTTTATTTAAAAACCTCTAAAAAAGAGAACTAACGTAATGTTCATAAAAATTTCTGCACACTTCAAGCAACTATTCTGGAGATTGACTTCCTTTAGAACCAGAACATATTTTGAGAAAAAAAGAAAGAAAGAAAGAAAGGGCAAAACCAAACTTCATACTTCCTTCTTGAGTCTGCTGGTGTCCTCAGCTGAAAGCAGCCATGATGTGGTTTCAGCAGACCTTATTGGAAAAGCTAAAGAGAAGCTATCAGTATTTATTGGCCAAAAATCTTATCTTCTTAATGTGTTTGTGGAAGAAAAAAAATTTGCAGCAGTCTCATAGCATTGGAAACTAACTAAATAAATGATGAATTGGATTCTTATCTGAATGTACTAGAACCGTAGCCTGAAAGCTGTTCTATTTAGTAGGTAGAACTTGTTTTATGATTAATTTTCTGCTACTGTTTTTACTACTCTTAACTGAAAGGTATCTCAGACCAAAAAAAAA
>VZRX01008037.1:20721-63519 GCA_013398075.1 Notiomystis cincta | reverse complement strand
TCCTTCCTTCCGCACCTTCCTTCCTTCCGCACCTTCCTTCCTTCCGCGCCTTCCTTCCGCGCCTTCCTTCCGCGCCTTCCTTCCTGCCTGCCTGCCTGCCTGCCTGCCTGCCTTCCTGCCTTCCTTCCTTCCGTGCCTTCCGCGCCTTCCTTCCGCGCCTTCCTTCCTTCTTCCCTCCCTCCCTCCCTTCTCTTTAAGTTCTTGGTTTTATCCCTGTACATATCCAGAACATCTTTGCAATTTAAATTGCTTTGCAATTGATTTTTCACTCAAATCTAACCTCAGTGGGTTTTGTTTATACATATCAAATCTAAATCCAGCTGTTATCCTTGGAAGGCTGTTCAGGGTCATTATGAAAAAACTGCTGATCACACATAAGTCATATGCACAGTTCTCTTCTACTACTCTTCCAAGAAATCTTTGATAACATAATTTTAGAAAAACCTTTTTATTGACTTCTGTAAATAATTTGGCTTGGAATTTTCTTCAGTTCTCCATCTGCTGTGTTCTTCAATGACTAGCTCCAAAATATATTTTTTACACCAGCGAGATTTCATTTTATTTAATGTGGTACTCTGATGAGGTTATGGCTCCTCCTTAAGCTGTGAAGTAATAAGGGCTTAACAACCTCTATTTTTTTTTTTAATCTCTTTATCTGTATATATGCCAGACAAACACTGTCAAAGGGGCACTACCACACTAACTCAGTCTTTTAATTTAATTTATATGAAGCCTTCTAAAGTATTGCTGTTTGTTCCTGTTTTCATTTAGGTGTTTGAACCTGACTGAATAAATTTACAAGAAATTTCTGACATTTCTGCAGCTCTGTTATTTAACACCACGATTTACAATTAGTTGTTCTAATTATCACATAATCACCTTGTTAAAATATTGTTTCACTTTGTCTCCCCTCAAAAAAGGAGTACCACTTGTAGATGCTTTTCTACCTTTTTTTTTTTTTGCTAGGGAAAGGTCACTTGGAAAAACTGTGGGATGTAGGATGGAAGGATGAAATGTGGTACCTCTGCGTCAGCTCTCAGTCTGTGTTTGTAAGGCACTCAACAGAATATAGAAAGCACTACAGTTCATCATTCACTGTGGAGAGAAAAATGACCTATTTCCACTGGTACAGAGAGCACAGAACAAAAAAAGAATGGTTTTTGTGAAGCCTCAGCGAGTGCCTTTCACCTGCACGGAGCTGAGCTTCACCTAGAGAAGTTAAATTAAAATACTGCCTGGAAAACCACTGGAGAGTGCAGGCATGAATCAGAACCCTGAGAACTCCTGCCAGTGCTGTTGTTTCCCTTCTGGCAGCTCGCACTCTCCAGCTTTTAGTCTTTCCTGGCTCTTACCTAAAGGCACGAGAAATCTCTCTACTGTCACCACCCCTTCAGGTGCAGTGGTTCTGTTGTGACTGTCAGACAAAGACACACTTGAATTCTGCAACAGGCACATAAATGAAGAGGAAAGGACTGGACCAGGCATCATCCAAAATGTTAAAGAATGCTTTTAATCATGAACATTTATGACAAGCTATGTAACTATTTCGTCAGCGGTGGAGAAAGAGACCCTTAAAAATTGTCCCAGAAGCTAAAATAATATGATTTTGCTACATCTTTTCCAAATATAACTTGACATTACTCTGTGAAGTTAAACACAGAGTTTTTATCCTTGTATTTCAGAAAAAATGCCAAATTCTACTCAGAGTATGACTGGAAGAGATTGACATTGAAATCATCTCCCAGTCTGCTTCCATTGTATTCACTCAGCTACAAAGCCATTTCAGTGGCTGCAAAATAGAGCTCAGTGTAAGAACTTGGGATGATTATCTGAGTACTAGATAAGCACAAAAATTTTTCGAAATAATATAAAATAACTTTTGGGCAAAACAAAATCTTTTCCTCAGAGATGTTGTAAACTAAAATATTTTCCCATGGAAACAGTTTTTTGTGGTTTAAGAATTCTGTTCATATAAAAGTGGTAATTGTTGTTCCTTACTTCCACTAATAAAGATTTATCTAGAACTAACTCAAATTTAGGCTTTTCTTTAGGGAGTTCAGAACACTTTCTTCCTTGCTTTTTGTGCCTGTAGCTTTGCCTGCCCTGTATGGCATCTCTAGGTGTGGACATCAGGAAGCTCTGGCAGCTTCTAACAAGAATCACCTTGACCCAGGGTACATAAGGACCTTGCTGCGGTGTCCCCCTGATTAGGGAGGGTCAATAACTATTTAATTGGTGCTAGGGAGTGACAGTCATGGGCACAGGGCTCCAGGTGGTGTTCCCCTCAGTCCTCTGGTGAGGGAAAAGAGAGAAAGAAGGAAGGCGGTGATACTGAAGATCAACAATTGCTCTGTCGTGGAGCACGTGTTGGCAAGGGAGTTTTGGTTTCCTTAGCCATGGGGGCCTGTTTGAGCAGGTATATAAACCCCTGGAGAAAGAGGGTAAGAAGAGGGAACCAGAACTTTTCAGTGGTGCCCAGTGACAGCACCAGAGGCAATGGGAACTGCAAGAAAAACAGCAAGCTCCCTCTGAACACATGGAAACACTTTTTCACTGTAAGGGTGACCAGGCACTGTCACTGGTAGCCAAGAAAGGCAGTGCAGTCTCCATCCTTGGAGGTTTTTCATTTGTTGGCTTCACTCAAATTGTCAATTGTAAAACTTCAAGAAGAGATGACAAGCACTATGTTGGGCAATATCACTAGATTTTGAAGAGAATCTGGGGGATAGTAGGAAACACTTTAGAAACAAGTCTTCAGAAACAGCATTCTGTACACTAGAAAGAAAGTTTTTCACGGATAAAACATCTGGAAAATATTTTAGATTGGACTAACAAAATTAAACAAGAACTTCCTTAGCAGAACTCAGTGTGGCTCTATACAGAGGTTTTCTTTTCCAGAAAGTTTTAACATTGAAATTATCTATAACGTATATTGATTTTGGGAGTGATACCTCCACAACACAGGTATTATTCAGTTATTGAGTATTAGATATACCTGTTTACTGTCAATGTATTTTTTTCCTGTTGCTGTTAAACATTCTTGTGAAACAGGTGGTCATTCATGTATCTCTTTCAGAAAGCTTTTTTTTCCAAATAGCTAAGCAATGTGAAGTTAATATTATGCAGAGACATTCCAGTGATTTTGGAGAATAGAACTCTTCTTCAAGGCAGATTCAAAGGGATTCATAACAAATATGTGAAAAAAGTGGCTTCTTTTTTCTTCTGTTACATTAAGAAAGCTGAAGATAACAGTTTTTCCCCAGAAAAAGTTTCCCCCATCTTAGCTTTAACCACTTTTTTCCTCTCTTAATTTTTAACATAGAAAATAATCTTAAACTCAGAAGCTAAAACAGAAATTAGAGATTCTACAGGTAAAATATTTTGGCAAAATATGTATAGGCATTTTTATGAGGTTAGATAGTTATTTCACATAAATGGTGTATTTCAGTGATAACTTCTGTGTACATAGGTTCTTCAAAAAACATACAGTAACTTTTAAAAACCCATGAACTATATTTCAGATTGTGCTCAAGACAACAAAGTCTACCTTCATATTTTCCCTCATTATTCTGCTTTGTTTTGACACAAAGAGAGCCCAGTTATCCTTTAATTGAGCTGAAATGTGTAGCTTTGCACAGCTGCAGTGAAGCTGAAATTCTTATTTGTACTCTGGAATCTCTGGAACTCAGAGAGACACATAAAATTATCCCTTTCAGTCCTGCAGCAGCCAATCAGTTACTATTTCAAACATTCCTGGTAGTGAGGGCTGGTGGAAATTGTACAACTCTGAACAGGCACTCTGAACAGTATTTGGAGAAGGGAGTCACAATTTAGGCTCTTGTGGGCAACTAGGGAAAAAAAAAGGGTCTGGAATTAACCAACCTTTACTACCTATACAGCCCAAATCTAAAAGCAAATAGAGTTATTAAAAGAGTTTTAGAGGGCTAAACAGAGCTGAATAGTGGTGGTATGGTATGATGGGAAGATATTCTTTACACAGCAGCAGAAGGCCTGCTAAATGTATCCAGCATATGGATAACCCATCATTTATCTTCAAAAACCTCTGAATGGTGTCATATCTCCAAATAAAAATAGAGATGAATCACTAGGGTGTGAGGGATGACTGTGCAGTTTCACATGCGGGATTAGCAGGTGTGTTCTGCCCTGTGGTGGGAAGAACATATCAAGTTATGAAACAGATAGGAGATGTACAAAAATATGTAAGATTTAAAAAAGACATCTCTAAAGAGACACAGGAAAATGACTATGAGGTTTTGTTATAATAGGGTATTTGGTGTTTTTCTCTCAGCTGCTGAAAAACCTTAATGAGACCACACTCTACCAGGGAGATGGTGGATCTTAGGCAATCTCATAGCTTTCCTTCTGCAGCTTCTCCTGTCATTATCTATCCCATAAAATGAGCCCAAATGAGGAATGTAAATCCAAATCTCTAGCATGTTATTACAAAATATTACCTATAAGAAGTTGGCTGATACGAGGTAGTTATCAAGAATGTTTTTAAAATTCCTTGTTGAGACATCTCTCACAGCAATGTGAGAAATTGCAAAGCAATAAGAAAATGTTTGTTGATTGAAGTGCATATAAACACAACATTTTACAGTATCCCCCATGACAAAGCAGCCTATCATGCCTCTGGGGTTTTTGGCTGCTTCTTGGAGAAGATTCTGCAAATGGTGAATATTGAATATATTGGTGCTTTTTTTTTTTTTTTTTGTACACACAAGTCTGTATTTTTCTCCATTTTCTAGAAATATATTTTAGATTGTAAGACAAAGTGAAATGTTAATATATCTGTGAAGAGAAAATGCAAAATTCATGTTAGTTCAATGTAGTTGTGCAACCATCTTCAATAATGATCCAATATGTCAATGTTTTTCTTTCACTAGGGAATCCAAGCTTCAGCAACTAGAGTTCACTCTTTTGCAGACACCTAATACTTTCACATCTCTGATATCTAAACAAAGGAGTTTCAATTTCCAGTTCTTATCAAAATATTTTTAAGTTTTAAAAAGGAGTTAAACTTATAAAAAAACTTCAAATAAACAAAATCTCAACTCCCCATCCTTCAGTATCGCCCAAAGTATTTCTTTCTCTCCAAGTCTAATATTGTCAAGGGGAGGCACAGCTTTTCCTTTACTTTGTTTCAGAATGTGCCCTAACAGAAAATTCTAACTGCTTTAGAAATCACATCATCCAGAACAGTGTGCTTAAGTTTCTTAAGGAAATAACTTTTTGAGTTCACCAGAGTTTCGGTAGTGTTTTGTTTTATCTTGAGTGAAGCAGCCTTCTTAATGAGAACAGCCAACTAATACTCAAAGTGAAATTATGTTGGGTCTGAACTTTATTTTCCTGAAGAAAGACAACTGATTTGACAAAGCTAGACAAGCTGGGCAGTGTAATCATGATGAGGGTGGAGTTAGTTTTATCATTATGAATTAATTTCTTCTGTTTCTTTTTGAATCCTTTGGCTTTCCATATGAACATGGTCAGAGGAAATGTATTAATTCTGACAGCAGAGGACATCTAACAACAGTTGCCATGTGAGCCAGAAAAACACTTGGAACCAATAGGATAGTTAGAAAAGCACTTTTTTTACACTTAGAAAAGATTCTTTTACTAACTTTTACTATTGTAAGGGAGAATGAATGATTCATGCGGGAACAAAACCTTTAAATGACAAAAGTAGACCTCATTCCTCTACCTAAACTTGGTTACAGGTACCAGTTACAGGACCATGGACGTAAAAAGACAGTTCTGTCTCTTTGTACATTTTTCCAAGTCAGAAGTTACACATAGCCCAAGGGTAAAAAGATCAAATAATCTCAGGAAAACAGCCTAAATATTTTTTAGGCACAAGTTCTTTATATGCCCACCATAAAAATAGAATTACTGCATCAACAAAGAAAAAAAATTTCATCCTATATAAATTTTTATTACTTCTCTGAAAGGTTTGATAAGACTGAATTATTTTGTTATTTTACTGTCTCTAGGTAAGAGGCAAGGAAGATAGATATGCCTACTTTGACACCAATAGCCAGAAAGTCAAATCTGGAGCACATTAGGCATGTCTGTACTGGAAGTATAGTGCACAGTCACTGCAAAAACAAGAATGGGATTTATCTGGTTTTATAGGGAAAAAAGATAAAGATCAGTAGGCCTAAGCACAGAGTGATACATCTATAACAGCTAAAAGATAAAAGGTGATGAAAATACAGTGCTGGTAGAAAGAAAAATAAGTGAGCATCTTACAGAAAAGAAAAATAAAAAGTTGTTATTTTTATTTAGGAAAAAAATCTGTGAGACTAGAAATATATTTTAGTAGAACTTTATTTATTTTTACAAAATGACTATATGCAACAGCAATAAGGCATGCTAAGTTTAATGCCAATGCAGTTATAGCCAGGGATGACCTCAGAGGTCCCTTTTATTGCTGATCCATTTTACGTGCAGTTCTGAGGAAATAGTGTCCTTCATAAGCTCATGAATACCATGGATCTAGCAGTGAAATTGTGCAGCTATTTGTGGCAATGCTGTTGGAAGACAAATAAGTAACTAAATAACTCTTTCTAATGAAGATGTCATCATTATGCAAAAATTAAAATGGTGTGATTTTAACCCTAGAGAAGGTATTTTTAAAATTGCATGTTTTAGCAATTGTTTAACAACTGTCAGAACCACAAATCTATACTGGATGAATAAAATATATAAAAATCCTTTTCTGCATTACATTCATGCTACCAAGAAAACAGATGATACAACAATGACTCTTCAGATGTACAAGTTTCATGTATTGTTTCCTATTATTTTTAATTAAATAAGTAGTGCTTCTGTCTCGAAGGTTTAAGGAATCAGTCATGGCTTCCATTTTGTAAGAAATTTATGAAGATGGAGGACTTCTACTCCCTGTAAAATATAGTAGAGTGATGATGAATATCTGCTTTGAAAAATACAAATATATTTATTGTGATTAAGCATTCTGTAAGTGACCATGTTTTTTTCTACTCTGTATCACTGTTATATTTTTTTACCTAAAAAGAATTTTAAAAAATTGATTGATCAAGGCAGAAAGCTTCAATGCATTATGGAAATTAATTAAAGAAAAATGTTAAATTTAAAGGCAATCACTCTTGAGTTCATGGCTCAGCAAGAGAAATAGGTACTGACCTTCACTGAGGTGAGTTATATCAATCTGCTACTTTTGTAGGACTAGATGGAACCAAAGTTTAGTTACTACAACTTAGGACATGACTCTCACCCGAAATGCATCTTTAAAACAACGTAATGATTTTCCTTTTCCTTTTCTTGAAATCGCAGTAAGTGAAACACTTACTTGGATTTTTGCTTACGCAACTCTGCATTTTAAGCCATGGCTAATACCTACACAATCAGAAGTTCACAAGGGAGAGGCATAACTGCATTTCATAAACAACATTTTTCACTTTTATTATTCTATATTTTAGTTTTGGAAATGACAGCCTGCAATGTCACTACAGGAGGTCCAACAGCATATGTTGGCCTGTGTGATGCAGGCTGCTTTCTGCTTAGTCCTAACACTTTTTAAAATTGTTGTTTTGAACCTTGCTGTGATGAATGGAGTAACCATCAATTTCATTTTTTTTTTTAGATAGTACTAATTCTTCACTTCCCTGTCTCTATTACTTTGCTAAATATCAGACCAATTTGTCAATTCAAACAAATGTGAATGGGAACATTTACGCATATATTTTTCAGAGAAAGGTGAGATATTATTGATGTCAGTGCACTGGTTTTGTATTCTGGTACTAACTTCTGGTGACAAAATGCTGTACAGTTTTCTTTAGCTACATATAATGGATGGATTTCTTCTGTATTTGAATGATCTTCATATTTTTATTTTAACAGTTTCACATCCAATGACAGCCTAATCTGTTTGTGACGATAATTTCTTACGTACTTGACTGTATAAACTGAACATGAAATCATGTTGTATTGGGTCTGATCAAGGTGAAGCTCACAGTCCTGACAGTGCTGTGCTTTGCATTGGTAGCTGGCTGGGTGCTGATAACAGGGCAGTGTTTTGGCTACTGCTGGGCAGCACTGTCCCTCTGATGTTCCTTCCCCCATTGAACAGGATGGGGGTGGCCAAGATCCTGGGAGGGGACATAACCAGGTCGGCTGACCCAAATTAGCCAAAGGGATATTCCGTACCATGGGATGTCAGCTCAGATATAAAAGCTAAGGGAGAGAGGAGGAAGGGGGGACACTCGTGTGTTTTCACTGACTGTCCTCCGGAGCAACCGCTACTCGTGCTGAGGCCCTGCTGCCCAGGAGGTGTCCGGACATCGCTGCCCATGGGAAGTAGAGATTGACTCTTTTTTTTTTCTCTTTCACTCGTGTGCGCAGACCTTGCTTTGCTCTTTGCTTTATACTGTAGTAAAACTGCCTTATCTCACCCTGCTGGCCGTGCTCCGGCTTATTCTCCCCTGTCCCGGCAGGAGAGGGGAGTGATAGAGCGACTGAGTGGGCACTTGGTGCCTAGACAGGGTCAACCCACTACACAAGTTTATCTGTTACTCAACCCTGCCTACTAAAAATATTTTCTGTCTCTCTGTATTTACAAAATTTAGAAAGAGGCACATGATTGAAGGAATTGTAGACAGTCCCAAGCACAAGAGTACTTTGCACATCTCTCAAGATTGAAGCTTCTTTATTAATAACTGCTTGGACAACTGCTGTTTAAAATTTTTTATCTTTATTTTTGTCTTTAGTGCTAGCTTGCCAAAGCCAAGATTATTAGTGCTTAAACTGCCTGGATACACAGTTTGTTCCTTTTTATCATTGTTTTTGTTGTATTTCTCTATTTAGCCAGTAGGTATTATGTAGGGAGAGAAATTAATGAATCAAAGAGCTGAATAAAGGCCAGGATGCTATTTTGATCTGTACTTTATATGGATTACTTTTGTTGATACAGAAAGATCTCCATGAAACCTTTAATCTGTCTTTGTTGTTTAATTAATCAGATGCAACAGTTCAAACCTACAGTAAAAATGTCTGCATTAAAAGGTGCAGATGAATTCAGCAATATCAGCTGCATTTTATCAGCACAAGATGAACACACTAAACTCATCATCCAATTTTCATTTCAAGAACTATCTGGGAAATTTTCTGCTAAGCTCAGAAAACCCCCATGTTTTAGATTTGTCTGTCTTAAAAGTGTCAATTGCCATTGGCTCATAGTTAGGAATAAGCAGTCCGTTTAGTGATTGGCCACACCATGATATTGTCATTTTCTATACCTTAGATGGCTCTCAAACTCAAAGTTATTTATATTAATTTCCTTCTGAAGGAGATTCCAAAATTCTGCAGAATATTTACACACATGGTTGAGATTGAATGGATGTGTTAGTCAATTAGGAATGATTATTGAGGAAAAAAGACTGTGGAAAAATAAATTTGATTGTATAGAAATTGCTCTGAAATATTCTGGTTCTGGTTTGGATTCCAACTTCGAAATCTTTTTGCTTAGCTCTGTATGCTTTCCATTCAGTCAATTAAGGAGTTCAGAGGCTGCAGGTATTCAGAAATTTCAGGCCTTTGACCCAGAAATAGGTTTTGTGCTTCCCAAGACTGGATAAATCCCCAGTTAAAGCTTTAAGTCCCAATTCCACACTAGGAAATAGCAAAAATTGAGAATGGTGCTTGGATTATCAATATTTCCTAATTTTCTGTTTTTCCCAATCCAGTGTATGTTCAAAAACTGCTGGGCTCTATCATATGTAGTTGTCTCAAAGTCCCTGTTTTGGGCACAAAGCATCATGTGTTGGAACATAGACAAAAATTGCCTGTAAAAAAATTATGTAGGGTGAGGAATGTCTACCAGAGCTCCTTGGCTGACATGAAGCATCCCAGCAAGATCTGCTAGGCCATCTTCCAAGGACTCTCACAAGTCTTATGTGTACCTGGAAGATTCTGGAGGCTCTGAGGACCCAGATGACCTGACAGAGTCAAATATCTGAGCATCAGTGATACAATGATGGGTTTTTGAAAGAAATCACTGATTTAATTGGTTTACCTAGTCAAACATCCTAGTTATCATGTGATGAAAGCCTATATCCTTTATTAGGCATGACCTCTTTGGAAGAATCTAGTCTTATTTCATGATAGCAACAGAATCATGTACCTCATTGGTTTTGCACTATAACCTTTGTCAAATATACAAAGGAAAGGAGTTAAAGAAGAGGAAAGTGGAAAGGAGATAAAGAAGATGAAATCTGGCATAATTTTTAAATATTACAGTTGTGAACCTGTTTTTGATAGAGGATACCATATCCATCATTCAAGCCCAGTTGGCTCAAATGGCAAGTGTTGGAGAAAAATGTTCTTGTTTCACATTCCTCCAGTCCTATCTGTGGCTTAAGAACTGAAGGAAAAATCGTCTTTTTTTGTTCTAGCTCTTGTATAAAAAATGTATTAGTAATAAAGTTGTGAAGATCAGATTGCCATAGCAGTCTTATGCTAAATGCATGAAAAAAAAGTGAAGGAAAAGCTTCTATAAAGTGTTGTTCTGTAGACATATAAAGCTTAAGGTATCTGAAAGATAAAAACCTTGGGTTAATACAGGTTATAATACAAATTTATTTTACATACACTTCCATAAAATGTATTTAGATTGTAATTTTTCATTCTGCCTTGGACTAAACTAATCAGGACTATTTCAAAGAGAGCAATTGTGGGTAACAACTGTAAAGAGCACTAAATTTTTTATCTATCTCACAGAGTTGGTTCCACAATGCTGTCATTATCTGAAGAGACACAAAGCATCTAAATGAAGAATATGCTTTTCATTTGCTTGTATGCAATAAATACAGTATCTGAAAAAACCTGATGATTATATCACTTTGGGGAATAATGAAACTCACCATTTGAGAAAATGACTACATTATCTGTCCAGTTCCTTATAAAAGCATCTTCTTCCATCATCTTTTGTGGTGATACTGTAATGTGGGAATGAATGATTGTAAATCGAGGCGTTGATCTTTTAAATCTATTGTGCATTTTTCAATTGAATTTAAATAAAGTTGAATTTAAATAAAAGTATAAGAATTCTCTTTGCTGCATGTAATACACAGAGGAGATGCTTTTTGAAGTGATTTCTTTTTTTTGTTTGTTTTCTTTAATCTCAGTGAGTTTATAATTCAGAGGATGTGCACTATACAGATGTAACCATGCTGAATTGAGCAGTTAGGTCTCAAATATGTGGTTCTGTTCACTTGAGCTGTGCTGGCTTAGTGGTAGAGGTCAGCCTGCAGCAGACATCCAGACATAAACATCAGTTAAAAAAGTTTAAAGGAAAATGCCAGACCTGTATCTGCAGTGGCTAAATGGAGGATGGGCAGCCGGTTACCTTTCCCCAGGGGACATCTCAGCTCTGCTGAGTCCTGATAATGGGATTTGAATATAGAATCTATAGGGAATCATCTGCAGTGTTCACCTGAGTTATTGCTATTGGGGAGTCTACAGTGTTGTGGTCATAGGAAATGGGCAGAAAACGCTGCTATTGCAAATCATCTCAAACATCACTTATGTCAGTGTTTTACAACAAATTTCATCAGTGATACTCTGCTGGCGGCAAACCAAACTGTGTGAGACACAGGAATAGCAGCTTGAGATGTCTGAGTGTGCTTTAAAATATTCCAAAGTTGTATGATTTTTTCCATATATTCAAGTAACTCTACTTTGTAAAATGATCTCCCACATCATATGCCTGCATGCAAAGAGACAGCAACCAAGCAATCAAAATGTAACACTCTAGGTTTTTTGAGAGATGCTAATGGAGGCAGACACTAAATGAGAAGTTTGCAACTTCTGCAAAATTCAGTGACTACAAGAGTCCTAATGACTGTAGATCTTTGGAAATTTGGGGAGTATTAATTCACTGTGGAAGGCAAGTATTTCTGTATTTATTTGTTTTCATGATTGAAGCATGGACATTGAAGAGTTTTCTGACTGAGGAGTCTTAGACCACTTCCTTGTTTAAATTCTGCTCTGCTTAATATAACATCTGATTTTGCATCTCGAACACTAATACAATAATTCAAGGTTAGTTTTGGGTTTTATTATGCTATGTTATAGTTTTATAGTGTATAAATAATTACTTAACTTGGTAGGCCATGTATCAGGTAGTGTGCAAAGGAGAACAATTGAAAAATTAATGTAGTTCATAATCAATGAAAAATGAGACTGATTTATTGTGGGTAAAAACTGACTATTCCATCTTCAATACATGTGAAGACTGCTTTCTAGTTGTATCATGCCTCATATATTCAAGAAGTGCCTTATTCATCTCCTTGAAACTGCTGCTGTGGATCTTCAAAATTTCGATGTAAGTGCAGTTATTCATCAACCAACACTCAAGCTTAGATTCACCTTGAAAATACAAAACTTCTAAATTACATTTCTTGAAAATTCACTGCTTATTTTCTTCATTAAATTTGTACAGGAGGACCTGAAAAGTATTCAGTTGGTTCCAGTTCCTTGTCCTATTCAATATGGAGGGAATTATTGATACGAGAGGTGAATTGTGTTTAAATGGTAACTAACATTTCATATTAATATTTCTTATTTTGTGTTTGTATTACTGTATTTCATGTCAGTGCATTTTGTACTTTGTTCAGATGTTATTGGGAATTTCATAATCACCACTATCTCCATTTCAGAGCAAACCTGGAATAAAGCAGTGGCATTTAATCCAGAAAAAGATGTGGCAACTAGAGTATTTGAGGAAATAGAGGGATACTGCAAACAAATAAAATGGAAAGTGTAAAATGAAATTATAGTTAGAACAAATACAAAAACCCCTTGTGTGTGACCAATATCTTTTCTCACAGTCATAATTAAGATAGTATATGTGCATGTGAGAATATCCAGACCCTGATTGCACCATTCTTTCTCTGTCATTGCTTAGGATAGCAATCCACCTGTGTTACAACAGTAATGGGGGAATCGTAAATCCTTTTTTTTAAATTTCCCTTAAGCAGCAGGAAGGTAGTCCTTAATCCTCTGGTCCAAATGAACAATAGTGAAAGATTTTGAGGGCAAAAAGGTGTTGATGTCTTAGCACTTCATAGTGATTCAGTTGATAACCTCAGCTAATAAAATACAGATAGTGGCTTTAGAATATTACATCAGCCTCTAGACAAAAGTCTTACTCAAAAGCACTTTTCACTGTTGTTATGATCACATCTTGACGTAAATGGCATTCAATACCACTATTCAAATTAATTATCTTAAAGGACCATACCAGTGAGGCAGCAGTGTAAATTAATAGAATCAAATGCAGAATGTTCTTGAGAACATTTAATCAAAATAGTATTCTTTTTATTACTATTGTGCTGACAATTGTTGGAGCATAGTAACATAGCTTGAGAGCCTATATTTTGGGATTTGTATTAGTATAATAATTTTCCATGCAGCAGGTGCTTTGCATGGGTTTCCAAACAAATGACTGGAATGGTAATTTGATAACGTTCAAACAATCATATGATCAAACAAGTGTAAATATATAATTTCTTTTAGGAAACTAAAGTACTGCTATTGCTTTACTCAGAGAAATAAGTAAATATGTAAATAAGTAAATATGACAAGTATTGTTTTTTCAGTTATTTTGAACAGATTGTATCATGGACTTTCTCACAGAGCCATTAAAGGATTCCCTCAGCAGAAGCAGAGGTTCAGAGATGTCAGCCAATGCACAGGAAAAGATATTCTAGTAGGTCTTAACAGCCATTATTTCCTATATCTCAGATCCTCTAAAGCTCTGTGTTCCCACTGGAATTGCCACACAGAATTTGAAAGATTGCAAATGCCTGGACCTCATTTTTGGGGGGATATGTGAGGCTTAAGAACTACTAGTAATTTAAAAAAATTAAACATATTAACACAAAATAGGGGGGTTTTAACAGTCTTTTATAGTGAGGGAATTCTCAGAAATTCTACTTATCTGACATTTTAGCTTTGTTTTTGAAAAAACAGAAATAGATATTTCAGCTGAAGCATAACAAACTCTCCTATGAAATAGCAGTGATGGTCAAAAGAAGAGTAACCATCAACAATTATCACTGCCTTTGAGACCTTTATTTTAGGGGAAAGGAGCCACTGAAATACAGTTGTGATGTAAAAATCAGTCTGCTTCCCCCTCAGAGCCATATTCAGCTGAAGTCCTTACTCATTCTTAAAGTCAATAATGTCATAAAATCAGAAGAATATAGTAGGGAGGATATCTCAGATGAAGCAGCAGGATAACTGGGGAAACCAAAAGGCTGAATTCCAATGAAAGATTTGCAAAGCTTAATACCCATACATAAGGTATCAGAGAAAGAGTTTTATTTGTGAAGAATCTCAGATATTAAAAACCTGAGGGAAAAAATAGAGTACAGGAGAAGGGATAAAACCAGATATTGATTCTTTCTACTAGCCAGAGGTCTACTTAATTTCACAAATACGTCCCTGTTCAATCCTGTAGGTTTATGCACACTAGATTAATTTCTAGCTAATTTCCTGAAGCTTTTATCTTCTTAAGATTATTAGCAGCAATTTGCTAGTCTAAAGGAAATTAGCTCTACGCTGATAGTGCTCTACAAATAAGAAATCAATAATAATTACTTTGCACATCAAAAGAATTAGATTGGCAACTGTTGAAACCTTTCATTTGCCAGGATAATATTGCAAAATGAATAAAGTTATAGTCAAATTTATGATTGAGGCATTAAATATACAAGATTAATTCTCAGAGTTTGAAACTGAGAGGCTGTAATTTAAATTTATTGTCATTTACCCATTACTCTTGTTATTGGGATGAAATAAAATGTAAAGAAGAACAAGTATGTTAAATAACTTCCAAAGTACCATGGAAAACCATATATGCCAGTAGTTTGTTGCAAAAACTGTAAGAAAATCTCTGGCATATCTTCAACAGGCTCATAATTTCAGTCATCTTTGCAATTGGCTTCAGAGAGAACTGAAGTAGAGTCAACTTTCCCTTGGACTGACAGAGTGTACAATTTTGAAAATTGAATGCTTTGTTATGCTGATTGAAGAAATTAATTGGTTTAGCTACATTTTCCTTAAAGCAAGACCTTTTTTTTTTTTTTTTAGAAATAGAGTGATAACAATAAATAGCATATCTCTATTATGGTTTTAAAAGGGGATTACAATTTCATAGGATGAAGAGATGACAATCATCTCTTCAGAAGTCATACACGGAAATCAAATGTGCAAAAAGCACCCTAAATAAAAATAGAGGTCCTCTAGCAGCTTTGAACATAAAATAAATTTTGTGATCCTAAAAGCAAATGAAGTTTGGAAATATAATTTAATCATATGTGAGATAATTTGTTTAGAAAATTAGAATGATCCCTGTACATTGTAATAAAAAGAAAGTGAGCTTTATTATTTCCATATTTCTTGGATTTTTTTATTCTAGCACAAGGCATTGTAAAAATGACATCTCTTGAGGAGCCATGTGAGGGCAGAGACAAACAACTATGGGCAGCAAAAGGTATAAAATGTTACTGAGAAAAAGGACTGCTCCTCCAACACTGATATTTGTGTGCAGTACGAAATTATTGGCCCATGTAGTGGTCTCCTGTAGCCCATTTCATTGTGCATTCTTCAAATATATCAATAACAAGAGGAAAACAAAGAAAATGTGGGGCCATTTCTGAATGGAGGGGGGACCCTGTAACAGAGGACATGGAGGAGGCAGAGTTCCTGCAAGCCTTCTTTGCACTGGTCCTCACTGGCAAGAGCAGCCCTCAGGAATCTCTCACCCAGAGGACCAAGGTAAAGGGATGTTGAATGAAGACTTCCCCTTGGTCACGGAAGATTGGCTTAGAGAACATCCAGGCAAACTTGATACCCACAAGGCCCTAATGGGAGGTGTCTGTGAGTGCTGAGAGAGCTGGGTCTCTCACCAGACACAACAGTGAGGCTGCTGCCTTTTTCAACCTAGAAATGAAACTTGAGAAAAAATTAAGATAGGAGGTAATATAAAAGTGAATCTTTATTGAAGGCCTGCAGAGGCAATTATGGAAAGATGTCCACAAAAACCCACCCACACTGGGTGAATACAGTTTTTATACATTTAAAAAATTAGCATCAAAAAAGCACCAGTTAGGAGGACAAGTGGTGATGGAATTCTCTCCAGGTCAAGCCCCTTCTCTGGAGCCTCCCCTTGGTACTAGCTGTACTTTTTCCATGAGAATGTGTCTCGAAGAGTTGTTCTCAACCTTGGTAGCCAGGAAGAACCAAGATATCACAGGGGCCTTGTACACATCCCTCCCCACACTCTGGCTCCTCTGGGTGGTGCCCAGCAGTAAGACAAGAAGCAGCAGGAGGAAACTGATACACAGGAAGCCCCACCTGAACATGAGGAAGAACTTCTTTACTGTGCCTGTGACCATGCTTTGGAACAGGTTACCCAAAGAGGTTGTGGAGTCTCTCTTAGTGGAGATGCTCAAGAACTCTTGGACACAATCCTGTGCCATGTGCTCTGGGATGACTCTGCTTGAGCAGGAAACTTGGACCAGATGACCCGCTGTGGTTCCTTCCAACCTGACTTATTCTGTTACTCTGTGGTGTTGCTTATCCTTTATTTTCACATAAAAAACTGGGTTTATGGAGCAGATAGGGATTTGGTTGCATGATAAAACTGTCTTGGGAGCCTTGTGGAAAATGACTTCTGGGATTCAATGATCCTGAGAAGGCCATGCCTGTTCTACTAGGGCTCTCTATTCCTACTTGTAGAATCTAAGATCCACAAGGAAAAAACCACCCAACACTGAAGTGAATCTGGGTATTACAATGTTCTAATAACACTATTATAATATATTAATGTTATCTGTTTTGCTTTGTTTCCCTAATACTGTAAAGGAATACTTGTGATTTTAGCTTTTCAATATTTGAGGCACATGCTCGGTATTGAATAATGGAAGAAGAGGTAACAGGCAGAATAACATAATATGGTAACATTTTACAGTGGCCAAATGAATGTGACAATTTACTGCTAAAAAGTGCTGTATCTTTATATTCACTCAAGAATTAGAAAAAATTGTGCTGTAAATTGTTACATATTTATATCCCATATTTATATCCAGATACAGTGGAAGATGTGAATACATATTTTAGCATCTATATTAATACTAATCTTTTATTTTTATGGCTTGAAATGAACTGAAATGCCATCAGTTAAAACAAAAACCAATCTCTTTAAGTGCCTAATCTTTCCTCAGAAGTCATTCCAGTCCTCAGACATAATTATGAATGGTCAATCTTCAGCCTCAGTTATCTCAAGTGTGCTCTGAATTCATTTGATATTGATAAAGCATTTTAGAAATTAAAAAAAAAAAAAGACAAGACAACACAAACCACAATGAATAAATCTTAAATATAATTAATATTATATAGTCAACTTGAAGAATGTCCTTAGTCTTTTAGAGAAGGCACATGACTATGTGAATAACTTAATTTACTGGCATAAGGAGGCAGTGATGGAGGAGATACAGCACTTTAATGCAATGCTGAGATAAAAATTACCATTACACACACTAAATGCTATATTTACTGTGTAAAACAGTTGGAGAACTTCCCAAGATGGATGATTATTGATTGGATAATTTTGATTTTAATCAAATTCTTTGTAGATTTTTCTTTGTTTTTGCATCCCCACTGTTATATTGATTTCAGTTTTTTCAGATATGTCTATATGATGTTCTTGGTACATCAACAAACAATTTTGTTTGTACAGCAGTACATAGACTGCATAGATTAATACCTTGGAGTGTCTCCTCTATTCAGCTCTCCAGTAGGAATTTCCTGTGCCTCCTCCTACTTCCCCAGTGTTCTTAAAAGACTGAAACAAAACACAATCAAACAAGTGAATTAAAAAAATATATAAAAGGCAAAGAGGAAAAAGACCCACTCCCTAGCAGATTTAATAACCTGAATAAAATACATTTGGCTTATATTTATTTCAATACAGCAAGGACTTTGCCTCATCAGGTAATAACATTCAAGAGGAAGTGTTAGATGAAAGAGCCTTTGTTTGCTGTCTCCAGCATATTTTATCAAAACAGGGAAGTCTACCACAGAAGTATAGGTTTTAAAAAAATCTAACCATATTTTGGGAGGAAGCATCCTATTGGAAGTGAATTGAAATTGTCCTAGGAGATGAAGCCAAAGTTTTCAATTGGCCATTAAAACAAATTGAAACTACTGCAAACCACACAGTGGAGATGTAATAAAGTATGGTTGAGTGAGTGAGCTATTACATTTTACATCCCACACTGATGAAATGTTCTTGCAGTGTTATGCCAGAACGACTTCATAGTAAACTATGATAATCTGTGAAGATAGGAGTTGCCTGGATAAATGTTCATAAAGGAGATTTGGTCAGTGTGGCCTATTTATTCATAGTATGAAGAAAGTATTTCTGTAGTTACTGAAGATACTAAATAGTAGACTGGGAGGAAAAGGAAAACTATTCCATCTCATAAATCAGATTAGAGAACCCAGACAAAACAATTGAGTTTTGAATAGTAGATTCCTGCTTCACGACTGGGACACTAACTAAAGGCTTCCAGACAGTTTGCCAAATCTTTCATTGAATCAAAGAATCACAGAAAGGCTGAAGTTAGAAGCAACCTCTGAGGTCACCTGCTAAACCTCCCTACTCAAGCAGAACCCCTGCTTAAGCACAGCCAGTTTTCTGGGGCCATATCTAGGTGGATTTTCACTGTCTTTAAGGATGGAAATGCTATAACCTATCTGAGCAACCTGTGTCAAAGCTCAGTCCCCATCACAATAAAAAGGTCTTTCCTCATGTTCAGAAAGGTATTTCCAACCAGGTATTTATGCACATTAACAAGATCCCCCTGAGCCTTTTCCCTCCAGGCTGAACAGTCTCATCTCATTCCCTTCCCTCATGTATCAGATGCTCCAGTCCTGGATCATCTTTGTGGCTGGACTTTATCCAGCATGTCCATGCCTCTCCTGAACTGACAAGCTCAGGATTGGAAACAGTGCTCCAGGTGTGGACTGTTGCTAAAAAAGAGGGATCCCCTCCCTCCAGTTGCTGTGAATATTTTGCCTAAAGCAGCTCAGGATAGCCTACCTTCTTTGCAGCAAAGGTGCATTCCTTATTTACCATTCACAGCACTTCTTGTCTGACACCTTTTCTACAGACAATTCAGACTAGGTTCTGCATCTCTGTTAATAAATTCAGCATCAATTGACTGTTTGTCACATGCAGGTTGCTCCTATTGAAGGTTGGATATAATGATACACTAATTAGGAGTTTTTACACTGGCCTTGTATGCAATTTTGTCCAAGACTCTGTCAGGAGGAGAATGGAAGGTGCTTTTCACGGTATCAGAAGAATCCTCCAGGGATCAAAAAACATTCCACTGACTACTCCTACAAAGAGAAGTTGATTGTCTGATGAAAAGGGCATACAGAGATATCTACCTTTTATATATCTCCAACAGTATCAAAGGACAGATTATGCTCATTATTGAAAAAGCTTTGTTTATGGTCAACAAGATTTTTATTACCAGGAGATTAAGCAAAGTCCTGAGCAGCCTGCTTAATAATGCCACACTAACAATGTTTAAATGAGAATTTTTATCAGATTTTTTCAAAGACAGCATGACTTTTATGAACGGTGGTTGTCACAGCAAAAATAGGAGTAAAATTGAGTAAAATAACGGTAAAATCCTTTGTCATCCCCTCATGTTTCTGTATCAAAAATCAAGATGCAAAGTCATTGGTGGATTACTGGAAACACTGGACAAAGACTGTGAAGTGAACTACTGCCATATAAGGGAACACAACTAACTGTTTGACAAAGAATTCTTTGACACAACTAAAAATAAATCTAGTTTCCCTTAGAGTTGTGTTGGTTTTGCTAAACCAATTCAGTATTTTTAGGCTCTTCCACTCAAGGAAAAAAAAGGTAATAAAATTTTCTAGTGAAGGAAAATTTAATTATTTCTTTTATGTCAAACCAATATTTTATACCAACTCAACCTTGATACAGAAACCTTCTCTTGCAGTAAAGAACAGACCAGTGATTTCTTCTAGAGATTTAAATTATCAATTTTTGTAATACATTACAGTTCTTCTAGATGCTATTTCTCATTTTCTTTTCAAAGAATCAAACCCAAGCATGCTCGCATTCTTTTCTCTAAGGTATGTCTAGCAAGAAATAGATAAGAATAAACACATATTGATACTACTTTATACAGAGTTTATTTATTTCAAGAGATAGAAAACTGCAGCATATGCTTTAAGAATTATAGGCCATATAGTTATATTTTCAAATTTTGGGATTTTTTTTGATTCATTAGCTGAAAATAGCTGAAAAAAATGCCTTTTTACTAAGTACTTAAACAAAATTTAAATATTTGATAATGACTTCATTTAAAGTAAAATATTCTGGGTTTTACTTTTAGTGAATTTTTGATTATGATTTCTTATAGTATTATACAAAATTAAAATCACAAAAATTACTACACTAAATGTTCAGAACTTCTGTCTTTTTTTTTTTTGTTTCACTTACTATGAAATTTTGAACCTCTTTTTTTTTCTAGTCTTCAAAATAAAATAAAATCATGCTCACCTAACTTCCCATAGAAATGCAGTACTGATATTCAGTGAATCTTGTGGAAACTAAAGATTGGACAGGTAGGGAACATAGATCTGAACTGAGATCACTTGTAGTGCCAAGTCAGGCCTGACAAAAGAGAGAGGTTACAGGAAATGACTGAGATGAAGTCATATTGCTGAAGGGTTTTCTTTTGTGGTTGGTGGCTGGGGCAGAATCGTGCCTAACGTATAGCAGCTGTTTTATTTCTTTTCAGAAAATACCTTTAATTAGGTTAAGATAAATGGTCATTTTTGAAGTTAGACATAACTTATCTTTATTTGTTCCCTGGGATTATTTGAGGCCAGGTTGGATGGGGCTTTGAACAACCTGGTCTAGTGGAAGGTGTCCCTGCCCATGGCAGAGGGTTGGAATGAGATGGTCTTTAAGGTCCATTCCAACCCAAACCCTTTGATGATTCTGTGATTTGCTAATCTTATTTGGCAGGCAACACCTTTTGTGCCCAAGTACAAACGATTTCTGTGACAGTGGCTCAGTATTTACTGTTCCACTTTCAGGCCACTCAGCTGCCATGTGCACAGAGTGTTTGGGCTCAGGCTTTCCTTTCCTTGCAGCTGGTGCTATCAGCATGATCATCCCCAGAGAGCAGCTGAACAGCAGGGCTTGATTTTTTGGCCATATCAGGTCCCATTACCTCTCCTAAGGATTCTGGAATCAACAATAGGATCCCTTGTCCACTGTCTTATTGCTTAACATCTTGTGGATGATTTAGAAACAGCTCTGCCAATTAAAATGTTTCTTGGTGTTACAATGATATAATTCATGGTTGCTATTTATATAGTTGTCATGGTAACAAAGGAATTGTAAGCATTGATTTTTTACTTCTATGTTTATCAGCCAGTCAAAATTGTATTTTCCAATTTCAAATACTCAGAGCTAAATGCCTGAACTGATAAATATCCTAACTCAGAAGTCTGACATATCTTAGCCCTCACTGTCCTCTAAAAAAATATTTTTATTCTGATTTCTAAAAGTTGGATTCGAAATCCACAAAATTCTATTAGTCTCAGACAGAATCTGATTTCAATTGATACAAATGTCTTTGGGGGACAAAGAACACATAGAAGACAAAGAATATATAGGAAAATAATTGGTAGAGTTTTGCATACTTTAAAATTTTTAATTAATTGGAATTTTTGTAAGTAATTGCACCAATTGTAATTAATGATCTAATCTGAAGTAACTCAGTCCTTAAATAATTTTCATGTGTAATCTAGTAAATCTAAGCAAGGATTATAGCTGTGGTGAGGAAACTGTTTCTCCTCCTATTATGCATGGTTCTTCAGCATAAAGATTTTCCCTGGGCAGCTTGGAGGTTGGAAAAATAACTGCTGAATATTAAATTAAATACTTAAATATCAGTCACTTTGCATTAAAAATGTGCTAAGGAGTATCCAAAGTTTCTGTGCTGTTTATTAAGAAATAAATACATAAATAAATTAACCTAATTGCTGTCAAAGGAACTTCCACTATTTATTTGATCTTTGAAGTAACAGACACAGAATCATTAGTGTAGATCTAAGAATTTATTGTTGATATTTCTGAGTGCAAAATGGAAACATTCATTAGCTAGTTTTAGTCAAAGGCATACACACATTTTTTAAAGGCCATAAACAGTTTAAGAAATCCCTATTCACTGTGCCTGTTTTTTTCTTCTGCTTAAATACCATTTTTTGATAACAAATCAGTAATATATGTTAATTATATCAGTAATAATTAACATCATAAAAGCAAACTCAAAGTTAGGAGGAATTCCTTTCACTATTTATACAGTAGTTCAAGTTTCAGACAGGTCCTAGAAAATTTCATAAAATATTACAGTGCAGTTATTTTCCAGACACAGTGGAGGTTTTTAAATAGTCCTTTAAGAGTCCACTGAAAGAAAGATTATTTCCATTGCCTAGAACAGCAATATCACTATTTATTTCTCCAGGAAAACCTTTCATAATGAGAAATGCTTTCTAATCTGTATTTGTAAAGAAAGTTATGTTTATATAGAAAAAAAAGAGAACTTTGTAGCGAAAGTTGGACCCAGAGTTCTACCATGAAATTCTTCTGAATTCTGTGAATAAAACCACATATAAGAAATTTACAGAGTACGTGTACAATGTAATTGTAGAATAAGTCCTTAATCTCCTCTTGCAGAAAATGAAATTTTGAATTTTGCTTTTCATGCTGAGGTAACGAAACATTGGAAGAGTGCCCAGAGAACTTGTGGAAACTGCATCCTTGGACATTTCAAAAATTGAGCCCTGATGCTGCAGTTGAATCATCATGGTTGGCCTTGCAGCAAACTGGGACCTTAGAACATGCACCCACCTTGGAGGCTGGACCAGAAAACTTCTAAAATTTTCATTAATTTTAAATTGTTGTAGGATTTGGTTGCAAATTTTAACTACAATCCCAGCCTTGCTCTGGGTGTGCTTCAATTTTTAAGAAAATATATTTCTGCTATATTTTTTGTTAATTTCTTTGATGCTGCTGCTAGGGTCTGTGCTTGCTGCTCAGCAGACTCTGTGTGCGTCCTGCACAAGTTTTGTCTCTGTCCAGACACTTAACTGGCAGCAGCTCTGATTCAGTCCTGACAAAGTATTTGAGATGGCGTTTTACACCTTGAATCAACTTTCTGACACATATCATGGAGTCATGGAATTGCAGAATGGATTGGGTTAGAGGGCACCTTTAAAATTCATCTGACATTACATCAAGAGCTATCTAGTCCTAGCACCCATCTACTCAACAAAAACCTCACTCTTCAGGGATGTTTAGTACACAGCTTTTTAACACACAAAACTTGCTGTATTAAGCTTTATGTGAGCAACTAAACTCACAGAACTGTAGTAGAGCATATGTGCCCTGTGAGGATCCATGAAAATAATTGACTTTGCACTGTGGGTAAAGGCACACAAGTGCTTAGCATCAGCTCAGGATTATATTACCAGCTGAAAGATGTGAACAGGGACCCAATGGGTAGTTGCAAATGCCTGGTGAATGCAGCATGAGAGAAATTGAATCCTTCTGGGTTCAATATCTATAAAATCAGAAGACAGCGAGCACCCACACTCATTAGGGCTTTGCCTTTAGCTGGGGAGTTTCTGTGATATGAAATGGATAGAAAAAGTCTTTTAAAGGCAGTTGGAACAGTTCCAAGTCTTCATTACTCTGTGTTTTAGGGAAGTTTAAATCAACTTGAGAAAGCAGAGGAATCTTTCTTGAAACAAACAGAGTTTTTTTCTGCAGACCAGAAGTGCTCCAGGAATCACCTTTTCTTAACTAAACCAGTGTTTTTCTTAATGATTCTGACCTTTTGCACATTAAGTGTCTAACACACATTGTGCTTCAAGGACTTTTCCATGCTTGGGGTGATACAGTGGAGACCTACCTGACACATTTTTTTTGTCCCTTCTATGCAACTAAGATTAAAAAATGTACACTGTCACAAAAAGTTGGGTTTCATTAGTGGGAAGAAAATAAGGGCATGATATGCAGATCCTTGCTATTGATATTATAGCATGTTTTGAGCATCAAAATGTTTCTAAAATTGTCACGTGTTTATTGGTTTGGCAAATTGTTATTTTACTGGATTATCCTGAATAAGGTTTGCTGGAATTTTTACTGCAAGATACACAGAAACATCCCATTTAAAGATTTTTTAAAAGTCTGAGTTATTTTCAGAAGAATTTTAAAAATTCCTCTATTTAGAATGGAGAGAAGAGGCAATGTCTTGTCATCAGTGGAGTCATCAGACTATTATTTAATATATATGTCTGAAGGGAAAACACTTTAGGAATCTATTGCTGTAAAAACCAAATAATATTTTTCTCTCACTAATACCCATAGTCATGCTTAGCAGATAACTTTCTCTAATCCAAAATGAATGCTAAAGAAAACTCTAGAAAATAATTTAAATAATTCTGCTGGTATTTTTGTATTGTTATAATCTAATACTCAGAAACCTATGGAAACAATTCAGTCACATGTTCAGAGGCCTAAATGGAATTTTACTGTGAAGGATTTTTCAGCTTTTCAAGTGTAACTGTGTGTTAAACACCCATGATTACTTCAGCTGAAGAAATTTTAACCCTCCCAGATCATTGAGTGACTTCTGGGTCAGAAAAAGCTTCATTTCTTTCAGATATGTATCCAGTGTGCCCCATTGTCCCAAGATTCTCTTTTGCACAGATCTTGTAAGATGCCCCAACGTGGAGCTCAGTTTTGCTTTCTTAGAGATCTCTCACCAGCATGTCAGCAGTGGTTCTCTGACCATCTGATTTTAGGTGGAACATATCATGACAGCTCTTCTAGCCTCACCTTGGATAATTTAACATCTTTCCTTCCCCTAACTGCTAATCTTTGAAAGAATAATTTTGCTGAATATGACCAAAATTACTTGAACTTTTATGACTGGCTTGTTGATGGACAGTGCGATAGCAGAAACATATTTCCCTTATGAAACCAGGCCAAAACCAGATTAAAAATCTATTTCCTTGGACAGGGATGTTTATCTTATTCTGCTGTTATTGGTATCAGCACTTTGTCATTTGAATCACTGTGATTCAATAACTTTGAATTATGGACGATCAGCAGAGGGTATATCTCATAGCAGACACCATCTTTCTACATTTATCTGCAGAAAATCTTTATTCCACAAGGGAAAAAGAATGACCCACTCAACTAGCAATTTTTCAGTCTGAAAATCCTTTGGCATACAAATAGCTTTTTAAAACATATTGATGTTGGAATGTATTCTTCTAAGCAGGTACCCAACATTAAATGCAAACCTCACCAGAGTGATGGGAAGTGGTAAGGACTGGCTTTTTACATTTACACATTGACTATGTCTGAATTTGGATGTTTGTTGCCTGCATGTGATTAGTTGGTTGTGTGAACAAGAAACATCTGCTTTATGATCCAGTGGGATTATGCAAAATAGTTTGGATTAAAATAGCATTTAAAGGGGATAAGCTATTCAGAACTAAAAAATGCTGGAGACAGCTTGTTACTGAAAGTGCATAGAGTAACTTTCTGTTGTCAGACAGCTTCTGAGACAAGATTTATCCAGGGTCATTAAAAAATGTCTGGACATTCATTAATTTTGCCTATGTATAGGAGAGAAGATGGGGAAAACAAGGACATAATGTAGTAGGCAGCATCTGTAGAGGTAGCACTGTCCAAAAAAGCATAATTTTCTTTTCCAAGCAATGCAAAGAAGCAAAAGCATTATAGGTTAAAGGAACAGCTGCTCTCAGGTTGAACTTTTCCAAGTGGGAGTGGATTTTGTCACTCCCTCATACAGAAAGATAATTTCACCAGTTTATACTAGACTACATTGTTTTGGCACTAACCTCAGGGTTTCTTCAAAGCTAGAGATCTCATGTATAGACATAGGCATTCCCATGGAATTAGAGAGAATATTAGACTGCCTGAAGAGGCTCACAGGAAAAGCCAGGAGCCGAGGGGATTTACACATTTTTATCTATATTTTTAGTTGCAGAGGCATATTTAAACTGGTATGAAATATGAGACTAGCATGCTTATATACCTTAAGTGGATTGTGATTATCAAACTACTAAATGAAACCCCAAATTCAGTATTCATGACTGAGGCAAGAGGAGATTTTCTTTTCCCCATGTGGAATAAAGATTTTGACATTGAAAAGGAGGACAATAAAATGGAAAAATAATGCTAGTGTGGTGCTAGTTAGCTTTTTTTTTTTTTGTCAATTAGGTCTAGTGATTGTTTTATTTTGAAATTAATTTATATTACTTCTTAATTTACGGTACTGCAGGAGATAAAGCCTAAGTCTATGATAGTGATTCTGGCAACAGCATTCTGAATTTGGATTTGTAGTAGTCTGCATTTCAGTTTCAACTGAATTACAGAGAATGTAAACTGAACAAATGTGTAAAAGTTCATTTCGTTTTGGTGTATTGTTTACAGTGTGAGGTGACAAAGGTGCTGGGGAAGATTGTGAGGCTATTGCACTTCAATCATAGTATTTCTTTAAATAACAGTATTAAAGGAGGGAAAGATGCTAAAAAAATATTTTCTCCTAGTCTTACATACTGTATACAGGATGCTCAAAGGGAAAAGGAGTTATAGAAGGATTTCTTAGAAGATCTGTAGGAAAACACAATGTATTTGTCTGGAGGAAAATTCAGAATATATATCCAATTTGCCTCCCTGCAAGACTAAACACCTCATTTTGCTTGTGGGCTGACTGGTAAGAAAACACCCTAATATTTTTTCACAGGCTACATATGTGTCTTATTAACTCACTTTAGTTAACAAGAAAATATGTTTTGGTTTGAATCCCAGGTTAAGAAAACTATCTGTAATCTGTAACTGAAGATAAAATGATAGTGCGCTCCTCTGTGCTTTTTTTCTTCTAAATTTCTCAAAGAACTGACATAGAATAAATCTATACCAAAGTTATTGAAGCTTTTTTATTCATTCCTGCTATATAAATACCCTTTGACTGAAGAAATATGGGAGTATTTTTTCTTTAAGTTTTAAAATTGATTATACTGCTCTTCAGATATACCAGATTTATGATTGTGAAGCCTAAAATCCTCATTTTATTCACTTTACATCAAAAGTTGTCTCCACATTATTTTTCCTAGAAGGAACCTAGAGGAACATGTTTAATGAAAGAAAATAGAATAGATCAATCTCTCTGTTCATATAATCTCTTGTGTTTGTGCTGAAGCTTTAAATGTGTCAGTTACTGCTTTGTTTTTGAGACACCACTCCTGTAGAAAATCAATTGGCATTCCCTTCACACAATCAGACAAGTTTGGAAAGGATGAATATATGAGGTAACGTATTTCTAGCTAGGGAAAAATAAAATATTTAGTGTAGGTAATCCTGAGTTGGTTTCAGTCTCTAGACACAAGGAAGCACTACAAATAAATACCAATGAGATCATCCTAACAAAGGTTTCATTCAGGATATGTAGTATTGTGTAAAATGTCCCAAAGATGACCATTTAGGATTTAGCACTTCAGAGTTTAAAATGCCTTACTGCTAATTAAAAAATAAAAGCTATTTGAATCTGAGAGAGTTGGATTTTTTTGGTTTGGGGTTTGGTTTGATTCTCTGATTCAACAGAGGGAAGAAAAAGACATTGCTGCACAGGGAAGTGATGGCTAAGTAGGCTACTTCCCTTAAACTGCTTAGCTCATCTCTTAAAATTCTAAGCAATTATCCTTCATCTGTGTGTGTCTGGCTGATACTGAAAATAACCCAAGTAATACCAGTTGTGTCCAATGACCCCCAGCTGATACAGTGGATAAGGAAATAGAAATGATTCACCTATCTGGTCTGCATAGCAAAGGCTGATCACCTTTGCTTCCTGGAGAACTGTGGTGTCTCAGGGTAAATGACTGCAGTGCCTTGAGTGGACTTATTTTCATTGGCATATGGTGTTATAGATGTGTTTGAAGAAAACAGTGTGTGCAATGTTGAGATAGAGTGGAAATAAAGACAGTATATATGACAAAATAGCTTCACTTATTACTGAAATGTGTCATCAAAAATGTGACTTAGGGAGAAAAAGTTGCTATCTCCCAGCCTTCAGTTGTTGTAAAGCTAAACCAAAGTGTAGCTTTAGAAAATTGTCAATGAAAAAAAAAAAACCTATATGATTAGTTGAGAGTTGTCAGAACTAATTTCCTAAAATGTGAGCAGGGTAGAAAATAGGTGTCTTAATAAGATCTTGAAAATTCATACTCAGCCATTGTTCAGTCCTGAATACATCTTAGCTCTTCATCTTTGCCTATATGGTTTCCTATAATGTATATCTAGCTATTTCAGCATGAACAGAAATGCTGACTTTACACAGCCTAATGATTTCACTTTTTGTATTATTCTTGTGGGAAATGGGATTCTTCTTTCAGCTACATGTTATGAGATGTTTGAACATGAAAGTTTGCTCTGGAAATGTCTAACAGCTCAGTCTCCACACAAAAGATATGTATTCCTCCCTCTCTTTAAAAGAAAAAACCTTCTCTTTTAAAAAAGTGAAGTGAGTGAAGTGGGGAGTGAAATAAAGACCATGAGAAGTCTCCAAGAGCTATGAAAGGAGCATATTTGAGTTTCAGCCACAGGATAGGGAGCACAGGGGACATGAACATTTCATACATCATCAGGGCTAAAATAAATCCCAGAAGATATAATTTAATTTCTAGAAAATCTCATATAAACACTCAACTAAATTAAACTTTGTGTTTAGTAAGACTTTGACTACATGTTCTTTCCATTTTGAAAGGTTTCCCATTTATTCTATTTAAATCTCTTGATGTACCCTTTCGTTTTTGTGTTGCCATTTTCTACTTAGAAGACATGTATTTCTGGTTGTTTCTGTATTTCCCCTCCCATATTTGTATTCCCATTTGTTTTAAAGTTAACTTTGGGCAGGCATGAGCAGAAGCCCTCATTCTGTGTGTCAGCATGCCCTTCTGGATTCCTCCATTCTCAATAATTCTCTTGGACTTTGCTCTTTCAAAACCAGAATTGTGATCCTCAGTGGGCCATCATTGCATTTGAGGGTCCTCTCTAACAAAACAATTATTCATAGTGCTGGATATTTATTTAATGTTTTCTTACCAGGTATGACCTTACTGGCTGCCAGACTAAAAGGTATTTTGTATGGATTTTCTGCACTGATTTAAGCTCCTGGGCTAGGTTAATTGTGTTCCACATGCAGATAGGAAATGTGTTCAAGAAGCAGCTCTTTTTAATATATCAGTGTAAATTATATCAACAATCTGTACAGAGAATAAGGTTTATTAAAAGTTCTTCAATCCCAGATTTATTTTTCACTAAAAATTCTACCTTCCAACAATCTTTAAAGAGAATTTTCTCTCCTCTACTTTGTAAATTGAACATTAAACTATTTAATAAATGAAATGACTGCTAATATCAAACACTCATATTATTCAGGAATTTCATATGTTGAAGCAACATTCAGTTAATGAATGGCTTAAGTGTTATGAATCATCAGCTTACAGTACAAATTATTTTGTTTCTCTGTTATTTGATTTGTATTAATACCAGTTCGTGAATATTTCTTACATTCAGAGATTTAAAAAATTGATTAGAGGTCATCAGAGTTGCTTTCTAAAAGAAGAAGGCAACCAAAGCTAAGTTTCTGTGGCACAAGGTGTAGATGGAAAAATCCAACATGCACGCAACAGGTATGATAGGGACTTGGCACATTATACATTATTTATTTGCTATCTTTCAAAAAAGTTAGGCAGTTCCAAGGTGAGAACACCACATATTCATCACCATGAAGCTCAGCTGGTACTTACCCCACACAATTTTCTGAGCCTTGTTCTTTAAAAAATTTATATCTAAACACTGCTCTGACTGTACTTAGCCAAGCAGATGCATTTCCTCACAGCTGGAGCTGGCAGGGCTTCAGGCAGTTTTCTGCTCCTGCTGTGCAAATACTTATTTCATTTCACTGTCACTTGTTCTGCCTCTTCAGAACAGAAATAATTCAAGTAGTAAAAGACCCAATCAAACTATCATAGCAATTAGACTATGTGTGTAAAAGCACAGAGGAAACCCCAGAATTCACTTTTATTCTAAAGGAAAAAGAAAAAAGAAACATTGCTGATCTCCCAGTCAATACCACAGAACTTCTATAGTCTTAACATATCCCTCATCTTTATTATCTTTTAATGAGTTCACTAGTCATTTCCATCACTCAATACTTATCTAATTTTGGTCTACAACTATTTTATCACAATGGATTTTTTAAATCATGACGGATTCAGCATATTTAGTAATTGTAAGAAATGGATAACAATTATTTAGATGAAATGTATTTTTGTTCAGCAAGAAGGTACAGAAAATCTTATAATTAAAAAAATCTTACCCAGTTCAGGAACATAATTTTTTTTCCTTGAGGAAATATTTTCTTTTGATAGATCACAAGCAAACTGAAAGGAGAGGTGAAAGAAAACATAAAAATGAATAAACACGAATTTTGCTACTGTTGAGTTTTACAGTGTTTCCCATCGGCTTTGCAGGAAACAGAATTGGTCATATGAGGATAACAGGATTTTAAAGAAATTAATTAGTCTTTCTACTAAAACTTTAGGACTATTTCTTTATTTTCCCACCATTTAATTTTTCAGTTATTTTGTGGCAAAAGAAAATCTTAACAAAATTCTGAAAGGAAAAAATTTGCTCTAAGTTTCATGTCTTGCTTCTATTTATTTGAGCACTGTTATCTATGCTGGTTTTTAAATAATCAGTATAGATATGCTAAATAAAAGTTCAAGGAATGGAAAACAATTGTGATATCAATGCCTGAACAAAAAAATAGAGAACTGTAGAAATCCTCTTTTTGTCAGGGAAATTGTTTCATGTAAATAGAATAGTAACCAAACAATGGTAATATGTTTTTAAAGAAAAAATTAAATTTTCCCAATATTTCTTACTTTGCTATACTTTTATTGAATCAATGTTTTTCTAAATTAATAGTCAAGTTAAGAAAAATATTCTTGTCTTTCTAAGGAAAACCTGGAAGAGGGAATGAATAAAATAAAAAAAAACTTTAAGGGACTTTCCATGCCATCTGAAACCAATTTTTTATAAAACCAGATGAAAAGAATATCTTGAACTTGCAGTGTCTGTCAAGTTTTCAGCTTCTCTTTCTTTTCTGTTGCCTCAGAGTGAAGTCAACAGTGAGCAGACATGAAGTAACCTCAGGTGCTGTCTGCTCTGCCTGACCCTCTGACTGAACTGATGGTTGTCTGAATGACCAAAAAGTTGGTGCAGTACTTATCTCTACTAACACACAACCCAATATCAGTATTAGAGATTTGAAAGAAAAGAATTTTGTGTTTGCACAGAGCACCGAGTGCAGGAGGCCTCAGGACCACAGTTAAGAGTGTGCTAATGGATCTTTCAGTCTGTATAATATTAATCCTATTTCAGTCTGAATAGCATTCTTTCATGATGCACACCAGAAACTCAACTGACAATGTGCTAAAGTACATTTCAGGGATTGCCTTGTTCAGAGCTGATGACAGATGCTGTAACAGAATATTCTGCTATGACCAAAATGTGAAGACAGTTGCTTTAAGAAAACAGAAATTAAGATGGGTGTATTAAATAATGACAAAACTATAGCAACATCAACAATTAAACATTTCAACTCCTATCAGAAATCTCACATGGAAGAAACTCGAAACAATGTCAGAAGGGTCTTCTTTCCAAAAATGAGTAAATTCAGCTCTTAGCCACAGTCATTTTATGTGATTTCAGCGGCCCTGGAGAATTCAGGATATTTGCAGAACATCTTGTATGCAGACTGCAGATCTGTTTGTTCTCCCATCACCTTTCCCAACACCCTGCAATTTTGTTTTGACATGTGAAGGTTGAGTAAAATAGTGATTTCTGAAAAAAACCCTCTCCTGTTTCCTAAGGGAAGATTTTCTCCACAAAGGAAATAGACATATGTTTTATCTCTTTCTGAGAGCTCATTTTTCTGATTTTCTAGTTTCGAAACAGCACAACAGGAAAATAAAAAGAGAAGAAATTCATTTCCAAGGAAAAAAAAAAGGTATTTGCAGGAATGAGAAGGAGCCAGGTGAGTGTACTGGGTCTGTCTGGGATGGAGTTAGTTTCCCCCACAGCTCTCACAGAGCTGTTCTTTGCAACTGTGGTTGGCAGGGAGTTGATAGCACACCGATATTTTGGCTGCTGCTGAGCAGGGCTGGCTCATTCCTCTACAAGGCCAGTAGGCTTTGGGTGGGCAAGAGCCTGGGAGGGGCCATACCAGGACAGCTGGCCCAAACTGCTGAAGAGGATGCTCCATACCAAATGACATCATGCTTAGCAATAGAAGCTAAGAGAAACAAGGAGGAGTAGTGTATGGTGGGGCTAAAGATTATTTTTGGTTTCAGATTTTATCAGTAACTTTATTTTCTGGTCAATTCTAACTTTTTTTTTCCCCCTCACTATTTCAAGGACTCTGAAACCTGCTGATCACACCTAGGCCACGATTTACCATTTTAATTTTATTTTAGCTTTCTGCTCTGAACTATAATCAAGAACAGATTCCCTGAAAAACAGAGAATGCCAAAGTAAAATACTTGATATTAAATATCCTTTTTTCCCCTACATAGCGACAATGTATGATTCTAGAGGCTCTCCAGCTTCCAAGAAAAATCTGCATTTTACTATTCAAAATTCATAAACAAGAACTTTCCAATCCATGGGACATTTTTGCATTTATCTACTGCTATGCACCTCCTGAAATTACCATTTCAAGACAACAGGCTCTGCTTTTGAAAGACCCTGCTTGATTCCATACTTCTGCTGCTCATATAATGCTCATTCTCTTTCCCCTATTTGTGATAATATCAGCCTGGTTCATGACCCAGATGATCAGCTGTTGGGCAGGGAGTCAAGTACCTCCCAGAAAAATTTCCAGACCTGTGGCATGAAGAGAGACAAAAATTAACTCTGGCTGATAGATCTTGTTCAAAGTCTGTTCTTAAGCTCATTTAGACACCAGCCAGGCTTTAGTCAAGCTAAAGCAATTAAGAATTCATGGATGAATACTTCAAATGAAATTCATTTATTCCTCATGCTTTACAATATTTTAATGAGTTAGAGATTAGCTCACAGTCCTTGAAAATCAGTAAATGTGTTAAACTAGGCTGGAATATATATGATTCACTTCTAGCTGATAAAAATATTACAATTGGGAATATGCTAATCATGTTGCTGGTATTATGGTAAGAATTGCAATAGAAAAACAAAATTAGTTTCTGTGGAATCATAGAAAAGCTGTTGTTTACATCCTTTGGAATTCATCTAACTCTACACTTTACAAGTAAATTTTAACCAAACAATATACTCAGTACACCATGCTTAGGAGTTATGCTGAGAAAAGAAGGAATAAAACTGAATAACTGGAGTATTTAGCCAAAAGAGAAAAGGAAAAAACCCAGCCCAAAACTAAAAGAGAAAAACACCAACAGCTAAACATCTGTGATGCATTACATTTTCTATTTAAATATGCTTCTGAACATTTACAATTATTAACCATTTAAACACTAGAAAATTGAGGGTGAATATGGTACAAAATAAATCCTGACAGATATTAATTTTTTTATGACTAAGAAATTATAGCTTTCCTACACAAAATAATCTTTTACTCTTGAACTGACAGCTAGTTGAATTACAGAAGGAATGAATAGTTGTCTTTTGATCATTAGAAATCTGTAAATAATTTTTAATATTCTTTCATTAAAAAACAGTTCATAATTGTTTAGTTGTTAATACAATGAATTTGATTTTTTTAAAGTGCTTGTTATTGGCTGAACTGTTCTCACTGACTTAATGAAAAATTTGAAAATTATCCTTTAAAACTTCCTAGAAAAAACTATCCAAAATGTAGTCCCATACTAGCCATAGTGAAGAAAATGAACTCTATCCCAGCCAAAACCAGCACACTAGAGACCTGCTTTCAAAGAGTTTCTTAGCAAATTCTCAAAGAAGGAGAGAAATATATCTCAGAATCACAGCATCAGAGAATCCTCTGTATCAGGAAGGACCTTTTGATAGTATCTTGTCCAACCCTCCTTCTCAACCAGAACCAGCTAGAGCAGAACACCCAAAACCACATCCAGTCAGGCAACATGATCCCATGTCTGACCAGCCTCATAACAAAATAGTGTTTGGTTGTGTTCAGATGGATTTTCATGTGTTTTAATTTGTCCAGTTGCCTTTTTTCCTATCACAGGACACCATTCAGAAGACCATGACTCCTACTTATTCATTTCCTCCCATCAAATAGTTATATCCATTGATAATATCCCCCAGAGCTTTCTATTCTTCTGGCTGAACAGTCCCTAGATTTGGGAACTCCATAGATAAAAACAAATACATAACACAAGAGAAGCAGAGAATTTAAAAGTTTTGACTATTTAAAGCTCTCAATAGCTCAGTAGCCTTGGATGCAATGATAAAAATATTTTGGAGTTGAGGGTCTGTTGAGCACACTGGAGGTTAGTACTAAGAAAAAGATTTTAGATTTTAGTAGAACAAACTTCAGCTCTGGGAGGGATTCCATGGGAAACCTCCGTGGAGAGTAAAAGAGACAGTGTGTGCTGGGAATCTTTCAAGAATATGTTCCTGGCAGCACAGAAACAATTCATCTCTGTTAGTGGTAAGGGAAGTAGCCAGAGCAAGTGACTCCTTCTGAGCTGGCTCAAAACCAAAAGAGAGGTGCACCAGAGATGGAAATGGGGATAAATACCCATTGAGGACTCCAAGGGCATTGCCAGGGCATGTGGAGATGGGGTTAGAAAGTAAAAGTTGAGCTTGAGTTTGAGGCATTGACCACCTCCCTATGAAGCCTGTTCCAGCATTTGACCAGGCTCTTGGTAAAGAAATGCTTCCCAAAGTCCATTCTAGACTTCCTCTGGTGCAGCTTTGAACCACTCCCATGTGTCCTGTCAGTAGACTCCAGGGAGGAGAGCAGCACCTCCATCTCACCTCCTCAGGAAGCTGCAGAGAGCCATGAGGTCCCACTCAGCCTTCTTCTCTCCAAATTAGACAAACCCAGAGTTCTCAGCCCTTCCTTCTTGCCCTTGCACCAGCTTTGTTGCCTTTGCTGCTCTGGATGCATTCAAGGATGTAATGACCTATGAAGTCCTGCTTCTCTGAGCACACGAAAATCAAAACAACTGTGGCGCTTCCTTGAGCAGAGCTCAAACTCTCAGTTTGACCCAAGGCACTAATCAACTAACCCAAAGCATAGCCCTAACTATGCCAGCAATGTTTTTTGGACTGAATTGGATTTTAATTTGTTTTCATCATCTTGTTAAAAAAACGTCTTTATTTCTCCTTTTGGACAGCGCAATTGAAATTACCCATAGACTACAAGGTGAATTTTTTTGTCTTTCTGCTTGGCTTATATATTTATTCATTTAATTATTTTAAAATGTTTATTTTCCTTTGTTAGAGATAGTGGTTTTCAGGTACAAATACATTTAAAAAACAATGGATATTGAAGCATATGATATCTTGAATATTACATATAGATTGTTCTAATGGTATCTGAAATATGGTTTGTGTTTTGAGACATGAAAAATGAGGACTTCTATATAATTGAAGGAAACAAGTTTAAAATTTTCCATTAAACACTTAAACCTGATAATTTATTTCAGTAATTGTTGTAGTTCAAAGTTGAAGACTATTTACAAGCATCCAGATTAGAAAATGATGATTCTTTAAAGACCTTTAAAAGCTGTTTGAAATATTAAACATCTTAATGTAAGTATTTTTATATAAATTCAAATAAGTCATATTATTAAGTCATTAAGTTGTAATGTCTATAATTTAGAACAAGTTCTTCTCATTTTTTTCTGAATGTATGACCTTTTTCAACTTCAAGAGATCATTCCTATAAACGATATATATACGATTTAATTAGATAAATCTGAGTCTTAAATATATTGTACCTCAGTCATGGCAGTAAAGCACAGGCAGGCCAAAATGTACTGTTCTGGAAGATCTCACTAAAAATCAATATTCAAGTAATGACTCCAAGAAAATATATTTAAAAGGGATTGATTTAACTTTTTCTTTTTCATCGTCTTATCGGAGTATTCAAGTTATGTTTACTTAGCTAGAAAAGACTCATAAAATATGTATGGAGCCATCCTCAGCTGATAAAGATGAGGAGGCTTGAAACCAGTGATAAAGTCTGTCTCCTGAGCACCTCTGCCCCGTGTGGCGGGACAGGAGTGCCCGTGCAGCGCTCACTCAGGGCGCTGATGTGAGTCATCGCTGGCAGAAGGAATGCATGCACAGCTTCTTGCCCTTGCACACTTCTATTTTATCCTTTTTCTGTATCAGTGGATGTGTTGATTCCTTAAGGGTGACAGACACTGGCCCCACTAGTTTTAGAGGGAAAGAATAAACTACAGTGGGTTGTGCCTTTATTAGCAACTTGGCTCAGAGCAGCAGGTTGGTTTTGAAGCCCTGACAGTCTGTATTTACTGGGGGCAGGGCTGAGTCCTCAGAGAGGTTTTAGTGCAGAAGAACTAGATTCTTTCCATGGGGAAGTAAACTAGGAGTGGTGGTCCAAAAGACTCTGAGCCAGTGTGACTCATGCTCTCCCAAGACCCTCTGAAGTCAGCAGCAGACGGCTCTTGATTGATCTGGAGGACTCACAACAACCTGGAATGTTTCTAAAGCAATATAGACTGGGGCTGTGAAAGTCCTTCTGCTTGCCCTCTGCTGCCAGACTTCAGCTCATTCTTCTGACTCTGTTGCTCCTCTGTCATTCATCTCTCACCCTTTTTCAGGATCCTATTTCTGCTGTTGTCTGAACTCATTACTTTGCTGTCTCCTGATCACACAGAACATCTTAATGTTCAGGTGAACTTTTAATAACATTTAAAATGATTAATTTTTTTTCCGCATGTTTCTGCCATATTGGCACTGATCACTTCATTGTTCAGAAAATTCTAGGGAAAGGAGCCTCTGGCAGTATGAGGGGTTCTTAAGCTCTGTGTGTGAAAGATGACTGTTTCCAGGTGCACAGAACTCAGTACAAGGATGGCAGCATCCTTGAAACCAGGCTTTGAAGGGACACACTTGTTCCCTGAGCACTTGAGAGATCTTTGGCTGGAGGCACAACTCTCATTCACACTCCTGAAGTGACTTGCCAGGGCTGGAAACTTGAGAAACCAGAGGAGTATGCAGCCCTGTCTCTGCAGGAGACACCTGCAAAGCTGCATCTTACAACCATTCCTGAAACATTTGAGCCAGCAGTGCTCTTTCTGTGTCCTCTGTTACACATAAGCATGATCAACCATCTAGAGATAAACAGAAACAGGACTACAGTTTGTGCAGGGGTATCAAATATACACAAATATGTATATACTCATGTATGAATGCACAGTAAAAATGGCCCAATTCTTCTCTGTCTTGCAGGCTGATGAGATTGAGAGCTCACCAGGAGATTTTATTTGAGCCTCTCTGGTAGCTGTCTGAAATGTATGGTCTCTTCAGTGTCCAGCCCCTAAAGCCCTAAGCCTAAAACTCCAGCTAGTCCAATCTGAAATTTGTTAGTGTCAGACACCCACATCCACCCACACCTACAGCGCCCTCCCTCCTCCCAAAAAAAAAAAAAAGTGAAGAATGTCTCCAGTATCTGGTCCACAAATCTTATCCTACTCTCCCAACTAGTGTGGCTTGAAGCATCACAGATGTCAGACATAGAGAGATGAGAACAATCACACTGACAAATAGAGTTGGTCAGGTGCAGGACTTGACCAGACAATTGTTTAGCTCAGTGTCTGGAAAGAGGGTCTTGTAAAAAAATCCAACCAGAAAAGAAGGAGAGGAGTTGTCTGTGGAGCTGGTAGCAGAACACTGAGCACCTTGCACGTTGACAGGAATTTGAGTGGCTGGAAAGCAGACTGACAGAGATCCAGGATGCTCTGTGGAGGTGGTAGGAGCTGCTAAAATGCTTTCTGGGGACCTTCTGCCTCTTTAGTGCTGCAAAACTGTGCTCCCAGGCAGCAGCTTGTGAGCCAGATGTGGGAGGAAAAAGTAACTCAGATGATGAAAGAGCTGATTTCCATAACTCCAGGGTCTAATCAGCCAGCCCTCTTCTGCCTGCTTTTTCCATAACCTTTATCAATTTTTCCCTCTCTTGAGCTGCAGCTGCTACTCACAAAGTTCCCATGAAGCTTCCTTCCCTTTCTCATGTTCCCTGGGAGCTCTTCAGTGAGCAAAAAGCAAATAAATTCTCACTTTCTTCTCACTTCTTCTCACTCTCCCCTTCCTCATGAGCTGATGCAGAATCAGATTCCCTGCCTGCTCCAAGGCTAACTAGCCTCACCTAGGTGCAAGGACAGTATGCACACTACAGGAGAAGGGTGTTTCCCAAAGGGAGTGCAGGCAAAGCCATCAGCTACTGTACAGGAAAGGTCAAAGAGAGCTTTGAAACTCTGAGGAGACTTGATGGAAATAATCACATCTGCCTTGAAAGAACATTGGTGTAAGAGTGAGGGGGAAAGCAGGCAAACCTTAAAGTGAGGAGGAGAGTATGATGATTCTGCTTCAGTCACTAAGAAATGGGCAGAAGCATCTCCAGCACTATGCATGAGTTTGAAGAAGTCCCTTTTCAACCAGAATAAGAGTTTCTATGCATCTGTTCTATAAGTGAAGAATGGAAAATTGTATTCTATATTGATATTAAGTGATTCTACATGCAACTGCATCTGTAGTAAAATCATGGATAACTGGCAAAGTAGCAGTAAAGAAAAAACTGAGAGAGGAATAGACATTGTTTATGTCTTAATATTGACAATCCAATGATCAGAACTCTATGTATTAGTAATTTATGTCACAGTAATAAGAGTATAAACCTGATTCACTTAGAGTAATTAAAAACATTTCATTGATGATAACTGAAGACTTATTCAGTCTCTGCAACATGCAGCAGTTTTTCAATGAATTTTTGTGTTTAAAAGTTTGATTCCTTCCATCATTCTCCTGTTTTTCCTCAGATCTTAAAAAACCTTACATTTTTTAACTTTATAGTGAAGGAAATGAAAAGTCATGGTTGCCTTTTATTTAAGCTGGTTTAACAATATAGTGTTTCATTGTTTTAATAATGGGGTGAAGAGGATGCATTCAATCCTTGCTCCTTGAGGAGCCAAGATTCCATTCAGTTTTAAAATGCAGAAATGGTGTGGTTTTGTGATGTAAAAAAGCTACATTTCCCTCTCCTATTGAGCCATCTTGTGGTTAGTAATTGTAATGTACTTTTGAATACACATCCAACATGATGGGAAAGGGTCTGCCCAGTGTTATTCCAATGTCATATTAATAAGAGTTACTTTATTATATTCTTGAATGTTAAAGCAAAAGGATTCTTGGAGCATAAAAGAGACATATTATACGGTATGATACATGTAAATATAAAATAATGAATAAAATATGCAGAAGAAATCATTATTGTTTGATTTAAAATAAGTTACTATCAGAATTTCAGTATCAATAAAGAATAGGACCTTGCAAGTGAGCCCACACACATTTTCCATGAAGAAAGTATAGGTGAATAAACCATTATTTTTCAGTCATGGGACCTAAAGCTGGAGCATCTTAAAAGTATATGGACTCTCATGAGCAGAGTTTGGGAAATAGATTTTAATATAAATATTAATACTTTTTCATGTACTTTAGTTCTTAAGACCACAATGATGTTATGTTCTGCTATTTTCTCAGTAGTAGTAGAGTATGCAGAGTGAGAAAATGACCAGTTGCGTGATGTGGAGCCAATAAGACATAAATCATAGAATTGTTTGGGCTGGAAGGGGACTTAAAACTCATCTAGTCTACTCCCCTGCCATGGGCAAGGCTACCTGCACCAGTCCAGGTACACAACAAAAGAGATTTCCTACTTGCACTACATGTGTGTTGTATAATACAGATCACACAAAAGAGAAAATGTCAAGTAAATGCAGCTGTATCACATTGCCAATAGGGATTCAGTGAAAGAACATTATGGGGAACAGTAAAACCATGGAAAAATTTCCATTAAAAAGAAGGCAGGTCATGCTGTGGGACATCATAGAGCAAAAGTGAGTAATTCAGTTGTTAGTCAGAACTGAATGAGTCTCATTTCTTGTACTGCTGACTGCCTAATGGTTAAGCTCCACGCATTGTGAAGGAGTTCTTGTACAGATTTTGTAAGCCTCTGACAACATTTGAAACCCATGTGATATCTGGCATAAAATGGATCAGTGGTCCTCAGCAATCCTCTGATGGGAAGAACAGAGCAGGGAATAGATTCTCCAGGAGCTGTCTGGAACAGCAGAAATAATAAGAGAAGTTTAAAACATTTCACCCTTTATTCTTGACCAAAAGAACTCATCTGAAAGACAGGTCACCACAAGGTAATCCTAATATTGATTGTTTGGAGTCCTTGATGATTTACAATTTCTTGCTTAATTTTGTCAAAGGATGCTGACTAGGCAGCTATTGAAGATATTCAATATCCAAGATAAAAATTTAATATGTATGATTTATACTATTAAGAAAGAAAAAACAATCCAAAGGAAAGATGGAAAAAAAGGAAAAAAATCCAAAGGAAAGAAACGTTGGAAGACTTGTGCCTTACAGAGCAGTAAATCTGACTGGTTATGTCAGAGAGCCTGCTAAGGAACTCTTATTCTGGGAGAAGTGACTTGAGGGAGTATTACTGGTTCATCTTGACAAATCAGTAAGAATTTACTGAGAAAAGGAAGACACTGAATTCCAACTTAAGTTTATGAAGCTTGAAAGTGTTCTGATCATAAAATGTGGTAGGAAATCTGTAACACTGCTAGTAAAGAGGCCTGATAAAACACTCAGAATTAAAGGCAAACAAATCAACAAAAACCAAGTCACTATGATGTGTGTGTGTGTGTGTGTTCATGGACGTGTTCATGGGTGTTTGAGGCGTCACAAGCACTAACAAAATGTTCGTTACATTGACCACGAAGGCAACTGAATTTTTACACTGCTGACAAGACCAAGTCAGTCTGAAAAGAAAAAGAGAGATTTACTAATAGATGCTGATGTCTGTGGCAGATCATTAGTGGTATTGCTAATATTGTAAGGGTCTAGGGATGTTTAGTTTGGGGAAGAGGAAGCTCAGGGGAGACCTAATTTTTCTCTAGAACTGCCTGAAGGGAGGGTGTAGCCAGGTGGGGATGGCCTCTTCTACCATGTCTCAAGTGAAAACATAAGAAAAAATTACCTTAAGCTGAACCAGGAGAAGTTCAGACTAGATATTTGAAAAAAAATTTCACTGTAAAAGTGGTCAGGAACTGGAATAAATTGTCCCCCCACAGAGGTGATGGAGTCACAATGTCTAAAATAGCTGAAGAGGCGTCAGGTTGTGACATGTGGGGCTATGCTTTAGGGGTGATTATTCTGGTTGGTGGTTGGAACAGATGATCTTTAATGTCTCTTTTAAAGCTAAAGGTTCTGTGATTCTGTGATTTGCTATCACATATACTGAGTATGTGCATTTGTGCAACTGCATTGCTTTGGGGGGCTTCACCAGCAAATCAGCAAGAATCCATTCCTGCAGGCAAGCCACATAACTCATCCCTGCTTCAGGGGAGCCAACAGCTTCATCTTTTACAGTTATTTGTGTTTCTTTTGTGTGTTTTTTAGGTATAGAAAGCAAGTGTAGTAATTAATATAATTTAAAAAAACGTTGGAAATGGGAATGACTTACAGCTTTCTTTTGTGGTTACAAAATGATTGACAAAACAAATTCTAAGAATATGTTCAAATGTGACATTCAATGACCAGTTTTGATAGGTGTGTATTTGCATACAGCTGCAATACTCTATGTGATAATGGAGAATTTGTTGCATTCTCCTATGTTAGGAAAATACCCAAATACTCTGCTATTATTTCACAGTTATCTGTCCTTCACAGATTAAAATAATATACTAAAAGTGAGGATGAAGGGCAGGGAGGTTCAGAAACAGGGTAAAGAATAAAAAATCTCAATTAACAAATGCACAGTTCTCCAGATCATACTTGACAAAAGGCATAAGAGGACACTTATGACTTTAGTGAAATGACAAGAGAGCACTTAAAAATACACAGATGGGGCAGGACATATTTCTTTTAAATTACCTAATAAAACATATGAAGAAAATCCTCACTTCATGAAAATTTATAGAAAATTTTAGTAATATTTTACTGCAGATGTAAAACTGATTCAGTACAAATTAAATTGACTAGAAAAATAGAATAGTGAAATCTACAGAGGTTTAAGATCAATATATTAATAAAAAACCGCAGGGTTAGACAAAGAATGATCACTTTCTATATGAATGTGTCTGTAGCCGGACAGAAAGTGTTTTTGTTTCATTATTGCCTGTTATAAGGGTCAATAATCAATTTGATAATGGATGGAGCAATTTTGGTGCTTTGGGAAGGGTCGGCTCCGGCGGCTGCGTGTGCGGGAGCGGCCCGCAGGGGGCGCGCCGGGGCCGCGCTACGGCCGGGCCGCCGGGAGCGCG
>VZRX01008037.1:0-20498 GCA_013398075.1 Notiomystis cincta | reverse complement strand
GGCGCGGGGGATGCGCGGAGGAGGCGCGGGGGATGCGAGGGGGATGCGCGGGGGATGCGCGGGGGAGGCGCGGGGGATGCGCGGCCCCGGGCTCCATCTCCTGCGGCAGGGGCATTCCCTCCCTACCGCTCAGCCCGCTTAAATAGGCGGCTAACAGCTACGAGAAACGCGAACCCCCAAACTTACTAAGTCTTAAAGCACCTTTCGAAAAACATGCGGTAATGAATCACAGCTCAACAGGAAAAAAAAACCCCTTTTGCCCCATTCAACCCCTCTTTACCTCAAGCTCTAAGAACCTCTATGTAATTTTCCATACCTGTTTTCCCCCCATTTTTAATTGTGACTTTTGGGGTGTTCCCTTCTGGACAGACAAGTCCAAAATGCTGGAAGAAAACTTTAACAACACGGTGTTCTGAGGAAGCTCAAGAAATTCGCCGATTAATTTGCAGCCTCATGAAAATAAAGAAAACCATCCTGAGCTCCAAAACTAGCTTGGGATGGATGCTCAGAAAATTATTTGGAATTTTTTACCTTGTAAATACATGGTACAATATCTATCTTTTGGTTCACTGGTGCAACACAGACATTTTACAACTAAAATGATAATGAACTGAACTGTGAAGTGCATTCAGTGGGATAACTGGAGTAAAACAATTTTAATTCTAGAGCGTTTCATGCTGTCTCAGCATAACAGGTACTGTATATTTGTTAATCTTCCTCGATTCACCAAATCTGATGTATAAAAATAACTGAAATGAAAATATTATTGTTCATTCAGCACTTCAAATTTGTTATTAAAGAGTGTTTAATAAAACATCTTAATGGTCACCAGTCACACTGAGTAACCAGAAATTTCTCTCTTAATAGAGCCCAAAATGACTGACCATTGCTGTGTTATGGTATAACATCCTCACTGGAAGCCTCTCTGCAGAAGTACAAAGCTGAGCACCACAGGTTTATTCTGTTTCAGAGAATACACATGGGATTTTATATTTACACTGTACAAACCTGAATTTTACAGAACTGGGCTAGGGTTCTCACGAGAATACACTCTCTTACAAGATTTGTAGCACAGCTGACTTTTCTAGTAAAAATTCAATTAATATTTAAAAACAAACAAACAAACAAACCCAAACCACGAAATCCAAACATTTCCTCTGGGACTTGACTAAAGCAAGAATTAAAGTCTCAGTAAACTGAAAAGCTGCTAAAAGCTACCACCATTTGGTTGTCCAAAAAGGTTTTGATATAGGTATAAGAGAGGGGTAACTATGGAAATAGAGCCCGAGACATGCACAATCCCTTCCTCCAAGAAAGTTCATGAAGACTCAAAGCACAGTGTCTGCCTCTTAGTCACCATTAGTCATCCTCTTAGTCACCCCTTTTGCCCCTGCTAATAAAGAAAATGATGTGTCCCAGAACTATTTGAGAGTTGTAGGATTTTCGTCATTCTTTTGGTCTCAGCAACAGAACCTCTCACATCTCTTTTGGCTGAGAGGAAAGGGAACTGATGCCTCAGAGCAGTTGCAGAGTTTTCTGAAGCTTGGAGCTTTAGAGTCCTACAGCATTTGGCTGGGTTAGCAGAACTGAAGCCCCTCTAGAACCACACACCTTCACACTGTGGGGAGGCTGAGAGAAGAGCAGCACCACAGTTCTTTCAAGAAACATCAACTCTGAATTCCCATGGAAGATAATGCCCTGCAGGGGGGGAAAATACTTGAAAAAAAGCCTTCTTCCCAGTGTAAATGAAAAAATGAGCATGTCATCAAGTGTGGAAATGTTGTAAAGTATATTCTGAAATGTCTCACGTATTAACTGGTCTAGTCTTTGGTTATCAAACCTTGCCCTGTAAAACCTTTTCACTTTTTTTTCTACAAGACAACTATAAATCCAGAGGGCATTTGGGAAAAGTCATTCCCTTTTAATGACCATTGCCAGATTATTCTTTCAAGATTTCTTCTTTTTTTTCTGTCTCTCTTTAAATTGTTTTAGAGTTCTAACTTTGTCATAAAGTAATAAAAAAATACAAGAAAAACTTATTTTCTTATTTGAAGAAGAATGATATTTTACTGCACAAGAGCATTCAAACAACTTGGGAAGATTAATGTATTTTTATACTAACTATTCTAGAATTTAAACCCTATTTTTCATAATGTTAATTATACTAATTAGAATAGGATCTAATTATTTTTAATATAGATTTCCCGTACATAATCTCACTTTATCATATGCTTCTCTGTGAGGATATTAAGTCCAAGAGCAAGTCAACACAACAGTAAAATGAGAAAGCCAAGAAAATTTCAAATGTTTCAGTATTTCAAGGTTCAAAAAAGACCCATTTTATTATTAGCTGATCTTATTATAGAAACCAAGTGTTCTGCTCAACGCACATGCATGTGGACACAAAATTACCCAGTTTTCTTAGTAAATGAACAAAGAAATAAGAAGTAATTGCTGTCCTTCTTCAAAGAAGGTTGACAAAATGCAAAAAAAGAAAAAAATTGGAAAATCCATTGCTGGTTGGATTTGCTTAGAATTCTTTGCCTCAGATTCACTGATTCAGGTGGAGATTTACCTTAAATTTTTACACAGCTGCCTGTCTGTTTGGGTTCAAGTGACAACCAACTTAGCCTCAGAAGTCTTTAGCAACTTTATCAGCCAAAACACTGGCATCTTTAGGTTTAGGAGCAGATGTAAGTACAGGTTTCAAAGATCAGTGTTTAAGCAGTGGTGATTGAGGTAATCCCACGCAGTGCTGAGAGTCAGAAGTCCCTGGCTGGTTCTAGCCATAACTGATCATCTGAGACTCGCAAAATTTATCCTAAATCTGATATTTATTTTTCCAAACATATACAATCCAGCTTGTTGCAGTAATAAATTAAGTTAGTCCTTTTAATTAGAATTGAACCCCACTTCACTGCAATAAAATGCAGTTGATTTCCCACATAACTGGTGTTCATATGCAATGGCATAATGTAGACTGAGGCACCGTGTTTTGCTCTTTTACCCAGACATTTACTCTTTCCATTTTCTTCTGGCTTTTACCTCCTCACCTAAAAAACAACCAACAAACAACACACAACCAACAACCCAATGCCGGATTTTCCCCATTTATGAATACCTTTCTCTTCCAAATAGTAATGAAAGATTAATATTAGATCTAATGTGGGACTGGTTTGAGTTGTAGCCTCAAAGATGAATGCTTTTATTCAAAAGCTCAAGTTCAGCATTTTCTTTTGCTTTGCCTCAGCTGGTTGTAAAGGATTTTCTTAGGATATTGCACTGCTTGGGACTCAGATTCTTTCCCTCAGACCAGGTTTATTAAATCAAACTACATTTACTCATTTGTAATTCCATCCCTTTAATCTTCAAAAAATATTTCTCTGAGGCTTTCCTTTGATATCAATCAAAAGGTGTGGTCTATTCCGCTTAAAAATGGAACAGTGAAATGGATGGCAAGAGCAGGAAGACATAACCATTGTCACTCTATTTTAAGATGAGGGCAGACCTTTCTGGTTATTAAGTCAGAGAGAAAGAATAGCTGTTAGAGAGTTTAAATTAAAAAAAAAAATCTACTTGAATGAATTCCAGGGAAGATAAGAGAAGTACAAATTATATATTCCATTATAAACCTTGTAATAACTTAAAATTGATTAGTGTTTGAAGACTGATGGATAACTACAAAGCATTACTATTATAAAGCAAAGTGCAATTTTGATATCGTGCAACTACTTCAAGATCTCTAATTTTTCCTTCTTTTACAATATTCATAGCAGAAATAAAGAGATATCTGTCATTCATGAGAAATGAGTCTAGTTCTGAAAACTATATTGTTAGTCATATCAAGTTTTAATAGAAAAAGTGAAATAATGATTTGGAAATAGGGGGAAGCAGGATCAGAAGGAATGGTTCAGACAAGCAAGCACAGGAGGTCTCTATCTGCTTAGAATCTCAATTACAGTAGGTCAGTCAAAGGGAGTTCAGCTGCCAAAATGAAACTTAAGATGAATATATTCAATGACAAATGGGAGAAAAAGCCCATATAGGTAAACCACAATGTAGTCATGAATTCCTGAACAGACTATTTAGTCTCCTCCTTGCATTTTTACCTACCTGGTGTGTAAGAATGTATAGGGCGGTAGTTAGAAACTGGGCCATGAAAAATGGTTGCTGGCTTTAAAGAATAAGGCAGAGCCTCAGAAAGCATCTGTGATCTCGAGTTATCTTTTACCAAACAATGAATAAAATATTACATTAGAAAAATACAATTTAAAATCCAATTTTGAACTCAAGGCAATTCCATTTAGAAGAACATTCTTTCTGTGATTGCAGTGTTTTAACAAAGGCAGCACAATTTAGGACAGTAGTTGAACCATTTCATTAGAATCCAATGTCACAAATACGGCCAGCTTCTTTCCACTTTTTATTTTTCCAAAGAAATAAATTTCTAAATAATTAAATTACCTTTCCCGTGTTGAATTTTCTGATTGTGGCAAACCTCACCTCCTCTTCAGGTATTTATCAGGCTTCAGATAGGTACAAGGCTGGTCAGATTGATAGATAGATAGATAGATAGATAGATAGATAGATAGATAGATAGATAGATAGATNAGATTGATAGATAGATAGATAGATAGATAGATAGATAGATAGATAGATAGATAGATAGATAGATATGGACAGGCCTCTGACAGACAATGTGATTAAAGTGAACGTGACAAGGCCTCTTGAGAACCTAAATGTAACAGGGTAATGCACAGTACCTGTTGAAATTATGTAAGGATGTGTGGTGACAACAGGGATGCTAAGGTCACAGGCTATTATAAAAACATCCTCCCCCATGCAGACTTCAGACACAGTTTTCCTTTCTCTGACAACACAGTTAGGAAAAAGTGCTGGGAAAATCATTGATTTCGTTTAAATGTAAGTTTCCTGGCAGGAAATGAACAAATTCATTTAAGAAGAAAAGTAAGTTACCAATGATTTCTGACTTGTATTTTTGTAAAGCTCTCAGTAACAAACATGGCCTTGACAGATTTCCAATGGAGCTGCAACAACGTGGATAAGGACAGAAAAGAATTTGGCTGGCCTGTGCTAGTTACCATTGATACCCACTGATACCATTTTAGGTGGTACATGACACGACCAGGAGGGTTTGCATCTTTCAGATGAGGCAGTGGAGAGTCAATGCACTGTGCTTTTGAGGTCTGAAAAAGAGCTTTGAGCTCTTGGGTGCATGGACAGACTGAAAAGGTGTCTCTTGAATTTTCTTGTTCTACATTGCATTCAGGCAACATAGAAGAATAGTTTCAAAATTTAAACCTAAGGAAAATAAGCTGTTAGTAGAGAGATTGCAAACTTTTCCTGTCTTCTGCAAGCACTTGCTTCTTCCAAAGGCAAAGAGAACCAGATTCCAAATGAACGTCCAGCCCTTTGGAAAATGCCATCCCACACCTTCAGGAATTTCCAGTGATCTGTGGTATAGAAGGCAGCTTATCCCAAATCAATAATGACAGCATTTGTTCTAATGTCTCACTGTACACATGAACTGCATATTTTACACGTGGGCTATAGTGCTACTATCAATTCCAAACATTATATTCACAGTTAGAATATTTTTTGAAAACTTGGTGGAATAAGAGCTTATTCTAGCCAATAAAATGGTCATAGGGAGGGAGAGTTGTGAATGTAGAAATTAAAATTCTGTTACAGATGACTAATACTTAGCTATACACTGGTTGGATAAAAATCAACAAACTTCTCAGGATATGTAGCAGATGAAGAAAGCAATTATTTCTCAGCAGAAATTGATTTTGACAGATGCCATAATAAGCAGGTAACATTAAAAACTGGTGAATAATTTAAATGGCAATCTAGACAACGTCTAAATAGATTCGAAAATAGAAAATTTATATAGAAATTGTGCAGTTTATTTAATTTTTCATCATGCATCTTCCAAAATAACAATAATAGTCCTAACATGACCTTAGCAGAAATAAAAAATTGCTTATGGGAAAAATTGTAATTCACTCATTAATTCTGAAGCCTTGCCGTAATAAATTGAATTACATAACAGACATCAGTGCAGTCTTGCATGATTTATTTTCTTGAAGTGTGATGTAATCTATCTTTTTAAGTGTTTTTGAACATGAAAGAGGAAGTTCTTAGGAGTATAAGGGTTTTGTACTGGAATAGAGCAAGAGTGTCTACTCCAGGAGTCTCCTTTGAACAGATGCCACCCAGAAACTTCAATGGGAACATTAACCTTTACATAATGCATACAATTCTCCAAATCTAGATCATGAAAATAAATTTTTCCTTGATTCTAAATGCTGATCATTTTATTTCCCCAGGTATTAGGGTTGATTGATGCTTTGTATTGTTCGGTCTTACTTGAAGAGAGAAGACACATTTATCCCTATTAATGCTGTTTATATTCTCATCTTAATTACTCCAATATCATTCCAAAGTAACTTCCTGAATATGAATACATTGCTCTGCCTTGCAATTGATGTAAATGGATCTGAAGTCAAGGGTCCTGATTTGAAACTTTTATTAAGATTTAATCTACCTCCAGAGTAAAGGCAAAATTATACAGCAGTTAATACCAGGACCAGTGGACATGACATTTTATGTTTTATTTAGACAGCACCTTTGATCTAAAGCACGAGGAAATGATAAATGGGGAGCAAATAGAGAAACAGAGGTGGTAAACAAGCAAGGAAGTAGGAACAAGTTATCAAGTGCTTGCACAAAAAGAGATCAAAGAAGAACCATCAGGTGGTCATTAAAGCCTGTGCTAAAGCAGTGATAAAACAAGAAAGAGAGAAAGACAAAATAAAAGTGCAGGATGAAGTTAGGAGAATAGTCTGCTCAGGAATTCGTGACCAAATTGTGGTTTACCTACATGGTCATTTTCTCCCATATGTCATTGAATATATTCATCTTAAGTTTCATTTTGGCAGCTGAACTCCCTTTGACTGACTACTCAGAACATAACAAATGTTTAATTTGTTCCCAAAATTCATTAAATAATTTCATTTATTCAGCGCTGTCTCTGGTTTGTAAAAGGCAAATCTTATCTTGCCAGAGAGAAATAATTCTCTTGTTTGGGAAGAATATTTGTAAACCGAGTGTTTGCATCTTAAACACTGTGTTTGCATGAAGACATGAGCATTAAATACTGACAAGACAAGAAAAATACTGAATTTCTTAGGATATTAGAGTAAAAGAATCTGCCATTCTCCATTACTATGCCTGCAAGTTATCAGCTGCAACTATCAGGGAGAAGTTGTCAATCAACTCTATTGCAAGGATGAAAGAGTAGATGGTACAGTTTAATTTTATTATGGAAATTGATTTGCATCTTTTATATGTCTTGATTGAAAACTTTCCAGGTAATGGCATTGAAGAATACTCATAAAACTGCCATGACTGTGGTAATAACTATTATTATGATCGAATTTAATAATAAAAAATCCTGCCTGCAAGATGGGCAATATGAATAATTCATGTACAGTGTTGCTTAAAATGTGATAGAGAGAAAAAGACTTGTAGGAAAATTCTTAATGTATCCAGACAGGGTTGATAATTGGTTTTTGCAACTAAATGAGTACTTCATGTACAAGACAGCACTAACAAGGCAGGAAAAGAAATTTACACATTGGGGAGACAATTTCATTTATCTGGTTACAGCAGGATAAGTGGAATAAATGGTTTTCCTTAAAGGAATTGTCAGAAAACGCATATCCTGATAATAATTAGTTTTGTTTACAACTATGGAACAACAGAACAGGAGACACAATAGCATCTTTTCAATATGTAATAACACATGTAGCATATGCTTATGTAGGCCTTACTTATGCCATTAATCAACTACCTGCAAGCACTGACCAGATCTCTTCCAGTGCTGCCTTTTAGTTGCAAGCATAAAAAGCAGACCAGCATATGGAGAATTGTTTCACAGTTGCACTTTATTTAATTTTGTTTGATTTCTTTTAACTATACAGTAACAGATAAGCTTCTGTTTCCTGCTTTTATTGCCTACCATCTGGTGGGAAAAGCATGGAATAGCAGAAAAAGTGACAGGTGACTAAGAATATTTTAGTGGAAGGGTCTGAGGTTACAGGGAGTAAGAGTTCATCAAGGATAACAGCTTCAGGAACAGAAAGTCGTGCAAGAACTCATCTCTCTACTCTTGTCCAAAGGCAATGATTATGTTTGAGAGTTGTCTTCTCACTTGTTGATATAAGTTGAATTTCTTATATACCACCTTCTCAAATTACTACAAACAAGTGAAACCAAAGTTTCCCCCTCCAAAATGTATTGGAAGTATGCATTTACAATAACTTACCAAAAGCAGTTAAGTAAACTGAAAAAAACCTGGGAATTGGATTTAGTCAAAATCCCTGTAAATACATCGAGCTTTACCCATTTCTAATTCTCTCATACTTGGACTTGAGATCAATCCTCTTAGTTCTGGCTTGCCACCAGGGTCTCTGATCAATGTTGATAAAACAAAATGACAACAAAGAACACTTTGAAAGCTACTGTGAGAACAGTGGGGAAAAAAACCAAAAATGAAACAGACCAAAACTGTATTCTTTTGTTATGACTATGGCCTGTGCCTCTGTGTGTTTGTTTATGATGGATTACTTTCTATGGAGATTAAATCTAAAGGGAGTTGCACTTGAGAAGCTACACAATAATCTAGCTAAGAGGCATCTCAATGAGTACTAAAATACAGTTGCTTATTTAATATATCTGTGCTTGCTTTGCCAAGATTAAGATCTTGAAATGATAAACTCCCCCAGACCCTCTTTGTCAGCTAAAAAATCTGCCCCATGATGTAGTTTACAGGATGGATTGGAAAAAAAAATTCCCAAAATGCTTACAAAACTGTAGTTTGAAATCTGACTATTCTTGTTCTTGGCCATTTCTAAATGTAACCATGGGGAAGACAATCTCATGTTTCTGGATCACAAATAGAGCCTGGACATTGTGTTGATGCCGCAGTAACACTCTTTTCACCTTTGTTAATTACATTGGGAAAATCAATATCAGAAAACGCTGTAGTGACATATCAAAAGATTATAGGAAATCCTGTTGCACTTCATTAACACAGTTTCTATAGTTGCTGCTTCTGCAGGTTATTGAGTTGTAGGGATATACTGGACATCTTAGAAATGAAGGTAACATGCTCCTGTAACTTCAGAGAGAAAATTGAAAAAGGGAAAACAAGATTCTTGTCTTCTCATCAAGAAAAATAAGCAAATAGTCCTTAGCCTCCACAACTGAAACTTTCAAACAGCTATTCATTAGCTTATTGGGATGGAAAAACAAAGAAACCAATTAAAAACCAAGAAAACCCCTCCCACATATTGTCTGATATGCGATCAAAATAGATCCAATACATTCAACAGAGACCAAAGAGAAATCTTAAGTACATGAGCCTTAATATTTGGCATTATAGAGAGAAATCAAAAAGTGACCATTGAAATGTCATCATGAAAAAGCAGTTATATTTGCCTAATTTAATCATTATGGTGAATACCAAGAGAATGCATCCCCTGCCTTTTCTTTTTTAAAAGAAGAATAAAAATTGTGGTAGCAAAAATGTTTTATTCTGGCTAATACACATTTATTTTTCATACCAAAGTATTGTGGGGGAAGAGAAAGTTTTGATGAAACTTGCAAATATAGAACATTCTCTCTGACACCAGCAGTAGTACAGGTAGGCCAATGGAAGCTGCTCAGGACAAGTGCTTGAAATCATGTGTAGGAAACAGGTGACATGAGGAGACACAGCTTGGAACATCTTCAAGGTAAGGAATTATATCTAACTATGACAGTTAATGAAATTTCTGTAAATTAGCCATGTCCAAAGGGCATATAATGTAAGAACCCAATTTCTACAGCTGATTTTGCAGATTTCATAAATATTCCAGAATGAGACAGGAGACATTTGAGAAAGATAGACATTCTTTGGTCCCTGTACTGACTTTATACAGGTTTTTAAGAGAAAACATAGAAATATGATCAAGAAATCCAAGAATTGCTGGTTTTCTATTTCCATTGAGAAAAATTACTTGTATAATTTGTGAATTACATATAAATTTCAGATGAACTTTCCCTTGTGCCTACAAGTACATTCATGTTCCACTTTGTGACTTAGACTAACCCCGTCTCTGTTTCCTGACATGCATTTCATAGTAATTTTCCCTTACACCTCAAATTTGACTTCTGTGAATAAAAGGAAAGACAATTCTTATTGGGAAGGCAAACTGGGTTATGAGCACTATGAGAAAAAACTTCCAGGTCACGAGGTGTGATTGCCATACCAAGGGTTTGCAGGAAGGAAGAAGTGATGGGCTGCCACCCCATCTCTTTTCAAAGGTTTACAGATGAATTTCAGTTCATTGTTCACTCCTTTGTTCTCAACTTTCAAACTTTTTTCTTAAGGGTAAGGTGTTCTTTACAGAAGAAGGAGACATGGATGTCAGCTCAGATGATATGCTGTGTGACAGCTGTTCTTTGGCAATGGGTTAATGGTCTCATTTCATGCCTCTGGATTTTTCCTACAGTTAAAGTTACTACATGCACAGCTTCAGACTGGGGAAAAAAAAAAATTAAGTGAATCTTTTATCATTCAGAAATGCTACTTCTTTGCAACCAATATGTACTGCAGACTAATACAGAACAGATGAAGGAAGGCAACACAGGAAGAGAGGCTACAGTTTAGTCATAGAGAGGCTACAGTTTAGTCATTTGCAAATTGAGCAAGATGGGAGTAAGAGCTGAGCATTAGTCCTTGAGTTCAAAAAAGGAATTTTAACTCCTGGCTGTTAGGGGAAGGGGTGGGGAAGAAATAAAGGGCTCAGCAGGAGTGAAAGAATTGTTTGCTTTCTCTCAACGAGTCCAGAAGATCTTGTTTTTATTCCAGCTGAGATGAAAGTAAAATAAATCATATATAAATTTTCAATGTATCTTATAAAGTTGGTATTACATCAAACAAACTTCTAACTCTGACATGATTGACAGTGAAAAAAAAGCAAAGCAAATGAGCATTGCAACACAAAACTCTTGAGTGGATCATTAAGTAAATGTGATTTAGCCTGAGATCTCTTCATCTCAAAAGCACCAGTCTATGCTGTCCAATCTAAAAACTCTTTCCTCTATCAGAGTCCTCAACCGATGAACCCTCTCCTCAGTGCCAATAAGAATATGTTTAAGTTACTCATGGACGCATATAAAACACATGGGTGGTCTGCTTTGAAGTGCCAGTGCCTTAGATTTAATATGTTAATAATATGCTAATAATTTATGCAAAAAACAGGTTGCATTGAAGGAAAAATCCAATATTGTCAGTTTCCATGACAACCAGTGTGCTAGCAGATTACACTGTCTCACATCAGATGGTTGCCAAGGTTGTGACCTATTTCTTAGTTTTAATCATTTCGTTTGCAGAATTTGGAAATGCTACCTGGAAAACAAATGATAAAATATTTCTCATGGTTAAGGATAGTCCTTCAGTATAAAAGAACCTGGCATGCTAAATTAAGCACTAGGCTTAGAAACTGAAAAGAAAGCATAAAGTAATAATTCCAGGAGTGAAGGAAGGCATGGACAGTTGTGTGAACAGGCAGTGGGCTGGTGTACAACATTTCAGGGTGAAGTCAGTGGTTATGTACAGCTTATTTCAGTAGCAGGGACATCTTTCATGATACCAGGCTGCTCAGAGCCCACTCCAACCTGACCTTGAACAGTTGCAGGGATGGAGCACCCACAACTTCTCTGAGCAGCCTGTTCCAGTGACTCACCACCCTCACAGGAAAGGATTTTTTTCCTAACATCTACTCTAAACCCACTCTCTGTCAGTTTGAAACCATTCCCCCTTGTCCTGTCACTACATGCCCTTGCAAATATCCTCTCTCCACTTCTCTTGTAAGCTCACTTCAGGTTTTCTGGGCTTTCTGAGCTGTGAGCACACATTGCTGGCTCTCATCCACCAGCACCCTCAAGTCCTTCTTGGCAGGGCTGCCCTCCATCTCTTCGTGCCCCAGCCTGTATTGGTACTGCAGGTTGCCATGACCCAACTGCAGCACCTTGTACCTGGTCCTGTTAGACCTCATGAGATTCCCATGGGCCTATTTCTTGAGATGTTTCAGGTCCCTATGGATGGCATCCCATCCTCCACGTGTGTCAGCAGCACCACTCAGCTTGGTGTCATCTGTAAACTCGCTGAGGATGCACTCGACCCCTTCATCTGTGTTATTAATGAAGATATTAAACAGCACTGGCCCCTTACAGACCCCTGAGGGACACCACCTGTCACTGATGTCCATCAGGACTCTGGACTGTAGATCACTACCCTCTGGATGAGACTGTCCAACCAATTTCTTATCCATCCAACAGTCCAGCCATCAAACTCATCTCTGTCTAATTTTCAGAGAAGGATGTTGTTGAGGACCATGTCAAAGGCTTTACAGAAGTCCAAGTAAACTATACAGGTAACCCTTCAAATCTCCAGTGACACAGTCATTCCATCACAGAAGGCCACTAGCTTGGCTAAATGATCAAAACTTCCAAAGATAATTTTTTAAAACGAGTGCACAAGAAAGCAAGTATTTTATAGGCTGTGTGACAGAGTATAAAATGAATTAAGTTCTATTGCAGTTAAATGAAAAGGAGCACTTTCAAACACCAACATGTGCTAGATGGTGCCATATTTTCTGGGCACTTCACTCACCAAAGTTCACTACAGTTTGAGTAACTCAGTCTGGGTAGTATTTTTTTTTCTGTGCTTACGAAAGGTATCAAGTTGCCATTCTTAAATAAATAAGTTGCAATTGTACCTTCAGGGGCTGACTGTGGTGTTAGATAGCAAACAAATGGTCCTCCACTGCTTGCTCATTTTACACTGTGTCAGTGTAAAACAATCCAGGAATGTAACAGTTTTGTCACCAGGACTCCTAGCTGACATTTTCTAGTTGACTGAAGAATTTGTCCTTTATTTTTCTCTCCTTTCAGGCTACAAGCTTGGAAGGCAATCACTGTCAATCCTGTTGGTGAGATCAATACTGTAAGCCTCAGTTCCTGCTACTGAAACCCTTCTTTCTATGGCCCATAAGACAAATAATCCTGCTAGTTTAATCAGATTGGTCTGACCAAGTCTGTTGAGGTAAAATGGAAAAGAGCTCAAGCTATTATTTTTTTTCAGGTTTGCTGAAATGTCTATCAAGTGTTACAACTCTAGTACCTGCATCAGACCTGTATAACCTCAATAATCCACTGGAATTTGATTTCACTTATCACAATATGATTAGAGGAATGCATTAGTCATAACTTGAATAAATTATCTCTTTTTACACCAGTATTTTTGGACCTGCTTTGTCATTCTTTTTCTTTTCTTCCTTCACTCCTCTCTTAGAAGTTGTCCTATTGTGGTAAAAGATTATCTTTGAATTTGAGGGTCTTCTTTTCAGGTTTGTCATACTAATATTCTTTTTCTTTTTGGTAAGATATGCAAATAGTATGCACGATGCAACATTGCAAAACCTGTTTCAAGATGTTCTATTTTTTCCTCCTGTTGTTATTTTTGAACCTATTTTGTTAATGACACACACATTTATAATTGGCCTTCTTTTAGAGGGGAATTAATTCTAATGAATAAATACAATAATGAATGTTCCTGCTTCCTTCTGCCCCAGGCTGGTCAGCTAGTCCAAGTAAAATCATTTACACAGAACTGTTGGCATAGATTTGTGTTATTTTCTAGCTGCCTGGTTTATACAGAAACGTATTCTATGTAAATACTTACTGTTCAACCTCTTCAGAAAACACTTATTACTGTAGAACACTCTTTGTTCATACCAGAACATTCCTATTCTTAGCATTTTTTGTAGAAAAGAAATGAAGTCTTGTCTTTCTAAGGAATCAGGTAAAATCTCATCTGGAGTACAGCCCTCTTTCTTTGATATTGAAACTACTTACTATTCATTGACCCACTTGAGAGAAGTTCAAGTATGGCATTAAGGGATGAGAGAGGAAATAAAAAAATGGGAGGAGGAAAAGAGCATGTCTAGCGACATATAAATATCACAACTATTTTATTTCTCCTTACCACTTGCTATTTACTAACATTCTGGGTAAAATAAAGCCTTCCTAGAGAGGCATAACTTCTCCTAGGAACTAGTGTCTGTGACTTCCTGTCACTCTGTAGAATAATTTCAGCTGCTCACTGTGGCTCAGCCCGCATAACATTGGAAAAAGGGGCTCTCAGCAGGACATAGAAGGGATCAGACAAGCATAAAAAAGACAAATATTATACCTAGATCTTTTAGCAGCTGAACACTTGGGATAGTACTTTGTTGACTCAGGAACACTTGGTGTGTGGATCAGAAAAGCTGGAACTTTTTTACCACTTCTCATGGGTAAATGGGAGCTCAAGGCAAGATACTGCTATTTTTCCTCACACTGTTACGAGTAGTGACACCTACTTGGCTCTACAAGAGCATCAGATTTCAGTGGCCTTTTCCTAAGAAGCAGTGCTTTGAAAACCCCTTCCTTAAGTGTCAAGCTGGCTGTGGGATGCAAGGAGCCAACTGGGGCTGGCAGGGTACCCTGGATATAAAGTCTACACATTAATTCTTCTCCTTTGATTAGAATTTCCTGAATGGTGGCAGAGGAACCCAAACTGAGCCCTGTCTTAGTGAATCCAGTCATGAGTCTCCCAATTCATTAACATTGTATTCTTCAACATTGGGGGACCATTAGTACCTTGATGATTCTTTTTCCCATCTATGTGTATTTGACATGGTGAGCCAATTTTCAAAAATTCCTACAGGTAAGCCTGTATGTTACTTTTTTACAAGTGTCTAACATCATTAAAACAAACCCCCCCCCCCAACAACAAAAAGGGAACTCTTGAAATTTTACTTGCACCACCCATTCATCTATTTCCTTTATCCCATGATCTGCTAGTAGTGTCTGGGGGTAACAGTGATGTGATACTTTAAACTCCTTGTGTTTATTCCTTGCTTCAGCAAACCATGCCTCAAGTTACTAATTTGTGGAGAGGTGAAAAGCAAAGGCAGGCTGAGGAGGGAGAGACATATTGTGTGTACATGCTTCTTCTGCTCTACAATGTTTTATCCACACAGCTATGTCAGTGAAGAGTGTGAAAAAACTCACATATTCTTTGCCAAAATAGCTATGCCAGCCAAAAAAACCCATGTGGACACAGCTATGCTGACAAAGAAGAGCTTTACAGGCTGACCTCTGTGTGTTTGGAGAAGTTGCACAACTCTGCAGGCAGAAAAACTCCTTCTGTCAACATACTCTGCCTCTAAAGAAAAGGATCCTGCTGCCACAGCTAAATCAGAATGGATATATATTTGCATAGTTATACCTGCAATATAAGTCCTGCATCTTGGGCAGTAGTGAGGAAATTTAGCCATGGCAGAAGAAATAATTGTGGCTATTTTAAACCTCTGTAAATATTTCTTTAGCATCAGTCCAAATTTGCCTTTCACAATCACAGCATCTTATTTCTAAAATGTAAAGTTAATTCTACTTTATGACGTTGGCTTTTTTTTCCTACTTTGTCTCTGGAGTATCTGTACTACACCAACATCTATCATTAGGAGCTGGTTTTCTAGGTCAGTGGTTTAATTTCTTGATTATCATTTATAATATGTCACATTTACTAATTACATCCTAAAGTTCTAAATTTTCCTAACAGTTACTGGAATTAATGAAATATTTAGATATCTTTTTAGCCATGCCATTTTAGCAGCAAGTTATATTATAAAAATATACATTTGTTTGTGCACTTCTGAAATGTTTTTTAAAACTGCAGCAGATAGAAGGCAAGCATTAAGGAAACTGACATTGTGCTGAATGTAAGTAATTTACAAATACTAACAGAAGAACCCTAATAATTTTCTGTTGTTTTAAGGAAGCAGCTAAGTGAAAACCTGTCAATCAGCAGGGTTTGGAAAGAGTAAGCAAATTGCTCTTTTCACATAACTGTATAGAAATCACTTCATGTTACTCAATCTTCTCCATGCTTGTTTCTTTGGTTTCTTTTCTTTATTCAAAATGATTTTTAAAATAGTCCTTCAAAACTCCAGAAAATTTAAATGTTTTTCTAGCTAGGAAGAATTTCCAATACTCCTATCTTCATTGTCCTTTCTTAACAGTGTAGTAACAAAAGTATTTACTGTACTTTAAACTGTCATAGCAAGTCTTTTACTCCAACTAGTGATGGCGACACAGTAGAAAATCCATGTGCAACTCCGCTTCTCTCATGTTTACACACAAAATGAAAACGTAAAAAAGATCCAGCATCTCACCTAAAAATACTGAATTTGAGACTGTGATAAGGAACAAGTTTTTTCACTTTCACTTCTTTGGATTTTGCATTACTTATGTGTTCAGTCAGTGTGAAATGGTAGGAGATCCCTAAGTTATATACACAAATATATACATATACACACAAAAAAATATACATTTATGTATATGCATGATAGTTGGGATTTAAGAAGAAAGGATAAACCATTGCCTCCAAGATAATGTCAAAAGACAGTATAAAAAAACTCTCTCCTGAGTAATTTTCTGGTCAGGACATCTAAACCCTGTACAGTTTTCAGTCAGAGCCAGGCACTTAGACAGAAGATCTCTGTCTCACTTTGGATTATGGGACTCATTTTGTCTGTGAGTAAGTTTCTTATCAGGGAATGGGATAGCTGTGGCTAGCTGAGAATGGTCACCGAAGACTGCAAAGCACTATTGTCACAAGGGAAGAATAAGTTTGGGAGACAGATGAAAGGACAATAAGAGCTTTATTTTCCTTGTACTGGTCAAAGAGAGGCCAGAGGTCAAAGAAGCAGGTAAAGTTTTTTTCAAACATGCACACACTCACATTTTGTTTGTTAAATCTTTGTTTTTGAGGTCTAACAAAATCCTGTACTCTTTTTCTGTGCTGAGGAATGTGCAAGTAGGTCTGGCTGTGGGAAGACTCTTGTGCTTAGAGGTGCAGGGCTCTTTCCCTTGACAACAAGGATGACAAACCAGGTAGAGCAGGAGGTTTTGCTCTCTTGGAACAAATTAAGCCACTTTTATTAAGGCAAACAAGGCAGTTGAGATCCTTTGATATATCCATAGTGCCAGCATCCTGCAGATGTCTCACTTCAGTCAATTAATCAGCCATTTCCCAGAGCATGGCAATTGTTTATGCAATCCACTTTGATATGTTTTATAGCATTTCCTTTAATCCTCCCCAACTTTTCATCCCTGGCAAAAGCTTTATGGTAACATAAACCGTAATTGTGCAGTAAAGAAAATCGCCTTATGTTGCAGTCTACAACTGCTTTATCACCCTCATCCTAACATACATAACCCACACTCAAACAGCTAAATATAGGCTGGGAAGCATGCTGCTTTAATAGCATGTAAACTCAATGACTTCTTGACAAAGAACTTAACCTCTGTCAGGGACAGAGTCAGAACTATCTCAGGGACCTTTATACTTCTCAGTCAATGACATTTATTGCCATTATAGCTGGCAGACATTTTTCTGAATAGAAAATTTTTCATAAAGAGAAAAAGGAAGACAAAAGCCCTTTATCCTCCTTGAGAAGACTTTTTTTTTTTGGAAATTGAAAGCATTCTAAAAAAAGTTTCCACTATTTAAAGCAGCAGTATTTTTTCATTAGATTTCTATCTTTTTATTTAATGAAAACCAGAGATTAAAAAAGCTATGAGGAAAACTTCTAAAAATATGAACAGTGTATAGGAAATAGACCCAAATATTTTGCATTGAAAAAGTAAAGTCAAAGAAGTTTATCAGCTACTGACACTTCCTTCAATCTTCTTTATATCAGAAATGCATTGGGATCTACTTTACCACAACTATTTTCTGATCTGTTTTGAGGTACTACCCCGTGACACCCCACACTGACTCTGGTAAAAAAGGTGTGTAGAGGCATGTTTGTGAGCATCCAGGCATCTCTCCAGTGTCTGCAAACCCCCTGTGCATCTTACCTTACAGAATAAACCTGAAGCAGCTTTTCATGGTTTAAGTGTTGAAAACCACTGTGCTGAACTACAACTGTCAGGAAACAAACTTTGGTTGTAAACCTCATTCTCTTTCCTCACTCCTTTTTCTCCTTTAACCCTTGCTGGTACCACTAAAATCTAAGCCTGTGGAGAGATTCTCTAGGACTTATGAATAGTATTTTTTATGCAAATTAATCTATGTCAGCGGGTTTGGTTTTGTTTTGACTTCTCCCTGTCCCAAAGGACAAATGAGATAATTCCTCCCCAGCACTTGGCCACAGAGCTTGATGATATATACCATCAGTAATTCTATTCTTTAGTCTAACACTGCATAATTTTTTGGCAATAGGTTTTTTCTTCCCCTTTTTACTTTCTCCTTAGGTTAGGGAAGTGTTATGGATTAAATTTGGATCATTTCCAGCCTTACTGTTGCGTCCTATGCTATACCACAATGATCCTTAATTGGCAGTAAATAGAGAAAAAGCAGTCATCCTTGTAAAGCAGCTGTTCTATGGGTAAAAGGAATAACACTAGTGTGGAGGCTGTGGTAGGAATGTTCCAGGTCACAGATAGCTTAGATGGAGGACTCAGACTGCACTAATAATAACAACTCCACTATAAATTTGAGGGAACGGGATGGGCAGGAGAGTTAGACAGACAGTCTCCCTTGGACAGAAATGAGATCATTCTGTTCTGTGAACTGGACTCGGTTCCCTTTTGTCCTTGACTGTGTTAATTGGATAAACCTTGATGATTAGAATATGGACCATTATGCTGGCTTTTTAGTATTTTATATTACATACTTTTGGTATTATTTCAGACACTACCAAGAAGAGCAGAACAATGAGATTTGGACTTACATACTAAAGTATATTTTGTAGTGTTTAGTGTGGGAAGAGTTTGGCCTGTTTTTCCATTGGGGATGCTCTCACTTCTTGGTTAACATGATCTGAGAGGGTTACCACTTTTCAAAGACAGGAAATAAATTTAATTCACTTGATACTTCTTTTTTCTTATCACTAGACAGAACACAATTTATCTCTGAATTCAATTTGTTTGAATAATACTGTTAAAAAACACAGAGAAAAAGGTACTCACCTTTTGTATATGGCTGCAAATGGGCTGCATGCTCCTTTAATTCTCAAATATAGCAAACCTGGATAGCTTTTTGGAGTGAACAATTGCAACCAGGTGGATGCAAATTCATTGCCCAACAACAAATTAATTTGCGTAGGTATGATACATCTTCTTCCCCTTCCCATTATGGTAATTGAATATTCATCACATTACAAGTGCAGTTAATTAGCAGATTATTCATTTACTGGACAAATAATGAACATCTTATTCTGAACAAAGAAGAGGGATAGGAAAGCCAGAGGGAGAGAAAAGAAAACATACATTTTTATAAGGCTATTATTTAAATTAGTCTTCTTTTAAATAAGAAGAGAAAAGGAAACACCGTGGTCCCACAGAAACCAGCGGTAAGCCTCCCAGAATATCAGTGGGGCTGGATTTCAGTCCTCATATTTCAAAAAGAGCTGAATATTACCATTACTTTATAACAAAAAATAAACTTTGTGACACATCAAAATTTATTCACATTTTCTTTCATTTATTATGCTGTCATTTCCTGAAGTTTTTTCTCCAGTTGCCTGTCACCATCATTCTTTAGTCTGTTTTATAATGTTTAGACTGCAAAGACCTTTCACAAAAGTAATTTTTTCCCTTCTCTATTTGTGCACAGTTCAGTCCTTGCCCATAATTTAGGCTTTTGCATAGTGCATTCTTGTCATCACCAGCCAGAACGGAGTGTTTTATTGGTATAAATTGACATATCTCCTTTAAGGAGAAAGGACCCAACCAAATTACCTTGATGAAGAATAAGCCTTAATATTCAAATTTGTTTACTTAGACTTTAATATTTTTTAAATTTTTTTAATGGGTACTGTAAAATAACTTTGGTTTCTTGCTGAGGTACCTGTAATCCAGAAATTTACTAGGCTGTTCAATGCAGAAGAGGCAAAATGCATCTCTGATATAATTCTTCTAATGCCAGTGGTCTTGTGTCAGATTTAATTGCATCCAGCATCTTTAAGTTGTGGCAACAATAAATTCTCATTGAAAGATCAGGGGTGAGAGGGAAAAATTTCAGTTCTAGATGAAGCTAGGGATGTATTGTGTGCAGCTACATGGCATGAACCCTTTGTGGAAGGTTTTCTCATGTTGTAATAATTTATCATTAAACTACAACCTGTCAGCATCTGTCAGAATGGTTCAGATGTTGGCTAACTTTCACTAATGTGTTAAAGTGGAGGTACTGGACCCAAAACATTATATACTTGGGGGAAATATTTGACAAATTGAGGGATTGAAGCAGAAAGCAAGGAAGGAGGAAGGAACGGGGGGTGGGGGAAAGGACAGAATAAAAAGGAAAGAAA
>VZRX01008034.1:0-116071 GCA_013398075.1 Notiomystis cincta | reverse complement strand
CACCAGTCCCTCTTGAAAATAGTAATGCTAATTACCCAAAGAAGTGTTACTCATTTTTTATCATAGCGACAGGTCTCTGAATTCTTACAATGTATGCATATGTGTATATAGCTATATATGCACATACAGTATTATAATTATATATATATATATATGTTCTAATATCTTTGATACAGTAATGCCTGTACAATGTTATAAACAAGCATCAAACTGCTAAAGTTAGCACTTATTTATTTGAGTGTTCTTTATACAAATATTAGTCAACAAATTATTGGAAGATATATTACACAAAAATGCACAAAAATATTACTGTTATTAATTTTTAAAACTTATTTCAAAAATTAAGAAAGACTGTTGAAAGCGAAGTTACGAAGTAATTAACAGTATGTTTTCTTTTTTAATTGGAAGTGAGAATGTAGTTCTGGCTTGGCAACTCTTTACTTCAGGTTTTACTCTTTTCCATGAAGGAAATCCTTTTCATTTAGCTGGCAGAGACAGTAGGTAATGCTCTCCTGAGCTGACAGGTAAAAGAACACACTACGAGAGGCCCTGCATTTCCTTTCCTAGGATCAGACTATATTTAGGCACGTTTTCTTTTTCCACAAGGAAAGCCTGGTTAAAACATGTCTTGCTTTTTTAGAGTATGATTAATTTCTCCTCCCAGCTTCAGCCACTCAACCTGATTTATATGAATCTGATTATTTGTTGCACTATTTTATGATTAATTATCTAATTCTAAGGAGCGATCACTGAGGAAAGAAAGCAGGTTTTCACTTTGCACATATATGTTAAAATTTTAATAGTGTCTTTTTTTTTTCTTATCACTCTCTTATCCCTCAAAAGGGAGAAGAGATGCATGAAGGTCACTACTGAAGATTCATAAACCATTGTGAATAATGTCAGAACTATAATTTAATTAGCGGCCCATCTGTCACTTTCTGTTTGATGAGCACTAAATGTCCAATTATCATTTAATATCTGCTCTAATCAGCTCTGGCAAATTTCACAGGCACACTAGAGATGACATTAATAGATGGAAGTGAGGCTACCTTTGCAACATTATCAGAGAGAGGAAGCTTGTGCAGTTTTGACTTACAATGGAGAAGGCATGAATTCATTCCAATTAGCAGCAAAGGCCTTTAATACAGACTCTGTTTCTGTATATTGTTAACTAAAGCTTTTAGTTGATTTTTTTTCCAGAGTTTGGTAAAACACTTTTGATTTCTATGGAATTTTTTATTTTGTTGGTGTCTAGAAATAGTGTTAAATATTATATTATGAAAGCCTCTATCTTTCATCTTTCTTTCTTTCTTGTTTTAATGAATTGGTTTGCACCTTTTGATTCTTCATTCTATTTCTGTCATTAGTCCTTGCAAACAAAGGACCCACGGTGTTCTTTATAAAGAAAGGAAAAAATATGTTGAATAAATTTGAGTAGATTTAATAAAACTCCCAAGCAAATAAACAAAAAAAACCCCCAACCTGAAATACACAATACAGACAAAGAAAAATACTGGGCTACATTTTTAGTCATTTGCTGGGACAGAGACATGGACATCCCCACCACGACCTTTTTCTGGTAAAGGAAAAGCAAAAGAAAAACTCTTTTAATGAGAACCTATGGTACATGTGTCCTTTCAGACAAGACACAGAAAATGGCCACATGTTAAAAGCATAGAATAACTCACTGATAAGACTGACCATCTATGAAATATGTATTGATAGCATCCTAAAATGCACTTTTTCTCTTGTAATAGAAAATTAAAAGCCCTACTTTATCCACATCTTGGGTCAAGGTCAGGCAGCCTATGCCTTCTCAGATTTGAGATCAATAATATAAGACTATGAAAAAGGCTTTTGTCTTGACAAGAAGCTTCCTCTAATAAGTAGGAGCTGCTCACGTGACACTTTAGATTTAGTCCCCAACTCTAGTTCAAAGCGAAATCCTCCAGCACTAGGAAAGAAAATATGGCCAAAAAACCACTGTTTGTAATATGACTGCATTGGTTTGATGTTGAGTAGCTAATAAGATTGGTGTTGCTGCCTGGCAGATCCACTGCAGTGATAAAATAGTCAGCTAAAAGATATAAAATAAACCCCTTTTCCATCCTGCTGTATGTTTTGGCAGCAACTCAAAAGCTAGAATGTCTTTTCTGATACTTCCATATTTCTACTAATAAGATTGAATCTGAGATTGTACCAACTACAGCTTGAATTTATAAGAACTTGTCAGGATGTTACAGTCTCCTTAACCCCTCATTATTCTGCCCAACCCAACATGCATCACAGCACTGGGTATTTAGAAAGCAGAAATTTGCTGCTGGATGCTATGCAGGTTCAATTAATGCACATGAAGAGGAATCCTCATTATGTGTGTCCTCTCAGGTTCCCTAAGGTTTATAACTTTTTAAACCCACGGTGCATTTGAGGCCCTGATTTAATAGTAAGCTTCTAAAAACGGGCAAAGACATCTCTGAATCAAGGCATAACAAAGGGTTTTTGCGTAGGGACAAATTAGCAAGAATATACACAAAGCAAGCCAGTATCTCCCCAGGGGAATGGAAATGAAGATTATAAGTCCCTAGACATGACTGATCCTGAGCTTTGGCTCAGAAATTGGGCTCTAGACACAGGTCTGAAGAAAATATAGCTCAAATGCAGGGATTTACTCATGAGAAACCCTGGAAAGAAGTAGTCCACTAGAACTAAAGACAAACCCAGCAGTGAAAAAAGTGGTTATCAAGAACTTACTCTGGGAGGACAAAGAAGTGCCTTGATTCTGAAGACAAATTTAAATGCCCTTGAGAGTTGAAAGAAAGTATTCAAGAAGAGAGGGGAGTGTTTTCATGCAGGAGTGATATAAAAAAAGGACTAATATTAAGGTCTTGATCAGATCTTTTCCTTTGAAAGAAACATAGCAGGAATCTTTAAAAATCTGTAAAAGCTAGGCAATATTGTAATACAAAGTGGGTCTTGAGGACAATAAACTGTCTATTCATGTGTACATAATGTGTGAGCATCACTATGCAATCTTTTATTTCTGATTATGCAATGAACAGCTAAACAAACTGACCATTGGAAAAGTAATATCAGGCATAAAATATTTTAAATTATTTTGAAGAGTTATTTTGGCTCCTATTCTCTTATGCAAAAATAGGGACCTGTAGATATACCTCAAGCATCTCTCATTTCATCTGGTTTCACAGGCATTCAGATGGTACTTTCCAATTGTAACCTCCCCATCTGCAGAAGGAACTGGAATAAGTAGGTATAAGTTCCACAAGACCTGCACACCTTGACAAAATTTTAATGCAGCATTATTTTGAATACCCTTTTTTTCTGGAAAAGAAATATTCAATCACATGGACTAGTGAAGAGCTAATTATTTTACACAAATTGTGACATTATAAAAAAATGCTGATATCAGCACTTTTTTTAGTTCCACAGCCTTGTTCAAGTTCCTCAGATGTTGTGGCAGACATGACTTATATCTTGTCATGCCCTCTCTGTGACAGTATAATGGATATCTAAATCCTGATGTAAGTAGGTTTCTTAGTTTTGCTTTGTAAGCACAATGGTAATCCAACCAGATATTTCCAAATGTTTTATCTGTCATTTTAAAAAATGGTTTAATTCAGCTGAAATGTAGTACTAATTTAGACCTATATCCAGAATTAGTTCTGGATTACTGAAAATGCATATTCAGGAAAAGGTAATTTGCTTTAAAAAATTCAGCTCATACCTATGTTTTCTTTCTATCTCTTTAAAGTACATATACTTTTAAATCAGTGCAATGAATGACAGAAAGTCTCTTAACATCTATTAATAATTTAGGATACAATGAAAGATTCTTCAATATGATAAATTATAGGTGTGGACTATCCCTAGTGAAAAGTAAAAATTTATCTCTCTAACAGGAAACACAGTGCTTAAACCCAGGTTTTCTAAAATATGAAAGAAGCCCATAAAAAAGAAGCAGAAAACCTCTAGGATGTTCCATAAAGAATGGCAGCTGGTTAGGAAAAAGAGTGCTGGGGAAAGCAGCTTTCACTGGTCAGATAAATATTTTTCATTAGCATTAAATCCTGCCCTGAGGGTCAGTGCTTAGACACAGTGTTAGATGAGTAAGATATCTTACCAGCCTAAAGGTTAGGGTTTTGGAGGGCTTTCAGCACTGGTTTAGCTGATCGATCTTAACCTGGAAGACCACACTTGCCTAACAAAATTAATGATATGCATCTAAATTATGAAAAAGGTCTGGGTTATTTTATGACTTAGTCCATTAGCAGAACAGGTCCAAATGCTATTCTCATTTCTCTTTCGAATCACATCTTAAGTTTTACCATTCTCTGTCATCACACTGTATTTCTGTAATATTTTTTCAATATTAGACACTATATGAATGAATTAATAAGTATAAAATTACTACAGGGGATCCTCTCTTCAGATAATGTAAAATGTAATAATAAATCTATTTTTTGTTTTTAAGAAACAAATTAATAGGGGAAAAAATAATTTCCAGAGCATTGTTCAGTCATTTGGCCAGGACTTCAGTGTAACTCTTTCTTTCACTGTAAGCAAGTTATGAAAGTCAGTCAGCAACCATAAATTAATGGTGCTTTTCAGTAGCGTGCTAGGAGAAAAATAGATACCAAAAAAACCCCCAAAAAACCCCAAAACAACCCAAAAAAACTCAACAACAAAAATGGAGCATGACCTGTTAGAAAAAAAATAGATGTAATTAATAGTGTTTTAGAGAAGAAATACCAGCCAGTAGATGGTGGGCTGGAGAGTATACCAATAAAACACTGAACTGGCACACTATCACTGATGCTGCAAGCAACCCTGGAGAGCCTTGCTTTACCTCTCTGTCTTCCTGTGCACCTGCTGCCTATGCAGGAATTTTTGTGGCCTCTGTTTGTGAAGGACATGGCCTCGTTACCTTCGATGTCAATGGTCAAACCGTCAGTACTGCCCTGGAAGCAGATGGAGCCCATATGGCCTGCCTGCATGATCATTGCTCATGTACAGCACCCACAGAGCTAGCAGGCTTCTAACTGGGATGGATTGCACTGTGACAAACAGTAAAATGAATGGAAGAAGCTAAAACAATGTGAAAACTTTGTAGGAAGCAGTGAATTTTATAACCCTCTTCTGGGTACATCATGGCACCTCAGACCTTTTGAAAGACTCGCCGGAGGAATGAGTTGTGAGAGGCTGTAATGGGGCAATGAATAATAGCAGGATGGTAGGGAAAGGCCTGCTACTGTGGAAGCTGAAGCAGTAATACTTAATTAGAGAACTATTACTCTCTTGGGTTGTTAGTGTACGACCCTGATGATGTCACTCTCCACTTAGAAGACTCCTGCTTACTCTGGATTGGGAAATGTGGTGGCTGTGAAAGGCAACATCCCCAACATCTGAACCCCAGTGTTACTCCAGGCAAAGCAAAAAGGGGAGCAGTAGGTGCTGCTAGAGATCATAAAACTAAAACCAGTTTTTCCCAGCCATCACACTGAGTGTATTAATCCTGAGAAGTGTCAAGTGGAGTGCTGAATGAAGCACCTAGGAGTAGCAGAAGGGGGTACTTCAGGGCGAGGAGACAGAACTGCTGTCTGTACAGTTCAATATCAACTGCACTTAAAGGATGTGGCAGCAGGATACACAGTTGTGAAGGCACACAAAGTCCAAGGCTAACATGGGCTGGGCATGTTTGAGAAAGGCTGTGGCATCAGAATGTAGCAGATGAACCTTGCTACAAGACAGGGTTAATTAGCTGAAGTGAGGCAAGCTGTGGAGCTAAAAGCCTCTCAGATAATAAACTGTATATAATATTGGCAGAGATTCACTGTGTCGTATAGATAGAGCTTGCAACTCGGAGCATCTCAGGATGAACTGTAACTAATGCTGTCCAAACAGCTTTGTAGTTACAAACTCAGGGCAAGCAAATCAGGCATAATAACTTTGAAATATGCACACCAAGTCATTGCTTCAACCCTCCCCAGCTTTCTGTAGTTTCACCCCTTCTCAGTATGCATTTCTCTTGTTGGAAACAAATACCATGTGGTTTTCGACACGTGTGTACTTGAAGACTTTCAAGGTTTGCTTTTATATTATCACCCTAATGTTGTTTGGGAAGTTTCTTCTACTTCCAGGCAGCAGCATCAACAGTAGGATTTCAGTCACAGCAAGAAAAATAATACCGGCTTCCTCCTGTGGGCCCAAATTATCACATGCTGCAGAGATATTTTCATGTTAGGCAATCAAGCTTTTACTTATATTCATGAAAACAAGTAACATCTTTAAACTTAATGCAATGGTCACCCATAATCAACGTAACTATTCTCACCAGCTGTCCATCACAAATTTCATAGAGAGGAAAGAGATCAAAACAAAACAGAATGGAGAGTTACCACACCTACATTTTCAAGAGAGAGGTATTTATGTTTTGCCAACCTATAATTTACCTAGAAATGCTGTAGTATGTACCTAATGTTATTTATTTATATTTTCATAACCATCAATCTGTTTAAAAAATTAAATATATTAATTATATATATAGAAGATGGGCACACAGGTATAAAGAATAAGAAAAATACTTCAAAATTAAAAGTGCCCTTAACTAAAAATTCTAAATTTTCTTATTTATGTACTTAGCTTGCCTTGGGAATCAGTGAGAAATCTTTCTTTTCAAACATTAAATGTTTGCTATTCTCATTTTGTAAGAATCATGAGAGTTGTGACACTAATATAACCTTGCAACAGGTCCTGGAAAACTCAGTGCTCAGTGACCAGTACCCTGCTATGACAGTCATAGAAGCAGGAAATAAAAATACAGATATAAACTTCAGGCTTTTTCTTCAATGAGCAGTAGATGATGAGTCAAAGGTGTAGATGATGACTCAATGCTGATGATAATGACATCACAGTGATGTTGTAGAGATGACTGTCTATTTACCTCAGAGATTTATATGTGGATTCATGAAAGCTTTAACTTGTGTATACAAAGGCCTTTGATGTTGCCCTTTCCTGAAATCTAATGAGTTTTCTATACTTAGGGCAAGGCATCTTTCACAGAGGTCCTCTGCTCATGCTCAGTACCTCTGTCACAGCTCATGAAGCTTCCTAAATAAATTCTAGTAATGACTGACACTATCTGAACAGGAAATTGTCAGAACACTAACAAGCACAGGCTTCTTAACTAACTATCAAATCATTATCATTACAGAGGCATGGGTACTTAACTTTTAAAGGGAAACTCAAACAACCTTTCATTTTTCTAATGGACTGAGAAGTGCTACACACTTTCTAAAAAATTCCTCCTTTGTTTCATGTCAAACTAATTTTTCATGTAACTGATGTTTTAAGGGAATTCCTCTTTCTCTGTTGAGTTATTGTAACATTTGAATCTGCCTTAAGTAGATGTTCAATTTGGAACTTTTTATCTCTTACTTTACAACTTTTAAGGGTCCAAAACCAACACAACTTCCTCTTTTCTAAATTTTAGTTAACGTTGTCCTTCTGCCCATTTTGGTACAAGCCCTCTTTTTTCCTTTTCCTTTTTTTTCCTCATGCTAGCCAATCAATACAGTAGAACAGAATTAAATAAGTCCTTCTTGAAAGGGATTATCTGGTCCAACTGCTTGGCTACTTCTGGGCTGACCAAAAGTTAAAGTATATTGCTAAGGGCAGTGTCCAAATTCCTCTTAAACACTGACAGGCTTGTGGCACCTAGGAAATCTGTTCCAGTTATCCTCTCAGTAAAGAAATTGTTCCTAATGTCAAGTCTGAACCTCTCCCAGCACAGTTTTGAATCATTCCCCTGCATCCAATCACTGGATACCTGGGAGAAGAGGTCAGCACCCCTCCTTGCCCTCCCCTAGCCCTCCTTAGAAAGTTGTAGACAGCAACGAGGTGGCCACTCAGTCTATTTTTCTAGGCAAACTAGGCACACCCAACATCCTTAGCCACTGCACATAGGACATACAGGTCTGCAACTTCAGATCAAAATATTAGACCTGTCTATGTCATAAAAAATAATGTATGTGAGTTGTTAGGCTGCTGGATCGGTTTGTTCTTTTTGTTTGGTTGGTTTGGTTTTGCTCTCTGTGTGGTGGTTGTGGTGGTAGAGATGGGTATGAATGGTTGGATATATGGTGGTACAGATGGTTGGGTATACAGTGAAGGGGGAACCTGAAGTTAGGCTTGGAATTTGAAATGGAAAAAAAAATCTAAATATGCACAGAGAGAAAAAAGTTACCTATCAGAATATTAAGAACATGGTTAGAATGTTATAGAGGCTCAAAGAAACTGCAGTGACTTCTGTGCTCTTCTCTGTCAAACCCCAGTTTCTGAGATGCAAAGTAATCTTAGTTTTTTCACACCTGCCTAAAGCCCTCTTCTTTTTCCTAATTCCTAATATCTTGTCCCTATATTGGTAGAAATATACTTATGGGTTTTTTAGGAAATCCATGGCTTGCTTAGAATGGGGAAATTCTTTCCCTAACTCCACTAAAGGCTTCTCATATATCATAACTCAAGCCAAGTGTTTTTTGGTTCACAGAAGAATAAAGGCAATTAAATCTTTCACTTCTGATGAAAAGTTGGACTTATCTGAAAAGATACTTGTGCTCAGCAGTTAGAAATTCCAACCCTCACTTGTTTTAAAGTTGAGGTCAGAATGAAGGGAATAGTGTAAGATTCTAACACTTCTAGGAGACCTTGAGCACACATCATGAATAATAGGCAGACAGTGGAGTTTGCATGAGTCCTGCAGGAAAAAGGTCCTTGATCAGTCATGCTGCTGCATTCAACATGAGTTGCAATCTGTAAGTGGTTTTCAAGGGTAACTCCAAATAAAGCACGTTACAGTAATGCAGTCTGGAGGCGAAGATCAAAGCTGAGAGATGGGAGGGTATAAAAGCACTTCCTTTACAAATGGTCAGATGATTCTAGAGCTGTCTGCTTAAATCCTTCCCATAACAAATTAATAGAAAGTAGTGCAGCAGTGACAACAGCAGAAAACAGAACAGCTGCTTTCAGCTTATTTCTGCCATTTATTCTGATCTCAGTGCCTCCAGATTCTGGTATTGAACTTTCATATTTCTTGAGCAGAAATCCTTAATTTAGGAAGCATAATTGCCTATTGCTTAGGCAAAATTGCCCATCAGCCTATATTTCTTGGAGTATCCATCTGGGAAAAGAAGTTCAAGTATACTTAATTCTGTGGGATACTGAATAAGAATTTTTTGTTGTTTGTTTTTTCTTTGTTGTTTTTTTTTTTTAATAAATATACTTAAAATACTCCCCAAAGAGGTATCAAAACCATTTTATGTCTAAATTTTCTTTTGAGAAGAATAATTTTCATATGCATGTCCATTTTATTTTTGTCTTTCAGGTGTTGGTTTTTTAACTTTATGTGATATACTCTTTCTCAGATTTCTGTTATCTTAATTTTCTGTTGCTATGTTAGATGTGCTGAAAAAATTCAAAACTTGTGTAATGTTTATACACAGAATCACAGAAAAATTAGAGAATTTCCTAAGGGTTAAGAATTAACATTGCACTTAAAATAAGTACAAAATGTACCTTAGCTATCATTCATCAACTACATAGTTCAGAAGGCCAAGTCTAGGCTTCCAGTTGGGCTTGGTTCTATAGAAGTGCTCAAAATAATTTAAGAAAGAAAGCCTTTTGAAGAGAACCTGAAAGTGAAAACTCAGGTTTCCAAGTTCTTTGAAGTCATTTGAAGTTCTTTAATATCATTCTTGAAAGCATTTCAGGCTTTTCTCTTATTACATTGTAGAATTTCATTTATTTTCAAGTTTTAAGTCACATTTCTGAGGTAAGTTCAATTCTGTCATTCAGAGAAGTTACACTAACAAAACAGTAAATGGAAATCTCAATGCATGTCTAATGTTTCACATTTGTACAAGTAAATTCAGAAATGACAAAAGATTGTACATTTAAGGTTTATTCTTTACTTTCTGCTTTAGCTTGCAGCCCCAGTGTCTTCAGCAAATGTGACTTTTTCTATGTATTAATAGAGTTTTGTTTATTATGACAATATATTTTTTCATTATTTTTGAAGTAGACTGACTTTGCTTTTTTTCCATCCTCCATGATTTTCCTTCCACAGCTTTTCAACAACAGTAGCCATTGGATTACAAAGTGGGTTACAAAGCTGTCTTAGAAGCTGGATGAACATTCAATAAAAATCAGTGAAAAAATTTAATTAATATGCATTCATATTTTCTTACTGCCTCAACATTTTCTCATCAATATCTGCTTTTCATGCTGCCTCACTTACTAACCATGAGCTGGAACATCTTTCCACAAAAAAAAAAAAAAATTCTTTCCTGAAAGACACAGTTTGAAATGGAATCCATCTCCTCATCCACTTCCAGATATTTCTGTTAAGTGTCTTGCTCTAATGTTTTACTAAAACAGCTTCATAAAACATCATGTATGCTTCCCTTGTTCCTTCTGACATGATGCTTATTTACTCTATTTGCTGCTTGCTTTTTCCTTTTGTTTAATAAATCCTAATCAATTATAATCTGTTGCTGCCTTTTTTGCCTTTTGCTTGTTAGATAAGCAGCTTTTATAATTTTATGTCAGCGTTTCCTCTTTAAACCATATCCCACACTCTTTCTTTTTGTCTTTCTTAGACTAGAAGAATCAAAATTCATATTATTCTTGCAGGAAATCATTTTATCGTCATAATCATTGCCTCACTCATCCTTTGTCAGAGCAAGATTTAATGCTCAAAAAAGTTTCTGTGACTTTCCACTCATTAGATATCCTATGTTGTGGGAAGTGTACTTCTGGAGACTTTTTTCAAAGCCATATATATTTCTTTCAAGTCCATTTGATATTCTAATGTCATTTTTTTTGTCCTTCCAATTCAAGTATTCCTTATTTAGTTATGTATATTTTTATATAGTGTTGATTGTTTGGGGTTTGGCTTGCTTTGCTTTTTTAAAAAAAAAGACTTTTGAAAAGTTAATTTTAAATTGGAATCAGTTGACTCTAAGTTATAAAATCTTTCTGCTGGGCTCTATGCAAGCAGAAAAGACTCCTTGAAAATGTAATTGTTATTTATAAAAGGAATTCAGGAAGCTCAGTCCACACAGTCTATCTAGAGTCCATGCTTCTATATGGGTAGAAGAATGAGAAATGGACATCCAAATATGATGTATCTAGAGAACATCAATTTCTGCCTGCTGGAAGAAAATAAGTGGGACATTTTTCTGTAAGAATAAGCAGATTCTCACTGCACTGGCCTTTGCAGAGTGTAGAGAAATAGAAAGTTGGTAGTTGCAATCAGCTTGATATAATAGATACATAATGTATCCACAGAGGCATAGAGCAACCTTGCTTGTTCCCAGAATTTCTATTTACTATACTCACTTCTATAAATTGTTAGGCAGACCAACACTTTCTGTAGCAGATCTACTGCTTACTCAGTACTTATTTTGAATGATGCTTGTGTATGTGCAGGGGACCAGATGTGTCCTTTCCAAGTGTTAATGAGGAATTGCCACGGATGTATTTCATAAAGGCAGCCTCAGTCCCTTAAAAAAAATATTTGTCATCCCAGCAGTAACTGGTGAGAAAAGTATGCACACAGGGCATTTATTTTGTTCTCAATAGTGTAAGCTAAGGTCAGAGGTTCAGACTTCACTTTGCACTGTCTTTGTTAGCTTAACACAGAACAATGCAGAGACTAAAGGGGGAGAAATGCTCATTTTTGTCGCCTGCAGTGGTATCAGTGGTGGCCAAAGAGTGATAGAGGCCAGAACACTTGATAATTTGCCCGCAGTGATGCTTGTACTCCTTGAGAGTTGTTTGAATTAAACACTGCCAACCAGGGAAAAATCAATATAGTTGTTTAAATGGTTTCACAGGGGCCTTTGTGATGATTGAATATTACTCTTCTTACAAGACCAATAGCTCCTTCCTTTTTTTTTCAGTGCATGACCAGTAACTAAAGTTATTCAGTATAAGAGTTCAAATGAAAGCTGAGCGTCTTCTCTTCTTACTGTCTTCTTCTACTGACAAATAGTTTTCATTTCCTTTTTTTTTTTTCTTTTACTAAAGTAGAACAAATCAATAAACCTCCCAGAAGCAGCAACATTAACATTCCAAATCATCCCTATTTCCAGCTAGATCTGCAGAAAAGGGCAAGACTAACACTGATTTACACCATCTGAGGATCTACTCCAACATTCCTTTGGGTTAGATGACATTCAATCAATTTGCCCATAGAATGATGCACTGTACAAAAAGAACTGCAAACAATACAGATTTTCAGTGTTTGAAACAGCATAAGGTTTAATTTTTATAAATGTTTTTGACTCTTTTGAATGATAAATAATAGTTTAGAGAATTAATGCATAAGAATTTAGCATCCAAAGCTGCTTTTTAAGGGATATGGCAAAAATTTAGATAATTTAAGTAGTATCTTAGAGAAAGCAATAAATCTGAGAAAACCCATATCATGTAGAGAATCTATTCATTCAGCTAAAGATGCATGATGTGGTAGGTAAAAAATTTAAAAGGTACTTTTTGGCACTGAAATAAACCTCAATCTTCCTCCAACACTGTCAGCTAAATTAGTACCAGTTTCTGACTTTACTTGCATGGACTGACAATGTAGCAGTCAGACAGGTGGTGGTTTTCTACATTATTTGTGTACATCATTATAAAAGAGAAAGGAAAAATAGGAATCACCACTATATCAGTCAAAATCATCCCTTCACTCTTTGGAAATGTATGCTGTCAAATATGAGTTTCCTTCCATCCCTGAGGAAATGCTTTAATTCTCCTATAATTTTTTTTCTGAATTAACTGTTATTTTCCTGCTAGAAGTCACACATGGAGCACAAAAGGAGTGGATGAAATGGAGCCAATAGAGTCAGGATTCCTGGCTTTTTATCTCTGCTTTTCCACTATTCAACCTTTAGGATACGCCTTGATTTCCCTGCTAAAACCATGACAGCTACAACAACAGTCAGCTATAGAAATGTGTTGAGATTTAATTAACTGTTACTACATTTCAAAACCTTCATTAACAACTCTCTGATATGAATGAGTTACACATTGTGAAACAGTAATGAAGGCAAATATGCTAACACAGGATACAGCAAGCAAACCTCCAACAAAAAAAACAAAGAATCCCCCCCACAAATGCCTTTAAATGCCTTTATAGTGCTCTTTCACAGTTCTGGGATATGAAACTGTGCAACAATTTCTGCAATGTTCCTGTCCCCATAATGTTCTCTTTCAGACTAACTAATACATGTTTTTACTAGACAACATAACTTCATAAAAAACTATATATTTATATGGAAACATCTTCACAAGAATCTCTCTTCATCTGTTTCAAATTGTGCAACTTGAACTACATCTTTTATAGACAATAACCACTGAGACAGCTTACACTCCCCATCTCAACTTCTGGCATAGGAAAGCCTGATGAATTCAATAGCAGCAACTCCCTTGATTAGAAAAATGCACCATTTGAACCTAACATATATAACATATACCCTTAAACCCCTTATTATGCTTCCAGATGAAGGAAGATTTGGGATTTATTTATTTTCCTTTCTGATTCTAAATTTTTACCAGTTAAAAAAAAAAAAAAAACAGGAGTAAAAATTGAGTTTGCATAAAGGGAGTCATAAAGGGAGTCATAACATTCAAATAAGAAATAGACCATAAATTGTCTTCTCAAGTTTCCAGTATATTACCATGGCATCATAATGTATACATCTGCATCACTTCATTTCTTATGAGTTTGTCTTTTTTTCCAGATTCCATCAACATGTAGAAAGTACAGATGAGACACAGACACTAAATAATTGAAGGAAAAATACACCAAGTTGTATTTTAGATATAAATAAAGTTCTAGCACTAGGGGGAAAATTCAGGATAGCCCAGACACAAACTAGCCTATCCATCTTTCTTTAAATATTTGGTATATACATGTCATAGGCCCTCAGTGGGAAAAGGAATAGGCCAGTTATCTTAAGGCTTGTCCACTGCACCACTTGGTCCTTCAGCTGGGCTGTAGTGGTGAGATTCTCAGTTCAACTCTGTGACTGTCTTCTTGGAGTCAGCCAAACCTGTAAGTACTCATGGACATGGACTAAACCAGCAATTTAAAAAAAAAATACAACCAACTTCATAATTTAGAAATGATTAGCTTTTTAAGAGCTAATAATTTTCCAGGTAATGAAAATCTTAATTAAAAATGCCTATGTTAGTTTTTTTAGTTGTTTTTTAATTCTAGTGTTGATAAAAAATTCTAATATCTGGATTGTCTTATATGTGACATTTGCTTTCATAAGCCATGCAGTTATCAGAAGCTAATTCTGTTGAGAAACTAATCAGAGAAGGTGTTACACAAATGCAAAACATATGATTAAAGAGAGGGAAGGCAAAGCTCATGCTAAGAACTGAATATTATAATGAAATTGCCACTGAATGGAGATGTGAGGACTTCAGACCCAGTTTAATTAGGCCACTGAGTGGAATCCCCTAAGACTGACAGGAATTGAACAGCTAATAATCAGTTTGTTCTATACTGATTACCAGCTAATCATGTCCCAAACACAGCCCCTTTCCCCTTTCTCATTATGAATACATTTGCAAGCCTTTTTTCTAATTTCTGCACTTTTAAGGGCGCACAAGTCCTAATCAGATAACTTCAAGAGCTTCAACCAATGTCTTTAAAAGCCCACCTATTTTTTGTGGAGCAAATATTTGCATCCTTCAGAATGACATTGGTAAACACTGGCTGTGCTTGTAGGAAGTGATGAGAAACCCAATTGTGCAAGAGCAGCATATTTTGTTACCTAATTTTCCAAAGCTGATTTCCATTTTCCAGGGGCTGAGTGTGCCTCTGATGAGTACTGTAATTCTATGTACAAAGAAAACCCACTTGCATTCAGAATTTCTTGCATACCATGGCACTGACATCTGAGACCTATTCCTGTGAAGCTCCTTTTCTATAAAAAGGAATAAACTTACTTTTTATGTGTCAGCTTTCATATGAACTGTAAGCTCAGATTTTTATCTATACCCCTTTTAAGTAATTTGAAAGAGGGCTATTGACTTCCTTGGACCTTACATCTGACCTGTCATGTTATAGACAACAAAGTGGTATGGTTTGAGTGTTAGCTGACAAGAGAAGTAGAAAGCAACTAAAGCAGTAGAAAAGTATCAATCAACTGCAATGGGGTGAACAGGTTATCTGTAATATTTTTAGATGAAATTTGTCACGAAAAGCGTTAAAGTGTCAATTGTCTTTTGAAAAACAATAAGCTGTTGGGTGCCTAAATTCTATACATATCTCAGTTTTGATCAATAGAATTTCCTAAATTCCCTACTATAAAGGGAATTTTCTTTACTTGTATAAATACTAAGGACTTCTGTTACCTTAACACACCTAAGCAGTTCATCACCAAGGCCATGAATACGTCTCAGCATCCTCAGAACCTGTTAGCACCAGTCCCACATCAGCAGTAATCTCCATAGAAAACACAGAGGACAGAAATACTTTTATTCAAGTTCCCAGTGAAACAAGACAGAGGTGCCTGTGCACTTCCATCTTTTCTATAGTCTAGAGGCTAGAGAACCTTTGTAAAGTGTCCTCAGTATGAGAGGTCTCAAGCTTGCATCTCTTTCCCATAAGGCACCGCATTTTTCAAGCAGTCACACATTTTCACTCTCCTGCTGTAGCTTTGAAGTTTTTTTAAAGAAATTATTCAGTATTTTTGTTTGGTCCAGGAAAAAAAGGAGCAATGGGAAATATAATTACTTCCCACTCAATAAATCAGGACAGCTGCAGAGGGGTCCTGTGTTCTGATCTTTGTCCATGGACTGCTTCTGTGTCTCACATGATGAGCACTCAATGCTATGTTACACGCAGATGAGTGAGTAACCTACACTTCCTTAGGCCACACATTTTTAGGACAACAGCAAACATCGTGTCTACTGATAAAATAACCAGTAAAGTCAATTAAACAGTTCCCAGTGATCTTATGGATACAGAAAGAGCAAATAGCAGGGCAGTGGGTCACAGTGGCTTGATGAGTGAAGCCGTCCTGTATCTTGTTAATGCTACAAGCATGTCCAAATTCTTTCAACACTAGTTTTACTTTTTCTTGTCCGTTTTTAATATTTCTTTGGCTGTTCTTATAAATAATTACTACTGAAACAGTACACATATAACATCTGGTAGCTGGCAAGAATGTGTTGGAAATAAATTTCATCTTACTAAATCAGTGAATATGTTGTTGTTTATTTGGAGTTTTTAATTATTCCAATAAACGGTTTGTTTTCTCTTCTTGGACTGAGTCTTATCAACAAAATCAACACAAAAGGAAGAAAAAGAAATAAATATTTAAAGAAATATCTTTATTTGCACAGGCATAAAATGTGGTTACAATTAATGGGTTTTTTGCTATTAAGTCTAAATTTTAAAATATATCCTAATATTTTTAGATTTTCATTACAGGTTTTTTTTTCCAAAAAACACTCCCACCTTCTTTAATAATTCTTTTCCTTCCTTTAAGGAAAAACAACACTATTTTGAAAAATAAACAATAAATAAAATATAAAGGGATGAATGCACAATAATTTAAAGATAAAACTTTACAGAAATAATTGTTTCCCTTGGCCTAGTCCTTCAAATAAATAAATAAATAAATAATTAAAGGGAAAGAAGGCAGCAGTAAAGTGACTCCATTAAGAAGTTGATTGATGTGTTGCTCCTGTGCGATGTTCAGCAAGCTTTTCTCTGGAGAGACTTTATTGGTTTGCTGGTACTAAATTTTCCAAACATATATATATCTTCTGATGCATGGCAAGTTTGTCACTGTTGAGAAACTACGTCAGCCAAGTTAGAAAAGTTAAGAGCCTGTAAAACTTAAGTCATCCAGAACTGCCACTAATGGAAAAAAATATAGAGAGATATTAAAGAAATTCAAAGTTATATGAAGGTTGAGGTTTTAGATGGATGAGAGTAAAAGGTAGGTAGCACAGGCATTACATTTGCAAATTGCTTAAAATATATAGAAAAGAATAATTTAAAATACAAGACTATGTTAGATCACCTTCTAAAATTTTTCCTTTTAAAAGAAAAAAAGAAGAGTTAACCCCTGTAAAAATTTCCTAATGCTGTCATTTGGGCTCTTTGTATATAAAGTTTAGCAGTACAAGGAAGCTTAAACTGGCAGTTGAGAACAATATTAAATTAAGTACCTGCATTGATAACATTAAATTAATTTGAGAAATAATAAATTAGTCAATTAATTAATTAATTAATTAAATACCCACCTGAATTGGGTTTGTTCAGCCTGCAGAGGAGAAGTATTTGGACCTAATTGTAGCCTTCCAGTTCCTGAAGGGAGCCTACAAGAAAGATGGAGAGAGACCATTTACAAGAGCATGGAGTGACAGTAGAAGGGGTAAGGCTTTCAAACTGAGAGAAAGAAGGTTTAGATATCAGGAAGAAATTCTTTATTGCAGAGCTGGTGAGGCACTGGAACAGGCTGCTCAGAGAAGCTGGGGATGGCCCACCTCTGGAAGTGTTCAAGGATGGGGCTTTGAGCAACCTGGTCTAGAGGAAGGTGTCCCTGCCCATGGCAAGGAGGTTGGAACTAGATGATCTTTAGGGTCCCTTTCAACCCAGACTGTTCCACATTTCTATGAAAATCAGAATAATGAAAAAAATATGTTTGGCTTTTTATAGAGCCTTAAACCTACATAATTTAATTCTACAATTGTGATTTTTTTTTCTTTTTTAGGGAACCTTGATTGTCTTCCTTAGCACAGTTTAACAGCAGCTGTTTTCCACAAGATTTTTTAGTTGGCACATTCTGTTCTTATGATTTTCTCAATTCATTTCATTTTTGACATTCAAAAAATGATGAAGTTTGTCACTGGTCACTGAAGAAAACTTCAGGTGTTTTCTCATTTTTAAGAGGTTTTTCTCTGTTTTACCATTATGATCAAAGCACAAACAATTCTTTATCTTTAATAATTCAAATTTAGAGGAAGTTACTGGACTAGGTTATTTGTGTGTATGCCAATTCTTTATTTTCAGAAAGGAGTAATGCTGGGAAATATCAGCTTTCTCTCCTGGAAAATCACATTTTTATATGCAATGCTTGAACATGGTCTCTGAACAAGATTTCCAATTGTGTAAATGACCATTAACAAAATTGGATATCTGCTGGAATATGTTGCATAACAACAGAATGTTCTCTCATCTAATAATGAAACAAAATATCATTAAAGCTGGGCAACTAACAATGCAATCTAGATTTAAATCTTTCAGAATTCACTCGTGCTTTACCTATAAATATTCATGGACAACATAGGCTTGTCAAAGAAGGGTGATAAATTCAAGAGTTTTGTACATCAAATACTTATTCACCATATCTTTGTATTCCTTATAAATTTCCTCATCAAGTATGTCCAGGACAACCTATTTCTGAATCAGAGTACAGTGCTAGTAGTTGGGATTTGCTATTCAATAATCCATTCACCCCTGAGATTGCTGCCCTTTTAAAGCAGGTAAAACAGATAGGTTAGAAAAAAAGGCACAGCCATGGGACAGCACATTTGTAAAAACAGAATATAATCAGCCAGACAACTCTATAATATACTTTAAAATTATATTTAAGCATGTGTTCTGCTGTTATGGGAATATTATATGATACTAATTTACCACTAATCAGGCACTATTATCCACCAAGAGCAGCCTCTGCCAGTGAATTGTTACACTGGTAAAAAGCTGACAGATTACTTTCCACTACAGCATGCAGAAATAAGAGATCTTTACAAATGACATGCCACAGCCATGAAAGCCAATGACACAGGGAGCACTTACAGCTGATAAGAAGCATTTACTTTCTGCCACTTCAAAAGTGAATTCTCCCTGGGATGCCTTTAATCCTACCTGGCACCTTAAACCCAGTGCTCTGCACTGCAGCAAGAAGAGATGAAAGCAAAAGGGCACAGAGAGACAAGCAGATTTAACAAGACAGGCAATACATATGACTGATCATTTGTTGACATAAAATATAGCAAGAGTCAATGGAATAATAAGGAAGTAACAACAACAACAGTAATTATTAAAATTCTAATAATTTTTAAACAAATCTATTTGAGGGACTGATGCTTTAATCAGTCACAGCAACTGCCCACATTGTGAGGAAAGTGTTCTTGTATTAGGATGAAAAATGAATGATTAAAAAATTAAATGCGAAGCTGTTCTCTTGCAATGAAAATGTTGTATGTCCACTAGGTAATAAACAGATCATAAAAGCAAACAGAGACCTGTATGTCTCAGATAGCAGAAAATGGTCCAAAGTTGTTTTCTTTCCAGTCTTCTTCCTTTTGCTAGCACCACTTGACTGAGATATCACAACATTGTCATGATACAAACACTTACGGTATTGGCTAAGACACAGCACCATAAAATACAAACCCCATCAAACTAAATAGTAAACCAATAAGTGAAATGATTTTCAAATTTTTTTTCATATTATCAAAAGGCAATGCAGATTCTTTATAAAGATATAAATCAGTTCCTTCCTGATCAGAATGTGTGCATCCAGGCTTGGTTAGGAAACCTTTTTGCCTTGATAAGTCTTTCAAAATGTCATGGCTTTGTGCTCTTCAAGGATAAGGAGTAAAAATATTTTCCATAATATACTAGATCTCAAAGTTTTCTAAAAGTTTATCAGCCTTAACAATGTTGTATTGCAAGTGTTATTTGTGTATGCAAAACAAGATTTCCAGCACTTCTTTATTGCTGTGGATGCACACAACCCAAGGACAGTTTTTGGCATGAAGAAGAATGTAAGCAAGATCTTTAGATTGCACTGTTCCTTTTAAACATGGTTCACAATTAAAGAATGTGAATTCTTTTCCCTGTGGATCAGCATTAGGAAGGAAACCTTAGAATATTTTTTAGTAAAAGAGCTAAGGACCTACAGGGATGATGGCTTAATATTTCCAGTAAATGTTTCCTTGTCAAGAAGCAGGTCAAGTCAGACATGGTTTTTGCACGTACTCTTGTGGTCCGTTTACGAAACTTGTATAACTTGAGTCTTCAGGCTTTCTACAGACTAGCTGGTTATAACTTCTATGTATCATTTTTTCTTATTCATCTCAAGATAATTGAGAAGAAAAACAATTACTTACATATATATTTTTTATTATTATATAATTTAAATTGTGTAAACAAGTAATCCTGGATTGGTACACAACTAAAGAAGAATTATCATAGTTATAATTTTTTATGTTTACCATAACTTAGACTGGGATTTCTTTTTAGTCTCAGTGCATCTTGGGGCTATGCAAATGCCAAAGTATTTGCAGGACTAACTTTTAACTGGATGATCATGGGGTATGGCTATGATAAAAATGAACAAACCCAAAACCACTTTTGGTAAGACACCAGTGAAATCCTAATGTAATATTTAATACATTCATCATTCCAAAGTATTAGAAGAGAACTCTGACATATTCCCCTTTATTGGAGGAAACAAAACTGTGACATGTGTTCAAATTCTGCCAATCTTCCTCTGCTGAACCATTCTTTCCATAAGAAATACCTTGGAGGGAGTGTTCCCAAAATAGCACACTGCTTTATGGAAGAAGGTTGACAGAATCTTGATCAAAGTAAATATATGACTGAAAGTGACAACTTGTACACATAAACTTAAGATAAAGAGGCAAAGAAATAAATTATTCTGAAATAATTCTACTTAGATAATAAACTGCTTCCTATTATGAATTGTGTCCCATAATAATGAGCGACTTTCCTGTTAAATTTGTATTTATGATACACAGATAGACATATTCATAGTCTTGGTAAGCTTTTCAAATGTAAACAATCAAAAAGATAAAATGTAAAAACTTTTTAAAGTTTTTTTAACATCTCATATATAATTATATAATTGTATTTATTCAGAGAAAATTCTATTTGCTTTGTTTTTCAATATGCAATAGCTGTGTGGACTTTAAATTATGGGGTAATTATATGCTGCAGTTAAGAAAAAGCTGCTAGTACTTCAAATCTAATCCTGTTTGATGTATTTCACCCATTTCTGCAACATTAAAGAACTTGCTTAAAATAGTTGCACTTCATCACTTTGAAATTTCAGGACAATGACAACTTAGAGAAACTAGCATCACTCAGTAGTATGATCCCCTGTGTTTAAGGATATGGTGACCATTTTCAGTAGTTTCTGTTCATCATCCTCATTATTTTGACAAGTTTTAATACTATTCATCAAACACATACTAAGTGTATACTTTGTGGCTATCAGGGGAATTTTAAAACTCGTAAAATTGTATCATTATTCTTTAGCTGAAGAGAGTGATTGGTGTTCTATGCTATGAATCTTCCTTTTAATAGACTATTGTAGGCATTGAAGGAAATATGAAAACTTTTCATGTTGCCTAAAACACAGCATTCTTAGAGAGCAATCTCCAGTACCTTTAATTACCTTGGCAGGGGGGCTGGACTAGATAATCTTCAGAGGTCCCTTCCAACTCTGACTATTCTGTGATTCTGTGATTGACTTTATTTGAATATCCTGCACTAATTATTGTCCTGCTTGGCCTGACTTAATTATTTACAAAATTTTGCCTGCTGGTACAATGACTAAGTTCAGCTTCCCTGAAATAATGGCAACAAAGTAGTTACTGTAATGTTGCTTAGCTGAGAAAGAGCACTATGAGTGTTAAGAAATGATACTGAACTGAATGATACTGAAGTTTAGGATGTGCAGGTCTCATACCATCAAGTAAAATCAGTTACCTTTCTTACCTAGAAACGAGGCCTGCCCTCTGAAAGGCTTTTCTGGGGTAGCTGTGCTACTAAGAATTTTGGCACTCCATCAATGGCCTGATGAAGGATATCTCCCACAATACTGTCACCTGTCACACCAGGAGAGAAGTGACTGGTTGCTCGTGGATGGACACCAGATGCCCACGAAGTCTCTCTATCCCTTCCCCCCCTCACTAGGCAATGGGAGAAAAGATAAAAATGGGTCAATGTAAGAATGGAGTGCAGTCCCTCAGGAACAGAGGTCTCCAGCATTGGTCTGCCATGGGGTCACAAGTCCTACCAGCAAAACTGCTCCAGCATGGGTTCCTCCCTCCATGGGTCCTGCCAGAAGCCAGGTCCAATCACAAGGTCACAGTGTCCTTCAGAACACATCCATCTAGGGTGAGGTCCTCCACAGTCTGCAGGTGTATATCTGCTCCACCATGGGACTCCAGGGGCTGAAGGGGAACAGCCTGCCTCACCATGGTCTTCACCAGGGGCTGCAGGGGAATCACTGCTCTGGAGCCAGCAACACCTCTTCCCACTCCCTTCTTAATTGACCTTGGTGTCTTCAGGGTTGCTCTTCTAACATCTCAATCCTCTTCCAACTGTTGCACAGCAGATTTTTCCTCTTCTCAAATGTGTTATCGCAGAGGGAATTCCAGTGTCACTGATGGGTTCAGCCTTGTCCAGCAGTAGGTCTGTCTCAAAGCTGCTTATATTGTGCACAGCTTCTGGCATCTTCCCACAGAAGTCACCCCTGTAGCCCCTCCAGTACCAAAACCTTTCCACACAAACCCCATACACTGGTGCTGCATCTTCTGAGGCAGATCAGGTTCTTAAGGGTCTGCTTAGCCATAAAGACTCAGCACCTTCCTTCCCTGACCAGAGGAGTTTCCAAAAAGCAAAAATGGGTGATTGTGGCTCTACTTCCAAAACCTCCTGATGGTGTAAAGACCTGTGTAAGCAATAGGGGCTCACAGAGCCTGACAAAGAGATCTCTGCCACTCGCTGCCAGTAGTCACCAGCAGACAGCCTGTAGTCAGTGTATCCAGCTAGTTAAGTCACAGTTCACCAGGCACTTGGCATAGCCATCTCTAGCCAAGGTTTTCTTGAACTTTCCCAATGGCAAGATGACTAAGAGCCAAAGTTTAAAAACCCACGTGACAAATCTTCCTTGCTCCCATTTTCTTCCCCAGACTCTTTCCTTCCTCTGCTTTCTTTCCCATTTCTGAGCTCTTTCCTCACTCATGCACAAAATTAAATCCATTCCTGACCTGTATTCCTTTCTGTCTCAGTGGAGAACACATGAGGAATACAGAGGGAAAACAGTCCTTTGAATGGGAGGAAATAGACTGTTCTCTTTCTTTATTTGCTCCTTGGTGTTGACTCTTTATGCCATGCCTTGTATATTCTAAGCACATTTGATCATGGATATATGTACCACCTACCAGTATATGTTTTTCTGATGGGTTTGTTATCTCAGTTGTTTGAGGTGATTTAGAGTTATTTAAAATCCAGTGGCATTTTAACAGGAAAACAGGCAATATCAAAAAGTTCTTCTAAACAGCTACCATGAGCAGGAACCTTTCTCATCTTTATAAGTCTGTTTATGTCAAGAGATAAGCACAATGATGAGACATTATGAAATATCTTATTATTTTTCTTTAGATATTGACAGTATTCTGTTCTATATAATTCTATTCCTCATGATGCCAGGAAAACTAGAGATACACATAAAATTATTTACTTAAGTTACAGATTATTAATTTTCAAATGTGTCATTTTCTTAAAAATTTGAACAATGTAGTGACATGTACACAGGTTGGTAGTGCTCATTTCCTTTGTGGAACAGCTATTTGTAAGCTAACACTACCTTCACGTAGGAAAGAATGGAGAGGATAACAAGTGGAAGCTAAAAGCAACTGACAAAGGAGTCTGAACAAAACTGTAGTTTTCCTTACAGTGCAAACCTGTCCTGAACAAAGTAGTGCACCATCCTGGTTAGGAAATTGGGGATAAAAGTAACACTGACACCTGACAGTGTGATGAACTCTCACAGTCCCTTTGGAGCAACCATTGTATATTCTCTATTCCTTTTTAATCATTCCAGTCACCCACAGGCAATTCCCTCTACTATTGTAATAGTAAAAAGTGGAGATATTTTTAGCTGGTGAAGGTTCATTTGACATTTTGAATGCTTTCATCATATTATTTAGGATAGAAACACTGTTTCTCACTAAATAAAAAGATTTCAAGTACAGTAGATTCAACACAAGGTGGCAAAGAGCTTTGATTATGATATTTCAACTGCGTGAGACCTGACTGTAAAGGCTAAAAGAAAATTCTGTTACTCTGTGGGAGAACAATCTTCAGCACAAAGGCTTTTTACTACCTAGGACTTTACTAAGTTTTAATGCTGATTTCCCACACTTTTCTTTTCAACATCAGAACTTCTCTATTAATGTCTTTTAGACTAGGACATCATGCAGGGAATTAAAAGGGCACTACAACCTGGAAATTGAGGTCTATTATCACAATCTACTTAATTATAAAGTTATGCTTATATATATAGCACCTAATAAAAGTATGAAAGGGAAATGGCAAAGGTGTTACATTCTGAGAAGTGTTCTCCAGACTGACAATCAATATGGCTTTCCTGCTGCCTAGACACACACTTTAATGCTGCAGAAAAATACACAAACACATGCTCTCAGCTGTTGACTCTTGAACTTGATGAATCCTGAGTAACAGCTCAGTCTGTCCCCTAACTGTGTGGGAAGATATAGGTGGGTAGCAGGTTCTCACAAATTTCCAACACACATCCAGACATACAGGGGAGCACTCCTACCTCTAGTTTAGTTCACATAGCACCACAATCTACAGGTGTAGAGGTGCAGGTGCCCTGGCCCTGACTCCAGTGATGCTGATGTCCTGTCACCTACTCTGGCCCCATGCTGAGACCAAGCACATCAGCTGAGTGCTGCTTGGTGATCTGCACACACCTCTGTCCTTGCTGCTGGAAATGGTCTCACTGGGAAGAAGGGAAGGCATCACAGGAAGAATGGCATCACGTGGCCCTGACTGTCTGGAGTCCTGTGGGGATCTGGCACTGACACCAGCTAATACAAGGGATGTTTGTCTCCGTCAAAAGCGTTTCTTTCAAAGATCTCCTTTCAGGCATTGTTTGGTAACTTCAATAGCATCAGCAGATACAAGGCTCACTTCTATTCAAGTATTGCAAAATCCCTTTTGCACAGGATTCTTACTAGAATGTAACTTGTTCCACTTATTTTTTTAACTACACTGTATTTTACATTTAAATCTTTTGTGCTTTGATGACTGTACCTTGAATAATCTATACTGATATTTGTTCAGTGGCTTGTGGAGAGACCCAGATGGTCACTCCTACCCATTAAAACACTAAACCAACTGTGGGTTAATCTACCCATCTTCCAGCTTCTTTAATAGGAATTCCACACACATTGCTGTTAAGGAAATGCCACTGTTCCCTCATCATCTACTTTATAGGGATGTTTATCTGGATTCTAAAATCATGGAACTTTGATAAACTATATTAAAACAATATGCAAAAATCATCATCTTTATGTTACCTAAACACCTTTTTAAGTCAATATTTATGTTACCTAAAACTAAAGGCAGAGGCAGAGGGATAAGTGATGGCAACAAAAACTCAGATTAAACATCACTTTATGGTTTTTTAAGCTGTCACAGAATCCCTGTTGAATTTTCTAGGATGAGAGAAACATAAGAAACAGAAAGGGAGTAGGGATTTCTAAACATTTGAATTATATCCATGATAATGCACTGTCTGCATCTCTCACAGGATATAACCTACCACAGTCAGTTTAACTACTCCTCTGAGCTGATGGAGTACAAAGCATCACTTCCCAGAAAGATTTCAGTAGAAGTTCTAGTCATGTACTGCAATTCATCCTGAACACAAATACTTCAAGTGCTGAAGTTAGCAAGATTGTAATGGTGGATGAAAAGTCAGTATAGAGCACTGATATTTTTCATTATATCCTGCAAAACTGAAATTCTTGGCTCATCATTTGGAATGTTAAACTTCAACTAAAAAGTAGTGTAACCCAGACTGGTTTTGTTAACTTGTAGAATGTTGTATATATTTCAAGAATAGATCAATAGACCTGACTTTAGGATTCAGGTTACATAAGTTTCAAATATTCCTTGGACATTTGAAATTCAATCTGGTCATAAAACATCTGACCTCTAATTTTGCAGGTACTCCTTCTTGCTGAAAATGTAGAAAATTATTGTAAAAGTTTTTAGCAGAAACATTTGGAATAATTGTTTCTCTTTTAAAATATACATGCTACATGTGTACAGTAAGATGGCAGTAATATGCCTTAAAACACATGTGATCCTGAATATTTCATTCACACAGAAGATCCTATTGCAGTTAAGATGATGTGTGTGCATGTGGATTTTAGTCAGCCTTATGGCAACAGAGGTCAATGTCGTAAAAAGAGCTATTAGAGCACAATGCATATCCTGCAGTATTAATATTCTTTCTGGAGTGACTCCAGTTTATTTGGGAAGGAAATGTTTTTGCCATAATTTTGATACTACTCCTATGATGTTTTTCTTTACTAATAGATTTTTGTGTATCACAGTGCCTACTTACTTGTTCTTTCAGGGCAAGTCACCACATGTTAGCAGTTGACCTGGCTATATTATGGAAGTTCTGGATCCTACATCATTACAAATCAACATAGAGAAGCTTCAGCAGCTCTGATTAAATAATCTGAGTAAGTTACATGAAAAAGGAGTTAATAATTTGTAGAATCAAATCCAATAGAGAAGCAGTGGTATACATTGCTTCCAGTTTAAGAACTATGAAAATAAGCACTCAAATTTTATCCTGACTTTTCCAGATTCTTTCTAATCCCAGAAACATGGAGGTAAGCAGGCCATTAACACTTTAAATTTATACATTACTATTAAAGTCTGTCCATTGGGCAGTACTCCACCCAGACGCAACACAATCATTAATCTCCTAAATGATTAGTAATTCTTCCACATTCCTACACTTCTGCAGAAAAGTTTCAAATATGAACTACCTGTGTTGGGAAAGAGATCCAAGACAGGAGCATAATGCTTTTATCCTACTGTAAGTATTGATTTAAATGCATAATTCTGAGATAATTTGAACCAGTACTCAGTAGTATAGTTGTAATAAGTGTGTTACAGTTTCCCTATGTAGTTACTTTGATTTTGGCCAGCTTAACGTACTGAAAAAGATTTATACTATTTTCTGCTCTTTGCTCAACATTAGTTATAAGAAAATGCAGTCAGAACTTTAATACTTAAAGTATGCTCTGAAATATTTAGGAATAATGTTAGTACTTTGACCTTTACAATATCCTACATCTTCATTGGCCAGCTGCTTCATCCCTTCCCCATAGGTTAGAGAGGCAGTAAAATAATGGATGCATGGAACAGATAGGCACAATGGCCAATCAAACCAAGGAATATTAAAAAGGTCAAAATACTCAAGTCTACTACTATGATTTATAAAACATATGAAAAATTGTAATTTTAGTATCTAATTCTATTGAGAATAATCATAGTGAGAATTGAAAATGGCACGAAGAATAGATTTTGGTGACAGTAATTTCATTTTGAATGAAAGATAGCAGTCTGTATTCGTCACTAAAACTAGGTTCATTACCTTTATGATTTCACTCTTCAAAGGTACCCTTGGGTCTGGAACCTATTCTTCCTTTTCCTCACAAGTCAATTTAAATATTATAGCTATCTATACAACACTGTCACTCTGGGAAATACTTTGGAATCTATTTCTTGCTGTGGGAGTAAGAGGCTACATCTAAGCTCACTTTTTTTTTAATATCTTTACATATGTGTATTTTTATCTCTCTCTATATATATATATATGTATATGAATATATGTATACACACCCTCACACTGCTCTTCTGAGCCTTATGAAAACATACAAACCAAAGCTTGATGATTAACTGCTGAAATAATGTCCTCTGTAATTTGTGTACAGATCACAGCTCTACAGAATGTGAACCAGATATCTATTTTTTGCCTGATGAGAAGTAGCTGTTTTACAGCAAAGTAACAAAATATTGGAGGTCAGTTTATCCATTTTTGCTGACTGCACATACCATTCTTTGATTCTTGCTTGTCCTAGGTTTGTTATTTCTAGGTTTATTACTTCTAAATTCTTACTCTTGAAGTTTCCTTTGAGTTTGTTCTCCCTGTACAGTACGTGAACTGTTAACAGTCAATAAACAACATGCCTCCATATTTCAAACAATTAAATTTCATATTGCACTTGCAACAAGCAAGAAGAGAACCAGTTGATTGAAGACTGGTTTGATAGTTCTCTTGTTCTGCCTCAGGGTCACCATGAGTAACACCCCTGGTACCACGAGAGGTCACCGCCTGCCTGGGGCGGTGCCAGTGCAGATGCCCATCCCCTCAGCATGCAGATGGCACATGGATGGCACATAGGTGGTGATGGATGACACACAGGTGGTGATGGATGGCACATGGATGGCACAAGGATGGCACATGGATGGCACACCCAGCTCACAACTGTCAGGCACCCCATGTGAGCACGGCACATCTGTTGCAGCTGCATCCTCATCCTTCATATGTCAGTTCCAAACAGTAATGTCTGCATCCTGCCTCTTTTATAAGCCACCATTACCATGGCTCAGAAAAAGTGGTAGCTCATTAAATCATGTTAATTGCATGAGGTCATGTGAATATAGTGCTACTGCTGTCTTTGAGACTACCTTGGAAGTTTAATGGTGAGAATTTGCACTTCAGTGCAGCTGTGATAATGTTGATCAGCTTTTTAAAATGTGAACTTCATGTTCTTGCCTAGATTCCTGCAAAGAGATCTTTGCAGGCAGATCTTAACACATCTGATTGTTCAGATTTCCTTGTAAGAAAATAGCTAAAAAGCCACCAAACACAAGTCTCAAAAACAGCAGCTTTAATCTAACAATTTTCAACTTTGCAAATCTGAAAAGGTAAAGAAATCAAATTGAACTAACAGTATGGTAGAAGTAAAGTACCTATTCTGATTACATGGCTTATTTTCTACTTCAAATGAAATTGCAGCATAATTTTCAAGATGCTTTATGGAACTACCACTGAATTAAGGAACCTCACTCTAAAATTAATCCAGTTTACCATAGAACACTGTGTCTAGTCCTATATTATATCTTGAAGCATTAGCATAAGCATTTTATCATGTTTACAAAGCATGTAAAGTTAATAAATATTGTATTTTTAGTTACAGACTAACTGTTCATTGTCTTAGACATATTCCTGCAAGTGTGTTGGATTGCTTACTGCATTCTCAAATTATTGTGACTGTCTCTTGTATGTCACCCACTGAAAAGTTTGCTGCAGAAGGTACTACATTAGTCTTGTTCTGAAGCCCTTGTAGAGGTCATTAACTAAGATAAAGTCCTTTTGGGAATTGAGACGGATGCAGAATTTGCAAGCTGCAGATTTATAAGCTTCAAAGACATTATATTCTGGAATGAAAGTTACAAGAAGGCAATCTTTTTTGTCTAGTCAACATACTGAACTTCCAAGTACTTTATCACTCTATCTTTGCATCCAGTCAGAAGATGTACATTCATCTGGGCCTCACTTTGCTCCATAACTAGTTCTTCAGTTGCTGTTGAAATTATGGTATTATCTTCTTGTCTCACTGCTAGCTGGCCTAAGACTGCTTTTAACTTCAGAGATGTTGTACTTCTGAATCTCTTTAATTAGGTAAATTCTGCTGAAAGGTCACAAAACTAGTGAGCTCTATTATTTCAGCATATCACGTGGCTGCGGCATACAGAAATACTTCAGCTCAGCAGGTACCTGGGGTTTCAGACAGGTTTCAGGAAAAATTATGGAACAGATTAGGATGGAATGAGCTTTAGAAGGTCTCTTGTCCAGCCACCTGCTCCAGACAGATTTGAGCATTTGCACATTTTCAAAAGAAATTCTAGGTTTGGGAATTCAAAACCAAGACAGTTGCCTATAGTCAGTAATATTGTTCTAATGGTAAGAACATTTAAGCAGCCTCTCAGAAAGACCAGTCAAAAGCCAGGGAACCCAAAGACCAGCCAAAACTTTTTAAATGTACTGGCCTATTGGCTTCTCACCTAAGCAGACACTAAGGTTCAACTCTGTTTAGATTAACCAGAAAACATCATAGACTGAAGTGACATGGTTACAGGTGGCTGGATCAGATTTTGCACTTGAGAAAGCAGCTTTAATTACACAACTTTGTTACCATAAGAAGAGTTTTTATTATGTTCCACGATAATACCTTGCATTTGTACTGGCTTAAAAAATGTCTTTGCACTGTTCCTCTGTTGTTTACGTTATGCATCAGAGCTCATGACAACACAGAGACTGAACACTTCTGTGCAAATTTAACTACTCCAAGCACATTGAATTTGATTTGAAGTGGTTGCATTCTTCTGTGTTATTTTTTGCTTTCTTTCTGACAGAACCCACCACAATCACTCTTTGCTGTTTTATTTGGTTTTGCGTCTTTCACCAGTTCAAAACAATCTTTCCCAAATCCACTGACAGAATGTCACATATCTTTATGATTTATATTTGTTAAAAATACAACTAGTATCCTTTCAGTATCATGTTTTATCACTATAAATGACTTTATGTTTTTGTAACCATCTCCATTAGTGCATGACAAACTGTGAAATTTGCCATTTTTGCCATGACCAATCCATAAAATCTGTCATCCTCCTGCATGATGGTGTTCATGATTTACACGGAGTCTTATTCATAAGGTCACTTATTTAAATGGCTCATGAAAATTACTGTTAAGAAAGTGGATACATCCTGTAAATGGGAAGTCACATGGACCAATTTGTCACTCTCCTTTTTGTAAAACGAATGTTTTTTCAGCACTTGCATATTTCGTATTATTCCTATTGTCATGTTTTTAAATACCAAGGGTTAAAAAAAAAGTCCATTACCTCCCTTCTGCTGAGCATGTTGCCTCTAGGTGAATACCAGGCAAGGAAAGGGAGATGCAGAATATCTTATTGTGGGGTCTGCAGATGCCTCATCATGATACAGATTCACAACCTGTGTAAGAAGCAACAGGGGAGGAGTCATCAAAAATACAAAGCTCACATTAGTGAAACTAATTTGGGAAAACATATTTAAATTGTCCCTACACATTTGAGATCTCTATGGTTGAGGGCTGCAAGCCTATAATGCAAGTCCAAATTCCCAATAAGAAATACACAGCTACCACAATATTCATAAGTTCAGTCTTATTTGGGAACATTAAGTATAGAAACATGAATACTCAAGTATAAATATTTTGTCATAGGATTCACTAAAAGTAGTTGTTGGTATAGCAGAATTTCTACTATGAGAAAAGAATCCTATCTTCAGTAAGTCTCTGTTAATTTAACAACTCTAATTTTCATCAAGTAGATGCTATCTTCCACAGAATTTGGAAGATTATAATTTAAAGAAGTTCACAGATACAATGGTTGGCTAAAGAGAGACATTTCTGAGAATAATAGGAATAACAAAAAGAGCACAGGAGTGTGCATGAGTTTTATTTTGTCATGTGAATAGAGGGAGGAGAATTATACCTGTCTTGGCATTTGGTGATGGGAGGAGTTGAGGTCAGTGGTATCAGGTTTGGACCTGCTTGCTTTACTCCTTTCTTTTCCTACATTTTGTAAAGCCCACATTTATTGATATTCTTGCACAATTATTTTGAAGACTTTTTATGCACGTTTCTTAACCAAAAAGAGGCTCTTAACTCTCTCCTTAGGGCAGTGCCCACATAGAATTAATGTATTAACCAAATTAAATGATGGCTGTTAATCCTGGGCTGTGTCAAGGAGGTGCTAAAAAAAGGTGTCAAGGTGCTGGGGAAAAAAAAGGAAGTTTGAGAAAGCCATACCCTGAGCAGGACCATCAGGAGCTCTCAGCTCTCCCTAATTTGTTCTAGGTACTGAGAGCTGTGCACAGAAGGAGACTGCATCACCATGCCTGGAAGGAGAATAGCATGACTGTGCATACTCATCCCATATCCACATCAGGCATTTTGATTCCAGAGCTGGCACAGAAGCATTTGGGATTGACTGCTGCTTAGTGCTAGCAGCTGCTGCCCAGCTCACTCTTAGGAACAGCTGGGCAAGCCTTGCTGTTTAACTCTTGCAGCTTCAGCTCTGCCCTGCTGCTGCAGACAGGATGGCTGCGAGCCAGGGATTGGCTGGGTGAAAGCTCAGAGCTTTCCCTTGCAGAGGAGCTCTTTCTGGTGCAGTTTCAAAAGGGCTAAGGTACCCCCACAAAAAATTAGATTTCCAATTGTAAATCTAGTGCTGCATGAAGAGGTTTCTACTACCCAAAAATCAAGCTTATTTAATACCTAGATTTACTTTCTTCTTTAGTCATATTCATTATTTTTTAAGGACTGCAAACATACACACATACATGCATAAATGTGCATGCATACGTATAGATAGCTTTATGCCCTAATAATTCAGAAGTCTTTTTTGACAGGGAGCATGAAAGAGAGATAATATCCCATCAATCAGGAAACAGATACCATCTATTAGAGAAACTGAGCAAATTATACAATAATGAAGGCTCAGATTCAAGCCAAGATTAAAGACAATATTGCTTTCCAACCTTAATCAGAATGATACATATCTGTAGTTTCAGAAATATTAAGAAATACCAAAGCTTAATAGAAAGTAGAGAGTTACTGCCTGGAGGGGGTGGATATTCTGTCACTGGGAGATGGTAGGTTATTCTCTACCAACAGGAAATCTTTAGGCAGAAACTAAATTGCCCCTTGTCAGGGATAGTCATTTATATAAAGTGACACTGCTACTCCCACCCACCGATACTGACTTCCAGTAATCACTCATGTGTCACACGTACACCCATGCAGAGTTACACCAAGTCATGTGAGCTAATATTCACTTCCACACTCCCAGGCTGTGACCACTTACTCATGTCAAGATATGTGCTGTCCTGTTCATTAATACTAATGCCAATTGAAGCACATCAGTGTAGTCGTCTTCAATCTTGCTCCGTTACGTTGGCGCTTCACTCAATCACCGTCAGTCAGACCCACCCAGTTGCGCCGTAGCCGTGACAGATGCACTCCCGCGCAGCCTCGGGGTGCCTCTGACAAATAGAAACTGTGGTGCCCACATCTGGGGGCTATCTGGCTCCCACAGCTTGGTGGTAGAAAAGCAGCAATGACTTCAGACATTTCATTTGAATAACTGTTCAAGAAGAGGAACACTTACTGAAGGCCGAGTCAACGCTTTCTGAACAGGAACGTAAAGACGTCTACATTTTGCCATAAAGAGTATAGACACAAGTCTATAGGTGACCAGCAGAGAGGCTTCCAAATGAGTGACTACATATGCAAACAGGTGCTATGCTGGTGCATGTATTATATCTCACATATTTAATATATTTTTCAATCTTTTTGGTAGATACATGTAAGTGGTAGGCATTGTACTTTAGAAAATGTTCTCAAGGGCTGACCCTTCTCTGTGAGCCTTTGCCAGTTCTTTGGGTAACTCAGTATAGTATTGAGTGAAGTTTGATTTCTTCTCTGAATTTTGCTTCTTGGCAAAACAGGTAAGGGAATCATTTGAAAAAGGAGTGAGAAGCATGATTTAAAATCTTATTTTGGTCTTCACTGGGATTAAAAACAAGAAAACAAACTCTTTAATTGAATACTCATTGTATGTTTTAATTTTAAAGAATTATTTATGTAAACTCTTTTTTATATATAAATTATAACAAAACATTTTCCATATCTCACACATTTGGTTTATTTCACCTTTTAACAGTGGAAGTTCTTAGTCCATAGTGTTTTATTAGGCAGAAATTGCAACATCTGATTTCTGCAAACACAATAAGCAGAAAACTTTATTTATCCAACACTTGCCCTCAAATTAAGCTACCTCAGAACTCTTTGGCTTTGCCTGGGAACAGAAGAAAGGACAGTGGACCAACTGTGGCACATAAAGAACAAATGTGAATCAGCATTTACATCAGAAATTTATTTAATTTGCATTCAGAAATGTATTTAAAGTCATAAAAAAATTACTGTCATTACTATGTTTATGAAATGGATGAGGAAAAGACATCTTTGTGCATGTATGTGTGAAAAGAGACAAGAAAGACCTATCTCTTTATTTACCTTTATGGCCCCATTGCACACATTGTGAATTATACAGACTTAAGCCCACTGCTCTTTCCTTAAGGAAGGAAGATTGTAATTTAAGTTAGAGACCAAAAAGGAAGCAAAGTAATCAAAACACTTTGCCAGATAAGAAGTGCCATTAAATTTCATTATTAAAGAGGAAGAGCTCAAAAGAGGGATTATGATATTATTGCAGCAAGCATTTATACTATGAAATATTGACCTTTTATATTTCACAACTGAGGTTTTGGGGGATTCAGGAAGAGAAATCTGTGAATCAATTTAAGATGAGAAAGAAAATAAACAAAAAGTTTGGCTGATTGCTCATCAGTGCTACTTAAGACATGTTTGCAAATGACAAGGACATCTCATTTCTGTCAATCAGAGGCAACATTGGCTCCCAGGGATACAATACTGACCTTGGTAGTCACAGGACACAGGCTTTGTGTTGAGTTTGCAGGGCCTCAAGACTGAGGATTGTCAAACTTATTCTGATCTTAACCTGCCTGCTGCTGCTCTTTTCACTTGGTTTATCTACAGCAGCATTTATTCTAATGACCAGGTGGCTATGCCTAAGCTGTTTAATTTTTCTTATCCTCATATGCAACAGTAATGACTTTTTATATGAGTAGAACAAGCTATTCTGTGTAGAGCAAGGTAGCTGGACTAATGGTAATTCTATGATTGGACTGCTGAGATTTCAATTATGCCAATAAAAAATATTTTCTTTACATATAAAGTGTGTTTTCAGCTTACCCACAGCCAGAGTTTAAGTGTACGACAGTTCAGGTCCCAAAAATTGTCAGATGTTGAAGGATTATCATCCTAAACCAACTTCCTTGTTCTTCAAATTGTAGGGAAAACCACAAAATCACTATGAAATTAATTTAATGTGCTTCAATATATTAAGGGTTGAAAGGAAAAGTGGGTAGAATAAAAATAAATATTTTCCTTTTTTTCCCCCCTATTTTATTTTCTTCCACTTGCAGGATCTTTGTTTAGAAAAAACTCATTCACTTTTTTTCATAATTTTTCATAATGAAATACATTCCAGGTATTTATCCAGGTTAATAAATTTTTTGTCTTTTGGCAAAAAGTATACACAGATTAAACTATGAATATTACTAATAGCTTGCATTTCATGATATGAAATAATCCAAGGCTAGTCTTCTTTACTTGTAAGCAAGAATAAGAGGTAAATAATTTGTTTGATGCTCCTCTTTCTTTTATTTTGCTGCCCCAAATTTATGGCACATTCTTTGAACCATTGTTGTTCATCTGTATGATCATTATCCAGGTTGACCAGATTTAACAGATTTGAGCAGACTCCTGATGCAGTTGTCATGCTATAGGAAAGCTGAGATGTCTTCATAGTCATACCCAGCAAGTATCAGCTACAGATCACTGAAGTAAATCTGGGGTTCCCCACCTCTACCCTGTGGAACAATTTGTTCTTATTTTGCAGTGGGTATCCAGCTCTTATTAATCATTCAAACAATATTAAAAGGAAAAAAAAATTAAAATTCACATTTTTCTGATAGTTTTGTTTTGTTTCTTTAACTGTATGCAGTCTGTCAAGAATATATTACCTATACATATTTAGGGTGGAAACTGCTCCTTATGGTCTTTTCTGTATATAAATGACAGAACTGAGATTATATAGACAGAAAATCTTTCAATATTTTCTTATTTGGAACTGAGTGCATCTGAGAAATATTTGTTTGGAGCAGCCCAGTATAATTTCTTCAAAGCACTAAACGATTTGGACATTTTTTTTAAGATCAATAAACTGGGAAAAGAATATCCAGATTTTGTAAAGGACATGATTTTTACTTGAAAAAGATATCTAATTGTAAATTCCCAAGCAGTTCTCAGTTAAGGTTGTTTACTAGATTGGGTCATATCTCTTTATGTCTGCAAGGAATAAAAAAAATCTGTCTTTTATCCCATACCAGCTTCACTGATAGTAACTTCTCTTCTTGGAGAAATGCAAAGGCTTTTGTGGAGAAACATCTTGTCAAACACAAAGGAGGATAGGGACCTGGCTAAATACCCTTGGAAGAGGTGTTGTATATTCTAAGAGCAATTTCTTCATCATGTAGGTAATTGGGAAGGAAATATCACTTTATGCAACCCTTTCTGACAGTGCCCTGGGCACATTGAGACCTCAAAGGTACATGTTAAAACTGGGCTTTAGTTTCTTCTCCTGTTTCATTGTTTTCTGCTAAGCACTTTGGAAATTACTTCAAGTATAATTTGTTTTCTATATGACAAAATGGAAAGAAATCATCCCATTTTACAAAGGGCTCTATGTAACAACGAAGGTACACACGGTGAAGAATAATGTAGTAAAAGCTTATTTTAAACCCTGTAGGGGCTTCCATGGGAAGTAGTAACATTCCTACATTCCATATTCAATAAAATCTAGCATTCAAATGTGTGCAATTATTTTGAATGTTTAGTTACATTTGTACATAAAGTTTTGTGTCTACTACAAGAGCTGCTTAAGTGTGGCCCACTCTGTGACAAACACAGCTCTAGGGATAGATTCACATGGAAGAGTGGCCTTTCTCGTTCTTTTTTGCTCAAAACCTTTTGCTGAATTTGGGTGAACAAACCTCTTTATAGACTCTCTGATATGCTTACCAATATAAGTTTCATTTGTTTCTGGGCCATGTAACATTGAGACCATATGCCTTCTTTTCTTTTCTTGCCTCGTTGGGGCTTTTTAATCTGTAAATCATGCCACTTTTTCTTCCATAACATTTTAAAATTCATGTATTTCTAGCAGATTTCATCAAGCCTCTAACATAACCTAAAGAACGACCTAAATAGTGATACCTTATTTTATAAACCATATTCCTTTCGATAATCTTCGTGTTGTCTTAGTGCTTGGTTATCACCCAGTTATTTACAGGTAAAACCAGCTTTGGGTTTTCTCAACAGAGGTCAAACCTTTGTCTGTGCCCTAACCTTGCTCCATCATGAGTACTGATAGTGCATACCCTGTGGTTTCCCTATGATCCCCAGTGACAGATTGTAGAGCAGGAAAAAATATAATTGATGTGATTAGCCTATCATTTGTAATTCTTCACTGAGTTCCTCCATTCTGTTCCACATTTCCCTCTGTACCACACTGGTTTCTTCATGATGTTTTCAAAGTCCTTCACAACAGTGAACCTTCTTATGTGTTTCATTGCATCATAACCATCCCTCCACATTCTTAGAGTAAAAGCCTAATTCCATACTCACAGACTGAGTCTTAGGTTTATTTCTCTGGCTCTCTTGGGAAACTGGCTGGAGAATGTTTATTTCTGCTGCCAGGTCTCTGACTGATTACAAAAAAAAGAATGACCAGATTGGATAAGAAAGATTCCAGTGGAAAAAAGAACAGCTCATCTCACTCTCAGAAATTCAGCAGACTTTTCAGGATGAAAGGATAGCCAAGGGATTGAACTATGGAGATTTACAGAGCAGTGAGAAAATTTGCTGTATTTATGTAGACATAGTCTTGCAACCTTTCATGTCTTCCCTTTTGAATTTTCCTTCATTTATTGTCAATCCACACAGTCTCGAATCACCAAGCCAGTAGCTGGCTGCCATAACTTGTTTGATTTGATAATCAGACCCTACTTTCTCCCGTTTTCCACTGTTCAACAGACTTCAGTGTTATGACTTAATTTAAAATAAATCTAAGTCTATAGCACTGATTATTTTTCTTTTGAATGTTAATAGTATTAATATATAATAGCTATTCCCTGAGAAAAGCAGTGATATATTATTATTTTCCTTTCAGATGATAGAAAATGCAAAGAGAGTTTTAAGAAAGTTGCATTTCAGCTGGAGTGCTCATAAACACAAAACTTTCTGAGGTTTTTCTTTGTTAGCAACAGCCTGAATTAATTGTTTTCTGCAATGTATGCCAAGCAGACAAACTAAGACAATTAAAGCCAATGTGACTTTTTCTTTAATCCTTATTTGATTGCTTGATGCAGTCTACTGATGCAGCTGTTGGCACAGTAGATTAAGTTACTCTTAACCACTGCAACCCCTATTGCTCACAGAGCCAAATCCTAGAGGCATTTTTTTCCCTCTGCCATTTATTAGCAGCAAAAGTAATTAGAATATTTTGTAGATAAAACATGAGAATACTCAGTGGCTGAATATTCAGACCTTTCTAAAACTGCTGCAGTGACAGAGAATCCAGGTGGCATTTGCAGGTGCACAGCTGCAGTAAATGATGAAGCTGGCATCTTTGGCAGTTCTACTCAGTACTGATGGCAGTGGATGTTGGGGTTTTTTAATCCAGTTTGTAATCTCCCTTCCTCTTTTGTACACACATAAACACCCACACACTCAGTTTGTCTTCACATCTTTTCACCACATACAGGCTACTAACTGCAGTCATTACATGAAATATTATTCTATTTTCTCTAACTCTGGTTTAACAAAGCACCACTTTACATGTGTTCACATATACAGACTTTAGTTTAGTTTACTTTAGTTTCAAATTTTTCATTATAGGTGCCTGTAAATTCCATTTTTTTTAGTATGAAGTTTCTGAAAGCTTCTAAGACAGAAGCACTCAAACCAATGAAGCATTGCTGATAATTCTGAGTTTCAGATTGGAATCTAAGAAATATTAATGATTTCTGTCTGATATTGTCTCACTTTGCTGCAATAGATGTCATTATGGCACATAATAACAACATATAAATTGCCTTAAAAATGTAATAACAAGTATTTTATATGCAATAAAAATAACCCCCTCAAAACACACTGCATGCACAAAAAGATGAGAAATAGGGATTTTAATAGATGTTTAAATAGAACCTTCACTCACTTTTTTCTGAACCTGAAAATACCATAGAGCTTTACAAAAATATTTCAAAACTGGAAACTCTAAAAAATCAGATCCATTCCAAAATACTGCTGCTTAGGAATAAATACAAGAAGTCTAAATGGCTTTTTTAAAAATTATATTATACCCATTTTTAAAAAATATGACTGGTTAGCAGTGTCTTGATTGAGATGCTTTGACATAGGAAATGTTTCTCAGTTGTAAACATTTTTCAAAAAAACAGACATTTTGGTAGATTTTCAACATAATCTTTGAAATACTTCATATCCAAATCTAGTTTTGCATTGTGGATGAGATCATTGTTATAAAGAACTGCTTGTCTTTTAAATACAGTGCTGGGGCACAATTCTCCTCCTGCCTCTGCTGGCACCTGCTTGTCTGACACAGCCTTCCAGTGGGCACTGAAGAAGATCCTCTTGATCTGAACTTGCTTTCTTTGGCTTACAGGCCTTTCTATTTCATGCCTTATCTCCAGCAGTGCTTTTAGAAGGACCTTTCCCATGTGACAGAAAGAATATGAGAAGCGACAGCATGAATTTCATGAGTAGCTCAGCACATGTGACATCAGGGGAATTTTGTTACTTCCTTTTCTATTTGGAACTCTCTCTAGGGCAAACAAGGAGCACAAAGACTGGATTCTCTGCTGTAAACCCACTAACCTGAAGAACTGCATCTTGAGCACCAAAAATGAACCAAAAAACCTGTGCACCATGTGTAAAGGAGTTTTCATTATGTTTTCACCCAAGACTAGGAAAGTAAAGTGAAGGAGCAAATAGTGATCCTCTGGATGATCTTACTAGGACAAAAGAGAAAGCAACAGAAACTATTGCCCATGTGGTCTTTTGATGTCATAGAGCTTTCTCTTGCATTCTGGAGAAAGACCAATCAAATCACTGCCTCTATACAAAAACTGACCTATATCAAAATCATTGTATTTGCAAAATGACTTTCAAATCTAGTTTGTTTTCAGATTTCCTTTCAGTGAAACATTTTTTTTTAATTGCCTAGATACTTTAACAACCTGCTATAAACTTCATATGTCATGTCAAATTATGAAATGTGGTAAGGACCTGCTAGGATATGAAATATTTGTGAGGATGAAAAGTAAAGAATTCAGAACATTACAAAGAAGCTGAGTTTTCTCTCACCTATCATTCAAACAGAGCTTCCAAAGCTGTTGGGATTGGTCAGGGCATTAGTCACATATATGCCACCATCCTGCTATTCCTTGCAGAAGAATGACAAAGCAAATGCATGACTCTGTGTGTGCACAACTATGAAACTTGAGAGAAAAGGTATGGGAAAGAGAAATGGTGAATCTGATTAAATACTCTTTTGACATACTGCAGTGGCAAAATCTGCTGCTTCTAAGTAGTGGACACATAGTGGAAAGGCAGAACACAAATTTTTCATAATGTAATCTGTAATGCATATATCATAAGAAAAGACAAAAGAAATTACAAAGTTAAAACAATTTTCAGATCATTGTCTTCAAGACTTTATTTACAGCTCTGTATTAATTTGTAATGAGAGCTATTTTCTTCTTAAGTTTCTTGTTGCATTTCAAGCCTGAGACAAGTAATATGATGATACTGTATTTTTCTGTGCTCTCATTTTGCAGCGAACCATATTAGCTGAAATACCCAGGAGAAAGAGAAAACTTCAAAGCATGGCCCCAAATAATGTAGAGAATAGGTATGGTCTGAATACCAACTGAGCCTGAGCTTTAAGTTCAAACAACCTTTTAAGACACTTCCCAAGAAATAACTTTTTTAATGAATTGAGGTCATCTTGGGGGTAACAGTGATGTAAAAGTAGGTTCCAAATCTGACTAGTTCTCTTCTCCTGCACATGTCTTTTATATCCTGCACAGCAGCTTGGGCATTGGGGATGACTCAGAAGCACCCTCACTACCCTATCACCTCCCACAGTGAGTAACTTGCAAAGCTAACATCAAAACAAGAACCAGAACTTCCAAGACCTCCTAATTAAGAGCTTATTGTTCAGTCTAATCAGCAAGGAAAAAAGACACGGATATTAAGAAATGCTCTCCTTTATGTGCAGAGGAAGTTGACAGCCAGAAACAAACAGCCAACCTTTGTAAAAATATTTATTTTCAAAGTAAATGAGACTAAATAATAGTGAGTTGTCATAGAGTACTTCTGCATCATTAGATTTATAGATACAGACTAAGGCATATGTGGGTGTAAGTATGACCATGCCCTCTTTTCCTGTCCTTAAATGGGCAACCTGTAAATATGTAGCCTTATTTAACTATTAGCTTTCACAGAAAATTTCACTTAAACTCTTTATCCCTCTTGACCAGAAGGCCGTTTAACCCTTAGTAACTATTCTTTAACACTTAATGACCTAAAGTTATTCTTTAATACTTTTGACAAGTGACTCACCAGTCCATCTAGGGCTTTCTAGGGTACAGGTCTCTTTCAGCCAGGAGCTCTTACCACTTCTGCTCATCTGGTCTTGAAGAGCTGGATCCACAATGATGGTTCCAGCCTGTGCCAGCTAGAAGTGATTCAAAGAATGTCCTTCCTTCTCTTCACCCCCATTAAACCCTTGAGAGCTGAGCAATACAAGGGGAACTCACTGCTGTATCCAAGCTAACTAGGAGCACCCAGCCTTGGGAGTGATTGCTCTCTCTGATGCCTAGCAGGTCGCCACAGCTTAACTCACTTGAGGGAAATGTTTCTGCACAGCCTTTCATAGGACCAATGCAAGGTTCACTGGCAAAGAAAGACAGTATGAATATGCAAAAGGGAACAGATTATCCATCTGGCATGGGAATGCCAATTTTCCCTCTCCAAAGTCTTGCGTATCTAAGCCTTCAGTCATTTCTGCAATAGGCACCAGTTCAAAATCAGGTGAATAACTTTTATAGTTTTAAATTGGATGCTTAAACTTTTCAGAAGGATCATTTTCAGAACCTGTTTAAGACTGTGTATTGCCACATGTAACTGAGTTTGAACAAGCTGAATTTCTATTGTTTTAAATTTCAGATGTTCTTTAGCCTCCTCATATTTCACTTTCCATTCTTCTAGGATTTTCTTTATTGTGACTCTTTATTAGCTATTCTAATTCTTGTTAATAATGTGCATTTTTTTAACAAATACTTTTGATATTTTCCTTGTGTCATTTACCACATAAAAGGTCATTATCCCAGACCTTATGTTACTCAACAGCAAGAAAATATATTAAATATAATATGAGAATTTCTACAGTATGTTCAGTTGATGAAAATAATTTTTTGTGAGGTACCTTTAAACAATATTTTTTTCAAGAACCTACTGTATATTTAAATTCAATAGGTGTTTGTATTTTTTGTGGAGTATTTTTTTGTTTGGTTGATTGTTTTTTATTTGGTTTTTTTTGTGTGTTTGGGCTTTTTTCTACTTATTAACCTATTGACAGCTCACTAATTGAATTTTTCATGACCATTCACTCTTTCCATTTCCATGCTGAAGCCCTTCCTGGTGAAAATTCTATGTGGAATTTTGCAATATGCAACAGGGTTCTGAAGCACAACAGTAGTTTTAAGTTGTCCAGGCTAAAGATACCCAGAACACAGGACTCATTATACTTAAGGAACTGAAATCATTAGGTGGTAACAGCTTGTTGTCATGCTAACTACCACCGTGGTCTGAAATAAAGGAGGCACCCTGCTGAGATCTTTACCAGGACTCATTCATTAACTCCCTCTCCTTGTTCTCATCTGTTTTGCAGCTGTAGCCAGGTGAGAATTAACGGGGCAGTTTACATCAGGCAGATGGTAGGTTCCCCAGGACAACTCTAAAGAACAAGGAGGAGGAATCAGTAACTGGATAATAAGCACTGGACAAATATGGAATGTAAAGATTTAGGGTATTTTTCTGTATGCTTTTGACTTTCAGTTGCTCCTGGGTGGAAAAAAATAAAATAAGAGACTGTTTTCTTAAAGTATAGAGCCTTCCTGGCCAGTTTAATTTCCTTACATGTGTTCCCATTGACAATAGCTCTTGAAGTAACATATCTTTACTCTAAGAACACAGAATTCTTTTGAGAAAAAAGGAAGATCCTGCTCTCTGCTCCTGAAATGCAGAATTAGTTTATGTCTGTTACTGAGTCCATCGCAGGTAGCTTCTATATTAAAAGTGAAATTAAGAAAGCATGGAAATGTTTTCTGAAGTGGTAGTATCAGAGGTTACCAGACCTGTTTACTACACAACATAGGCACTTTGAAAATTACCCTTGCCCTCATTCCCTTGCCTCCTGCAAAATGAGTGGTTCTGCTTTAGAGACAATCCTGAATAAAGTAGCCCTGAATCATATTCCAAAGCACAAACACAGCCTGACTGCTTGTTATTTGTCCAAAGTGAAGCAACTTTCAGCAGCACATATCTTGTATTTGCCTTTCCATCCCAGCATGCAGTCACAGGTGGAGAATTAATGGATCCCTCAGATCTCCACAGCCTTTGCACCCCTGAGCCACTACAGCTCCTTGTCAGGTTCTCTAGGCAAGCCATGGGGAATTCCTACAGGGAGGATCTCTGCCAGGAGATAATGTGGACCCAAATAAAGGTCAAGGACAGAACTTGTGGCAAAATAATCAGTAATACTTGTCTTCTATTTTGCTATTAACCATGGAAGGGCAGATCTAAACTATTCCCAACCTGTGACTATCCAGCCAATTCCTAAGGGTCCTACTACCTTATACAGACCAAACAACGTTCCTGAACAGTTTTCCTCTTGCTCTTCCTCTTCTTTTTTACACTCACCATGCTTTGTAAGAGCTCTGCATAATTGGATATGTCTTTCTTTTTCATAATTTCTAGTGTTTCCACTCAAATATTTTTGTATACCAAAACATGTGTGATGTAGAACCTTTTACAACACTAGAGCATTGTATTTTTCTTGGTAATGGATTTCATTTTGTACCTGAAAGTCTATGCCTGAAACTTATAAGTATAAAATTGAAATACTAAACATATTTCTAAACCAGTTCTTCGAATTAGCACACTGCACAGTATCACAGAAGGCTTTATAAACATCTTTTTTTGCCCCTCCAGCTTTCCAGTCACTGGACTAAGATGATGTTCATCACTCTTAAACTGCACACCCCACACTTTCTGGTTCTCTAGGCTCTTTACCACACACTTACAAAATTTCAGAAGGACATGAGGGGAATTATTTTTTTTAATTGCTCTAGTTGTGTTAAGGAGAAAATTTAACAGCACTGTGGGGGTTTTCTCTGATATAGTCAGAAAAGTTTTGCAAAGACATTGGTAATGGCCATGAGACAAGTATAATATTTTTGTTTCCATTAATCTGATATGATTTTGACATTATTCCTTTTGGTATTCTCTCAAGATAAATACTTCTCAAAACAAAGTGTCTGCCCCATTTCTCATGTTGACATTGGTCAGATCCTACCTTCTCAAAGTCTTCTGGTACCTTATTTGTCCAGTAATAATGTTCAACATATAAGTATCTCAAATTGAATTGAAAGTTCTCAGAAAGGGCTTCTTACTGGTGTTTTTCTCTCTTTTTTTTCTTCTGTGATTTCTGCAAAGAATGGTTTGAGTAAAATGCCTTTCTTGTGATGCACATTGTTCATTCATATAATATGTTTGCGTGGATTAAAGCTGGTATGAGCAAGGTTGTATGGATAACCAGTATTCTTCAGTTACAAAAAGTAAAAGTAAAAACAAAAAAGTAACAAAAGTAAACAAAGTGAACAAAAGTAAAAAATCAAAAATATAATGAGGTTTAAAATTCATTGGTGTTCTTTACTGAAATACTCATCTTGTTCACCCAGAACACTGGATTCAATAAAAATTCCTTTCAGTACAAAACAATTCCATAAACAATAAAAAAGTGCTGAATAGATGCAACACTACAATGATATCCTGATGATACCCTGGGGTACTAAAGAGCTTATGAAAGAATACAAGGTGATCTTGCCTTTGGATGGGAAAACTTTCCAACAGTACCTAAATCACCCCTGCTACCAATGATAGTAATTTCTGGTGAGGTGCAGTATAAACCCAAAAAAACATAATGTAAACATCATACATGGGGAAAAAAATATTTGATCCAGATCTTCAACACAAAACTCTGTATCTAATCACCATTAACAGTACCAATATATGTTTAGAGAGATATGTTTTGAGAATTTGGTAGTATAAGATATAATCTACACTGGGTTTTGGATATTTTTAGAAAATACATAGATCTCTTTTCCAAAAAACAACTGTTTGATTGAAAAACTAATCTTGACTTCTCTCCTATTTGAAAATGGCACGTCCTCTTTGCCTGGCATGACATCTTTCTAATGTCATAAAACTTCAGTGTTTTGAAAGTAAAGGTCATCCTAGAAATTTAATATCTGACTAGAAAAGATCTCTTCATCAGTGTTTTTCTCCTTTGATCATTTAATTGTCTGTATTCTCATAAATATGCCTAAAGAAGAACAGGATAGATCAGTCAAGCTCAATTTAGGTCTTTGGCCAAGATCTGAGCAATTATAAAGATCTGTGCTATTTATAACACCTTCTGATACTATCATTTGCCAGGTTCTAATGTCTGTATCTTTTCATTTCAGATAATAAAAAAGCCCCTGTGCAGTTCTGTGCATCTGCTTGAATTAGATGACTTAGTTATTTCTACCTGCAGATACATTTATTATAATGCTATTATGCACATTGGAAGGATCACAGAATAAAGCCTGATCTAACACAATGTAGTTAAGAGAATTAGGCATATGTACCCTTATATTAACAGAAATCTGCTTAAACACCTCTCTGGGTTCTTCATGCTATTCTACAGATAAGCTAAATAAAAATCTGTTATTCATTCCTATCTCAGCTGTCAAGTAAATGGGTACTTATTCCATATTGTGTTAGCTATAAAGTGGAAAACGTATTTTATATTAAAAACCATACACATCCTGCTTTCATAACTACTTTCAAGTAAGGAAAGAAAGCAGGAGCCTCGTCAACATTTTTTATGACCTTTTAATGTACAGTACAAGAGCATAATCTTTAGTTACAATGATAAGCAGAATTTCCATCCTACTAGACTTCAGAGGAAGAGTTTTACCTTCTTTTTTGTTTTATTACTGATATGGAAGAGTCACAACATCAAAGATGTTCCACTTGAGGTGTTTCGTTCCTACTATATCAATGCTATAAAAACCCTCTTTTGAGAAAAAATTAGCAACAGCAGTCTGTAATATTAATAGTCATCTTAAGCATTTCCCAAGCTGTAGCACCACATTAATATTTTATCAGCCTTCACTCCTTCACCTTCTTACTGCTTTAATTATTGTTTCTGAATATTGCTTTTAAATCTTGTAAACACATGTAAACACCTAAATATCCCCACATCAGAGCAGTCCATAAGTTAGTTTTCCTTGCTTAAATATGGAGCAGCTCATAGGTGTTCATCTCCATTCATTTTTGCTGAATCAAAGTTGGGAATTGACACAATATGGAGCAGGCACCTGTTAGGGACATGGTTTAGCACTGAACACAATGGTGTTATTTTAGCAGTTGGACTTGACAATCTTAGAGATTTTTTTCCAGTCTAAATGATCCTATGATCGTCACACTGCCATCTATTGCAATTACTTATATAAGATATGAAAGAGCAAAGTTTCTTGTCATCCTGCCTGTATTTCCTTTTGAAAAGCGTAGACTGTTGTCTTTCTCAAAGTGAAATAAATCCTATATATTATTTCTGTTACTATATTGAATCTATTTTTTTCCACCTAAGCACAGTTATTGTGCCTGAATATATTGGGGTTTTTTCCCAGGTGGAACATTTGTTCAAATGGAAGCATTCACTTCTTTCTACAAATGTTATCTTGGTTTTTAATTCTATCATCAAAAGTGTGTGCAGCTAGAAGATAATGTGGAAACTTCTTAATATTGAGCTGTCCAGGAAAAAAAATGTCCAATTGTAATTGTATATAAGTTTTTAACATATATTTATTGAATTGTTTATTTATTTGACAATTCTACACATGAAAAATGTGCAACTTACATCCCTTTCAACCTAGTTCTTCATGTGTCACTTTGAAATTGAATGGGAATTCAAGGACAGCTGTGTGACCCTCTGAAGACAAAATTTGTTTAGAATTCCCTTTGGTAGCATAACAACCATGCTAAGATCTGAATTCCCATAGCAAGCAATGTGTCTCTATGTCAGGATCTGTCTGTTTGTGGACAAGAGAAACAACTTTTTTCAGCTGTGTATTTCCCACATAAATCTGAGTACCTTAGTGCTTTCTTCTCACTATTACAGGACCCCAATTAAAATCTAAGCATTAGTGAGCCACCATAATGTATAAGTCATTTGAAAATACAGGTTGCAGGGATGTGATGGGAAAGGGGGAGTAGGTAACCTTAATCACAGTCATCTTTCTCCTGATTTGGATTTTGCAAAAACCATTGCCTGTTCCTCAGCATCCTTCCTGCCTTTATGAGGTGAGGTTAATGTAGGTAGTCAATTAGGGAGATCCAAGGTCAAGAGAAAATTACTACAAGGTTCTTTACCACTCTCCATATTTTTAAAGTGTGCCTTTCATACCAAACAAGAAATTATTTCCTGGGAAAACACAGAGGAAATCTCAAGACATTTAACACAAATGAGTAATCTTTGGTCTTCCTAAGACTATGTATATAATTTTTAGTAACATTAGTTTCTATTTTATTGGTGTCCATTTGAATCCATTTGATTTATTGTTTTTTCTATAGTTGTATAGTTTGGTTGTATTAATGAATTAATAATGGATTATTTACTAATGGATTACTAATGTATATTACTAATGGATTAATATGTTTTGTATTAGTTTTAGCTGAAATATTCAGGGGGAAAGAAAAGCAAAACAGCAATATAATTACAAAACTGACTAAATTCTTTTGTTATACTCCCTCAGAAAAAAACTCTCCTGCCATTGATTAATACAACAATTAAGTTAGAAGCATTAATAATACATCCTCTGCATGGGACCAGCCTGTATAAGGTGCCTTAAGCAACACCCAATCTGAGCAAGTAGCACTGATTTCATTCAGTTGCAGATACCAAAGTTTAGAACAAGACCTATAAACGTTAAGTCTCATCACTAAATAAATAAGTAAAAGCAAACACAAGAGAACTCATCTCTCTTTGATGCTTCAGAAACCACAGACCAAATCTAATTTGTTTTGTTCAGGTGTATAGTCTCTCACTTAAGTGCTGGGTCAGTCTGGGACAAGAAGCCTTGCAATTCAAAGGAATTGCATCTCAAATGGATGTAATAGGATAGTAAGGATAGTAAATGATTCAGGATAGCAAATGACTTTTTCCTAATGAAATTCCAGTGGCTGACATTATGGCATCTCTGTTAGTCTGTACATTTATTTGATGAAGTGTGCAAATCATTACACAGAAGAGAATTGTTTGAAAATAAACATCAGATTGATTTAAGCACTGTCAGGGGTAAAAAAAAAAAAAAAGGCACCAAGAATACTTTTGAAATATTTTTTTGGTTTTTTAGTGTACCTAAAGCAGAATATTAAGATTTGATTGTCTATACCAATTTCTCATCTAGTACAATGAGTTTACAGGATACAACACAAAGCATTTGATCAACATTTACAATAATTCAGCTGAAACTTTCAAACTGATCCAGAGTTCCCCACAGGCAGATTCAACAATACATAGTCCAACTTGCACTGCACTATTTTAAACTAAAATGATTAATATCCTGGGTGGAGAACCTGCTCACTCCAGAAACCCCTCCCAGACAGTTCTGGCCATAGAATTGACTAAATTGTACATGGATAATGCATCTGTAATTAGTAAAAAACTGTTCCAACAGATGAAAAATTGATTATTCCAGACAATCCTTCACACATAACTAAGATAGTTAGGAGGTATTTTGTACATACTTTAGGATGATCAATAGCAACAGATGGTGCAAGTGCTGAAGTGATCAAATAGGACCATGGGCCAGCTGGGCATAAGAATTCAGAAAAAAGTGCTCCATGGAGCCTCAGTTAATCCAGTTATGGTCACTGTCACACTAACAACACTGATTGTCACCATCAGGATGGCACTTAACCACCTTGCCCAAAAGATTCACTTCTCCATGTGAGCTTTATTCCGTGCAAGAGATGCCAGTAACTACATGGTTTAGCAACTGCTCTCTGCCAACTGGAATTCAAATATTTTAATTACAATAATGAGAAAAAGTGGGGAATTAACACTCTAAGTATTCAGCAAGTAGCAGCATGTTTTATATTCCTCATACATAAGACAGAGGTTTTTCATTTCGTATGCATTCACAGCTGCTTCAGTGAGTAATTCTGAACAGTCATGTGACTGCATGCAGATATTAGACTTAACAAAGACTTAGAGGCTTTTTTGTGTGTGAAGATTTTATTTCAAGAACTGTATTTATGGTTTCTTATTTAAACTTGGAGGCAACCAAGAAAGCAGAAATGAAGCAAAGAGACTAAATTTTTATGCTTTGCTGGTTTAGTCTCCTGAAGTAAAAAATTGCTCTTGAGTCATACAATATTCCAAGCCTTCAGTACTGTCTTTTACATTATTGGTAAGTGGGAAGAAATTAATTTAACTAGAGGTATATGCCTCTAACACAAATTTAATTTTGCAGTTGTCTCTTTCAGTGGTTTCTATCATTCTGAACTGCCGTAATCAACTGACTAAGGAGATATGAAAATACAACCATATCATAATTATGTAGAGGGGCCTCCTCCTCTCTAATTTTGTAACAGCCCAGGGAATGTTAAGCTTGAAGTGTAATGTTTCTCTCAAAATAATTCAATAGTTGCCCATAAGGAATACTGTGGGTTTGACCTCAAATTTCTAGGTACTTCTCCCTCACTGATGTCCTGCACCACATCTCACTGTCCCCAGCTGATTCTCTAAAAGGAGAATTTCACTGCAACAAGTACAGGATGTGTTGGTCAGGATATCCCTACATGCCTAAGACTTTCTGAAAGGCTTTCTATCTAGCAGTCTTATTTTTAATGTCTTTGCTAGCTTTCCCCTTTCTTATACAAATCAAATGTATCTCATTTGAATATTCACACCAATGTGATTAATTATGTTGCACAACTTGTTTGGTGCCTGCTTCTGTACTCACTAAGATTGGAGCATTGTAAAATGGTTTGAGATGGAAGGGACATTAAAGAACATCCCATTCCAAGCCCCTGCCATGGACATCTTCCACTGGACCAGGTTGCTCAAAATCCCATATATCCTGGCCTAGAACACTTCAAGGGATGGGGTATCCACCTCTTCTTTTAGTAACCTGTGCCTCACCAATACAAGTGAGACAAATAACTCATCCAGGCTAAATCTACTCTTGGTTTATAGCCATTATCCCTTTTCCTATCACTACATGTTCTTGTGAAAAGTCCCCCTCCAGTTTTGTTTTAGGCTCCCTTTAGGTAACAAAGCAAGGCTACTCTAAAGTTTCCATAGAGTGTTCTTTTCTCCAGACTGAATAATACCAATTTTCTCACCCTTTTATCATAGGAGACGTGCTCTATCCCTCTAATTATCTTGATGGCCCTCCTCTCCAACAGATCCATAAGATTCAAGTCCTTCCTGTGCTGGGGTTCCCAGAACTCTCAAGGTGGGGTCTCACCAGAGTGGAGCAGAGGGACAGAATCCCCTCCCTCTCCCAGCTGCCCACGCTGCTTTGGATGCAACCCAGAACTCGTTTCGCTCTCTGAGCTGTGGGTGCACATGGGAAGGTCATGTCCAGTCTCTCACCCACCAGCACCCCCAAGTCCTTTGCTCTCAAATCCATTCCACCCCTCAGCCTGTTTTGTCCTGACCTCCGGACAATGCAAGTGGCAGCTTGCACTTGGCATGGTTGAACACCATGGGCCCCGTTCTCAAGCTTGTCCAGGTCACACTGCATGGTTTCCCATCCTCCAGGCCTGCCAACAGCACCACTCAGCTCTGTGTCATCTGCAGACTTGCCTATTTCATTGTCATTTCAATGACATTAAATAGCACTGCTCCCAGTACAGACCTCTGAGATATACTATATCCCAGATGCCACAGCACAGCACAGCTACTTTTGTCCATTTTGGATTCAAACCAGGAAAATTTGACTAGTTTTTCCCAATCTTAAAAATGGTCCTAGAAATAGTTTTTTTGTGCAAAAGAGATGAACATCTTGCTACTACTGGAGGGCAACTACAAAGTTTCCAAGAGAATTTGGATATTAACTAATAAAAGCCATTTTACTGGTATTAGTTTCAAAACAGTTAAATATTTTTAATTTGAAAGATATGCCACAGCTCCTGAAAAACTTTATTCGATACAAAAACAATCATTACTGCAACTCCTTCCAGCAAATTAGAAGCATAAATAAATTCACTCTCTTCACTATTCAAATTTACGTCTTCAGCTGTTGCATAGACCTCTCCTAATGTTATTTGGTGGTCCCCCTTTAATTTGCTTCCTCCTCATTATCAACATTTATCAAGTAATACTATTGCATGGATAAGATTATGTGATTTATAACAATTTTGTATTCATTCATTCACTAATTGTAATGTATTGTAGGTGTTGAAAAATTTACAGGCAGTCCCACATAAAATCATAAAAGACTTCTAGTCTTCCAACACTGTTTTTCATTAGGAATGTTATCATTTCTCTCTGAGATTTCCTTGCAAATAGAGAAGTTTATTTACCGTTTAATCTGGCAAGGTTACTCAGAACCAAAAAAGTCTTGTAATTGGGTATTAATAAGTGATTTTTGCTTACCAGCAGGGCAACACCCACTACCTTCATCAGCCATTGTTCCTGAACATCTCCTGAGAGAAGGATTTTCATGGGCTTTCTCAAAGTAGTAAAGGGACCAAGAATACAGACAGTTAATACAGTTAGTTTTTCATTCTGACTACAGAAACATAGACACTAAACAAACAACAAAAATCTTTAGATTTTCAAGCTGTGACACTCCTCTTAGATACCTTATCTGACCTGCTGCTTATCTTACATCACTTGTCACGTGATTATTTGTGCTCATTTCTACCTCAGAGTAGCCAGGATATTTTTACACTCTCATACAACTTTCCCTATTGTAAATAGCAGTGCAGATCATTATTAGGCTAAGAGATTACAACACCAACATGAAGACAGTCTTGATTGCATGAATATTTGCAGTGTGTGAATAATACATGTTGTGAATCAAAGTGAATGTGTTGTTTTACTTCAAAGAAGCATTTGCAAACACTTTCAACATTATTTATTCATCTTTCCCTATAATGCTTGGTAAATGTTGACTCCTAATACGCAACTGCTGTAAATATTGGATTTGTCTCACCTTCTTTAATAGTTTAAATTTACAAGGCACTGAGTTAAGGTACATGGTTAACCTGAGGATCTGGTATTGTTTTTAATTTCTTTTTACACTTTCTCTCGAAGATGCTTTTGTTAAGAATGAAGATCACACAATCACAGAACCATTAAGGCAGAAAAAGACCTTCAAGATTATGGAGTCCAATCATTGATCAAACATGCCAACTAAATCATAGTGCTAAGTACAGTGTCCAGTTGCTTCTTTAACACTTTCAGGGATGGTGGCTCCACCACCTCCCTGGGCAAGATGATCCATAAAAGTGGTACCTACTCATCTCTGTCTTTGCTGTTATGTTGTATACTCTCTAAAAGAAAAAGAAGACAAATAAAGAGGTTAGTTTCATAGAAGTAATCAATTTAGCATTTTTCTTTTCCTGTATCCCTGGTATTTTGGAATATAAGTTCTTATATTTTTATTTTTTATCTTATATTTTTATCTTTATTTTTAAAGAGAATGTAACTTTTCTATAACAAATCATTCTAAAGTGTGATGCAGTCTTCTTTCCTAGTAGCTGCAGCTGGCAAATAAGGTCTGCTTCCATCTTCTTCTATTTCCACATAAACAGGAGAGCATGTCTGAATTTGTCACTGAGATAGTACTGACTACATGGGTTATATAAAATAATTCTTGCACTCTCTCTTAGTGCTAATTATGTTTTTTTCTTAAAGTCTCCTTTGAGAATAAATGATTTAACCCCCAAGCGACCTAGCGCCTCGTGAATTGTGTTCACGCCTCACTTTTTGATTATGGTAATGCCACTGATAGCATCAGCACAATAATTAATAGCAGGTTTTGTCAATTTTCTGCTTGACAAATTCCTCCCCGAGCCTTACCTACATCTTACCACATCATACAGGATTACATTTCTTTCCTTCTCCTTTTAACCTCCTTTCACTTTTCTCGTCTGTAAGTGCATATCTTGAACTTGATTTTCAATAGTGCTTACTTCCTTCATCTTCAAGTGAAATAGAAAGGGTTTTCAGGGCTCCAAGGTTTCTACTTTCTCATTCTCAGTGTTTAGTACTGCTTTACAGCAAATTCTTCCCAAAAGAAAATAAGGATACCCTGAAACAGTTTGTTTTTCAGCTGCACCTTAAAACAGCCAGTGCACAATAGGTTAAACAAAGCTATTGACAATTTTAATTTACAGCTGGCAATAGAGAAATTATTAATAGAGTAAAACAGGAAATGTCCACAGCAGCAAGACTCCCATTATCTAGCAAATTATTTGCTTTCAAAATATATTAAAATCATGCAGATCTTAGCAGGACTGGCTGTAGCATAACGCTTACCTGCCTCCTGGAAACACAGTTAAAAAGGCGAAGTGTGTCTCATTCCACTTGTGATTTTATAATGAGATGTGAGCCTACATTAAAGAGTAATGTTTGTTTTCTGACTGAAATTCCCCAGGTATTCTGGGATGCCAGGCAGCCTTTCTATCTGTTTGTGCTACTGTTAACATGTTTCATAAATCTAATTCAAATGCAGCTGAATCTTTTCCATTGCAAAGAATCAGGTTTTAAAGCTAGGCAGACATCACATGCATGAAGTGGTTAATTATGTTGTGGCTTTCAAAGGCAATCTTAGTCTAAATTATTTGCTGCTCTGTGAGAGAAGGGTCACCTATGCACCATAACTAGAAAGGGAAGAAGGCATTTCTGCTGTCTGTTCTGTCTCCATTTTGAGTGCAGGCTGCCTGCTGATTATTCTGCATTCACTTCTCTAAAAAGCTTATTAATATGGTCTAGAGGGAGACTGTCAGAAATGGCAGACTGAATCAAGGGATTTTCCTTCAACATCCAAATGACATGCCACTGCAAGAGAATTAAACAGATGACTAACCAGTGCCCTTTTGTCTGCAGATGAAGATGGGATTGCCAACTTGTAAACCAGCGACTGACATTTGGGTGGATTAAATCGTCCTCTTATTGTACTGCTAGTTTCTAATCACTGGTGCTTTCTTGATCTCAAGTGCCTCGGCTGAAAGCCTCCTCAGTTCTCTGAGACTTGTTTGCTGAAACCCTCAGCAGAGTTTTTGCCGTAAACATTTATCCATAGAGAAGTACTGCTCTGACACTGACTGAGAAGAAGAGTTGGCTTATAGGTATTTAATTAAAACATTAAGCAGAAAAAAGCGTTAGTGTCAACATTTACAAGTGCTTTGCCATAGCTGTGGGTTGTTATAATTGAGTTTTCCTGCAAATGCTTTTCCCACCCCCCTTCCTTCTCTAAGAGCTGGAATAGCTTGAGGTTTGCTTTGCCTCATGCTGTTAGTTGTGGCTTTGAGACTGTGCCCCATGCTGTCAGTCTCTGTTTTCTTTCAATCTGGTTGTTAGCTTTAATTTCTAAAATCAAGATTGGATGGCAACAAAGGCCTCTAATGAAAAGGGGGGGGGGAAATAATTTGTTAAACAGCCTTAAGAATTCTTATGTGCAACAGTGTATAATGTGGTCAAGCTGATTGTGCTCTGATTTTTTAAACTGTCAAATGCTTCTTACCTTGTAATTACTATTAACAGAGAGAATACTCTGTTCAGGAGCCAGAAGGAACAAAAGGTATCATGACACCTGTAGAAGTTCTGTCCAGTTTTCTATTTGTCACCATTATAATGTTTCTAATTTCAAAAAACTTCATAGACTGCACTATCCAATGAACACTGATCTTAGAATTTGAATTTAGAAAGTAGGGGTGTCACATATTTATTTGTTGTCAGTCATTTCAACAGGATACTACTTAAAAGAGTAGTAAAATTTATTTAAAATAAAATAGAACTGTATCTTCTAGATTGGAACTAATAAAAAAGTACAAAATAATGCCCTTCAGAATCGAATGAGATCTCTAAAAAACATGCTTTTCTTTCCATTCTCTGGGAAGTCTTATTCCTACAACTTCAAATGGTCCATGCATATTGTATCTTCAATGTAATGAGTCAAATAAGAAGTTATTGTTCCTTGAAGAAGACAGGAAATTAAAGATTTATTTACATCTAACACATAACATCTTAAGTCATGGAAACAACATTTCAAAGGGAAAAAATATAAGCTGCCATTTCCACGTTGCCTCTGTCATTCTGGATATAGAACTAGAGAAGGTGGTAGTTACCTAAGTGACAGAAGATTTGTAAAAACACATTCTGATCTCTTACATCTGTAGTTATTACAGATTAATACTTTTAGCCTCACTTCCCTGCCTTTAAAAAACAGAAGTTAAAGGGAGCATATCTGATAGGATGTACTTTAATATAGTCAGCAGCCTATTCACGGGAACCTTAACTAAAAAAAATAATGTTTTAATATAGTATCTCCTCCAACTTTGCATGCCCTTGTTAGAAAGGAAATTCAGATTTGTGTAGACACACAGCCATTGTGTGAAGATGTGCTTGAGCACTTGGTCTCTTACACCTTGGCCTTGCCTTCCCATCCATCCACACACCATGGACAGCTGCAGTCAAGGCACTCAGGCATTGCACTTGGTACCAGATCCTTCTTCTTGCTGTTTGGTGTTTCCTCTTACTGGCTCTTGACATAGGAAAACAAAGGATTTATACTTCTTTCCAAAGTACTTACAAATGCTCTGCACAGAGCATTGCTTTAATCAGCACTGTAGAGCTGGTTTATAGATATGACATGAACGAGCATGACAAAATTAGAGCCCAAACTCAATCCCATGTGACCTTGAACACTTTGCCATTTTGCTGCAGTGGTAGGGGTAGACAAATACAGGAATATCAGCAACTGTGCTACTCCCTCTTAAGTCAGGAGGTTATCCCTCTTCTGTTGTACAACCATAATTCAAAATCTACCATTCAAAATCAATAAGGGTGAATCTCTTCTTCTTGCTACTATATTTATGATGGGAATAACCACATTTCCCCAGCATCCCAAACCTTTAGTAGTTTGATTTGCATACCTATGCAAAACATTGTAGGTACTTTTTGAGCTTGTTAAATAAGCTTTTGAAGTATTATTAGGAGATGAAACAGTCACACGTAAAGCTTAAACAACAAGAGTAAGCTAGAATTACTGTTTCATTCTGTAAAAAAACCCAAACCAAACTAGGTAGCAATAATGGAATTGCTTGAGAGAAAAATCTTTGAAACCTTTGAAAAGGTTTCTTTAGAAGGTGGAAAAACCCCCCCACTCAATAGAACAAGTTTAGTTACAAAAAGTGTGTTCATTCTATTTAACTTTATTTTTCTCCTCTATCTACACACACACACACGCATATACATAGAGTTTATGCATATGTTGTATTTTCAGCAAAACATGCATTGTTTTATGTATTAAGTCATGACCCAGCTTATTAATATTGGAATAGCTAAAAAAAAAACATTTATTTTACTTTCCTCTAACTATTTAAGAAATATTGTATATTTGTGGTTTTTTTTTTTTGTCAAAGACTTAAGAGGCACTTTATCTGAAGATTGCATTTTGATTTTTTTCTCTTTGTTTTTATTGACTATATGTTCATATAGTTTTAGTCAAAGAAAAAGTATTCCACCTGTTATATGTACTTGAATATATCTGCTTGAAAAACATGGAGAAAATTCTGAACAATCCTAATTCACCCTACATTTTTTTTCCTACTATTTATTTCTTATTTAAATGTTAAAATAATTAGGAGTGAAAATGCATTGGGCATTCCTACCACAATTTTTAAAGAAATTATAATAAGTTTAAAAACTTTTGGGATGTGAATTGTTTTTAGATGAAAAGCTACGGACTTACACACCAGTGATTAGTTTAATTAGGAAAGATACTTTAATTAGGAAGGAAATCGTTCTGATGTCATGTTCTCACCGCTTTCATTACAAGGTAATGCCTAATCTGTGGTAAAGCTATTAGAAATCTGTTAATGTAAAAGGATGATACCTCTTTAAAAATTGCATTAGCAAGCTGGGGAAGTCATTAGTATACAGCTGTAACCCTAAGAGTGTAAACTTGAAAGAACTGTTTATTTTCTGCCTTGCAGCTGTGTGTAAAACCCACTGAGAGAAACTTGTTACCAATTACTGGTTTAGAGGCTTCAAGTAAAGACAGCAGGTACCAAGAGAGTAAAACAGTCTAGCTCACAAATAACTATACAACAGTGAAATTCCTTAAGAACAGCTGTTAAAAGAAAGGAAGTATAAATGCTGAGGGAGAAAAAAAAAAGTTCATAAGTCAGGAAGTAAGTAAAGCAAAGCAAGATGTAGGGAAAAAATTAGGTAGCTGAGAGAAGGTTTTTCACCGTAAGATTCCAGTAACAAAGTTGAGATCAATAGTTGCAATCCAGGAAACCAATATATTTCAAACAGTGTCTGAGTACTTGCAGTATGGAATTGGAAATTCACTTCTGTACATCATGTACTTTGAAGAATATATTGCAAAAGGCAAGGACATTTTATAAGTGTAAGAGAAGCCATTAACATGAACTGTTGCAAACAAGAAATCTATCTTCATATTGGAAGAAAGTTGGGTCAATCAGTGAAAAAAAATTGATGGTAAATGGAAAAAAAAAAGGAAGTATTTGGGTCATACCAAGAAAATGAGCTCATAAATGAGAGGTGAAAAAGGTAAGTGACAAAAGCAAAAAAATCTAAATTCACAGAAGTTACGTATGGGTTATCTGCTGTACTCTGGAAGAAGGGCTTGATCACTGGGGACTCCCCTCACCCACAACCCCTTCATACTGTAGTTTCTGAGTCATTAGCACCTCACTTAGTACATTTCCCTCTCACTCTCTTCCCGCTGATCTCATGACCCCATTGGAGGTGGGAGAAAAAGGACCCTTCACTCACACAAGCCCATCTCTCTCCCTGCAATGGTGAGGCATCCTGAGAAAAGGAGAGAGAGCACATGATCAGGTGCTGCACAGCCAGCCTGGAGGGATTTACAGCACTGTGCCGGTTTGGACACCAATCGAGGAGGAAACAACCCGGAAGGGAGTCTCTCTCCTCTCTCCTGCCAGCCAAGCAAGCAGGTCCCGGCAGCCCCCACCCCTCACGGGTTCGGGAGAAAGAATTTCTCAAACGAGAGTGAAAAAACCCCTGTTTATTCAACAAAACGAGCTCCTCCCTCCCTTCCCAGAGGTGGAGGTCGATGGGTTTCCCCACAGTTCTCTCACGTGTCCCAGGCCCAAGGCCCGAGCCCAGCCGGGCCCTGCTGGATCGAGGGGTCCCAACCACGAGTCCCAGAGATGGCGAGCTGGTCTCGAATGAAGGAAATGAGCTGAAAACCGTCCAGAAAGGAGCAGAAGCTGCAGAAGCAGATCTCTGTTCCTCTCCAGCCGACAGCTGAAAAAGCCCAACTTGAGCAACCCCTCCTCCTCTGCTACCAGCAGAGGGAAAAAAGTCTCCAGCCGGGCAAAAGTATGTAAACATTCCGGCTGCAAGGTCAGGCGAGCCGCCGTGAAGAGTCCTCCCGGCTGCAGTCTGAAGGCACAAAAAAAAAAACCTTCCAGCAGGCGATGGGGAATACAAGATCATCCCACGACAAGCACAGACCAACTGTACTGTCCAGAAACTTTACCCCTCTCATCTACACAGAACTTGTGTGTTTCTCATTTGTTTCCCTGCAAAATAAAGCATCTTAACTGGAATAACCAAAGGAGAATTTATGTGATGAATTTGCTACTAAAACTGATCAGGAAATTTTCACAAAATCCATGGCCTTGGTTAGCTGTGTGAATAGTACTTCATGCAACAAGAGTGGCTTCTTTAAATACCTGTGTTGATTCACAGATGAAACTCAGAATTCCTTCTTAATATTTTCCTCTTCTTCTTTCTTTGTGCTCCCTGTCAAGATGGCTGGATAGCTATGAGTTTAATATAATCCTTCTATTCAGAGTAAGCAGAAGGTAGATATTGCACTCAGAACTGGTACAAAAGGGAACTTGGTGGACATTCTCATGCTTCTTTTACATTCTCATATCAGCAGGATGAAGTCCAACTCATTGTACTTTATGCTTTTACAGTATTTTTTAACCAAAGAGCCCAAAGTGCTGAACAAATATAAACCCTATGACAGCCCAAGGGGGAAAAATGGTTTTGTGGTATTTTTGCTTTACTGAAAATTAGAAAAGGAAAGAAATTTAAAGTCTAATTCAGACAGATACTAAGGAGAAAGCATGAAGAAAGAGAACTAATAAAGACCTGAAGCTCCTGTAAATTAGGTACTAGAATGTCCATTCTTCAGCTTGGAACCTCTGAATTCCTTAGAGTATAATCACATTTTATTCTTCACTACATTGTATAAGAAAATTACTTACACCAAAAGAATTGTCCCCAAAAATGGCATAGAGCTGTAAGCTCCTAAAGGAAACAATTACACCTGTGCACCACTGGCATTTGCTGGGCTAGTATTTTAAAAAGTCTCTGAAGTGTGAACATCACAGTCAAGATGAAGAAGACAACTATGGTAGGAGTGTTAGAAACACAACACAGAATGGGATTAAATAAGAATCAGGTCAGATTCTTTAAAAGTGGTAGGCACACATAGGGCATTGCATTAAAGCAAAATGCTACAATAAGAGTTTTGGGCAAGGCAAAAGGCTTCAAACCAAGAAAAGTTTCTAAAATTTTTTATCTACTAAAAGCAGCTAGGTATTCTCCATAAAAACTGGCTTGAGCAAACAGAAAAATAACCCCATGTCCTTTGGCATCGATGGGCTTGCATCAAGCTCATGAAATGAAAGTGTGACAGACTAAAAAACATTTGTGTTCCTACTTGCTTTGGGTTTCTACAGCCTGGTTTATGGTAGTGGGGGAGGCCAGAGAAGTGGCTTCTGTGAAAAGCTACTAAAGGCTTCCAGAATATCCCCCATAGCCAATCCCTGATGGCTCTGAAGATGGACTCACTGCTGGCCAAGGCTGGGCCAATTAGAAATTGTGGTAATGCCTTTGTGGTAACAGATTAAAGAAGAAATCAAACAAAGGTTTTAGTTCCAGGCAGTGAAGAGAAGGGAGTGTGAGAAGAACAACATGCAGACACCAAGGTCAGTGGAGAAGGAGGGGCAGGAGGTGCTCCAGGAGCCAGAGCTGAGATTCCTCTGCAGGCCGTGGTGCAGCCCATGGAAGATCATAGGGATGCAGAGATCCACCTGCAGCCCACAGCAGAGCAGGTGGATACCTGAGAAGACACTGTGACTCTGTGGGACACCCATGGAGAAAGGGGCCCTGCTCCCAGGCTGGAGCAGCCTGTCCTTGGAGGGCTGCAGGCCATGGAAGGGTGACCCACACTGCAGCAGTTTGGGGAGGACTGTTCCCTGTGGGATGGACTCACATTGCAGCAGGTCACAGGGAGGTGCTGCTCGTGAGATGGAGCCACATCAGAGGAGTCCATGGAGAGCTGTCTCCCATGGGATGAACCCCACAGTGCAGCAGGGGAAGGACTCCTCCTCTCCTTGAGCAGCAGGAGAAGCTACAGGTAATGAACTGATCATAACACCCATTCCCTGTCTCCTTGTGCCACTGGGGTAGGAGGAAGAGCTGGGAAGGAGTGAGGGGTGGGGGGAAGGTGTTTTTAAGGACTTATTTTATTTCTCATAATCCTGCTCTGATTTTGTTAGTAATAAATTCACTTCCTGCCTCTAAGTTGAGCCTGATTTGCCCTTGATGGTATTTAATGAGGGATCTCTCTCCTGGTCCTATTCTTAAGCCATGAACCCTTATATTTTCTCTCCTCTCTACAGCTGCAAAGGGAACTGAGTGAGCAGCTTTGGTGGGTGCCTGGTATCTGGCCAGGCTCAACCCATGACATTACTACTACAGCACAATATTAAATTTCTGTTCTTATTGAGTCTTTCTTTGCTTTTTATAAAAATAAAATATTTCAATAAAAATCAAAACGGTTTTTTATGTATAATCCATTGATGGCAAAAATTAGGCAATTACTGGATGGAAGATGAAAGTTGTCATTGGGTTGTGCTATTAAAATATAGGTCACTGGTTACAGTATATCATAAGCACACATACACTGTCTTAACCATGAGTTAGCATTAATCTGACAGGAGGATATTACACCTGATTATGCATTGTAATGACTGTGAGAGTAATTTAATTATTTCCAATTTTAAAGCAGTTTTCTTAAGATGGCTCTTGCTTACTCTAAATGTTTTTTTGTATGTTTTTCTTTAAAGTGACAATTGTGACTGCACTGGTTCTAAATGCACACTAAAAGGATATTCTAGCGAAAATTCCTTGTTTACTTGAGAGAGACTGCTTAAATGTTTAATGACATTAGCTTCTTGCAAACGGTATTCATTTCCTGTATATGCAAATTTTCTTAATGTGAAACCCCCATAACAGGTAGAATGTAGAAAGTTAATGAAGCCATGTAATTACAATCACTATAGTGACTGCAGTCCCTGGAGAACAATAAAGTGATAATATACATGGGGTTTGACTTTCTTTGGAAACAACAGCTTATAATTTGAAAATAGATAGTAAAATATTTTCATTATCTTCTGCTGTCTCCTAAGGCAAATGGCAGGTACAAATAGATTATGCTTTTATTAACTTCAAAAATAGGAGATAATGCAATTAGGAAACATTTAATTGTTTTCCATTTTCCATGGCTGGAACCGGACTAGGTTAAACCCTTCTTTCAACCATAGGGTAAAGCCAGGGTCAGTCTGGCTTCAGCCTGGAAACTTATTTTTGTTCTAACACTGGAGAGGTATATTTGAAGAAAACCAAGTATTTGTCATGTTTATGATCACTTTAAAGTATGTAACAGAGAAATCAAAAGCTAGTTAGAAGCTTTGAATTCCATGTAAGGAAAAGATTTCAAAGGACTTATTTTGAATTTCAAAGATTTACCTACAATTTTTAAAGTATTTTTGCAAAAAGTAGGAAAAAATAGAAAGAAGTAGTCAATGGCTGTTCTTATATGAGTTTTTTATTATTATTATTATTACTGTGAGGACTATGCAGAGAAGAGGGCACAGAGAAGCTCCCTTCTCCAGCAGCACTCTGTCGTGGTGCAGCAGGACAAATACTCCAGCATCAGGAAGTCTCCCTGGCAGCTCTGGGCAAATCAAAGCTGTCTCAGAGGGAGGCTTTCTACACTCTCACCTCCTACCCAAGAGAAGCACCTAACCAGGGAACCTGGTCAACCTGAGTCCTCTGTAGGGTAAGCAAAAAGAAATAAACGACATGAATATCTGCTGGCAGTATGCAAAATTTCTCTTAAAGGTGCCTGTTTCTTTCTATTGAGTGGACCTTTAACTTGAGCACCTCAGAAAGATGGCCAAGGTTTGCCATTCTTTTATTTTCACTTTACTTTTGCAATTAATTTACCTCTATGCTGAGGAGAAATCACAACATTTGCTTGTCTACATTCATTTTCTGCTCTTAAGGACACTTGTTTCTCATAATGGAAATTTTATATTTATATATACAGAAGATGGTCTTTTACAGGGAGATATCCTTTTCTCCACTGCAGAATGGAGAACTCTTCCTTGAATAATGAAATGTTTCTTTAGCAAAATCTCATAGTATTACAATATTTCTACAGGTTCAACTGCAATATTCCCAATGCCCACAATGTAATTTTGTGGCAAGGAACACAGAAGTTCTCATGACAAATTTATAAGCTGACATGTGCCCTTCCTACTTTACTCCACACATAACTCACGTGCTGTTTAAAGTGCTAGAAAAAATAATTTCTTTTGTTCTGTCAGCAGTGTGCTGCCTCCTTGTTTCTTTTTCTGACATTAACTTTTAAAATGGTGGTGCCAAGGAAGCAGGAATGGGTTGCCTCAAAGCAGAGCAAGCAGCTATAGGTTGTGTAGGTTGTTGTCAGCTGGGGCTCTCATGCAGTTGCACTTCACAACATATAACCTGCAGCACGAGCAGGAACTGCACGTTAATGTAACATGGTCAGCTCATCTTAATGATGAGGCTACAAATATTATGATTTGCATAATAAATGTATATAATATTTATATAAATATTACAAATATCAGCTAGTGCCAGACAATTTCCATGAGTATTAAATCTGAGAGTCTTTTAACTGGGTGCTCTTCATTGTATCTTGACTGAAAGTCAACATGATGTGTTCTGGATGAAAGTTTCCCAATCCTTCACATCCAAGACCAACTGGAATTTTGTCCCTGCTCCAATCCAGTTGAAAATCACAGGTTTCTTTCCCCAAACCAATCTAGTACATAGCTAGGTCTTTGTTCACTGCTGGGGACCAGGCACATACAAGAGGTGTGTGAGGAGCCTGGGAGAGTTGCTGGCTCAAGAACAATGCAAACTGGACAGTTAATTTCTTGAAGCTTCTGCATTAAACCCAGCCACATTAAATAATTCCATTGATTGAATTACATTTGCATAAAATTTTAACTCAATTGTTATGAAGTACAAATAAGTGAGTAAAATTCCCTGTCTGTTCCTGAACACTTCACATGAAGGAAAATCACTATATTTCCCAGATAAATTAATTGTTGTGAATTCTTCATCCACCTTAATTTATCAGCCACGTCATTGTGAGGTTAACTAACATCAGTAAAGTTCTTATGAGGATGAAAAATGCTGGATAAGCATTTAGAAAGTATACATATCTGTTTTGAATAGAATATGAATCTCACCCAAACACTTCTCATTCTACCTCAGAAACATTCTGGTTTTATATGCATTACAGCACTTTGGAAAGCATGGCTAGTTCTTTTTTCCACTAGGGCTGTTCTCTATATATCTTTGATAGTTGAAGCAGAGATTTCTGATGGTACTTCTGTGACAGGATTTCAGTGGGTTTTGGATTCCTAAATTTCTTTAGTAACTCAGGCTTAGGTTTGCAGGCATTGACAGGCATCCAACTGTCTCAGACACAGAGATTTAATCACAGACTGTAAGGCAGCAAAGGCTCCAATGTCCAGAACCAAATCACACTTTTTGATGAAGAAATTTAGAGAGAAACACTACGTTTAAAAGAAGTGCCCATAATATATTACTCAAATACAATTGTAGACAGCAATTTCCATCAAACTACTACTAATATTATGAAATAAATTAATGTGGGAAATAGAAGAATACATTCTGAGTAAAGGTGTGATGTGTTAAATTATCCTTTTGAGAGAACTTCACATACAAATATTTTCCAGATGATTTCAGCATTTAGAGAGCATGTTGTTCTGCATTGACTGTTCTTTTGTTGAAAGCATAGAACAAAAATAGACAAATTGTTTCTGGAAGTTACACTGAAAACCTGAAACTGTTTATCTTAGGCTATTCAGGAAGCTGATTTTGCATAGAAATAGCTACAAATTATATTGCAGGTGTTGTTTCTGAAAAGTGAACAGTTTCATGTTTCAAAATGTTTTGAAGTTGTATCTCAGAAGAAAGCACACTCATCTGACAATCCAAGATTTCTAACAGGATTGTGATCAAATTATATTTATGACTATTCCAAAGTATAACTATATCTTTCACCCATCTGTGACAGCTGAATCCAAAGTCCCCTGAAGATATCAGAGACATTCCCATGGATTTCAATGCGATTTGGATTTTTGTGCACATATTTTTTGTTATTTTTCATGGCTTATCCAGCAGATTAAACTTCTGTGTCTGGAAATATGTTGAGATTCATTGGTACATAATAATATAAGTATCATGCCACTATGATAAAATGGGAAAGCAGAGTCTCTATGTTTGGACTTTTAAGAAAAGGAAATAATTTAGAAACGTGTCATTTCAAATTTGCAATGGTACTCCCATTCACCTACACAGCAGAAAATAATTAATGTTTAGCTTGTCATTTAAAAGATATTTTAAGTGCATATAGAGATAATATAGATTATGATAACTTCTCCAATCCCTGTAGAGAGATCCACTTAGATTTTGCTTTGGAGACTGGCACAGAGAAGTTAGGTAGCACCAAAATTTTATGACCTTACTTTTTGGATTTGACTATTAATATAAAACCTGTAAGGGAGTCACAGAACAGCAGTGGGAAAAAAAGAAGAGTCAAGAATAATAAAGACAAAATTATTTTTGTCTAAATGCTAAGCCATCTGTGAAAATTTCCTTCCAACTCTATGGACACTTACTTAGCACCTGTATTTATTATTAAATGAGGCTGGGCAAGTTTTGGTCACTGTGGTCAGAAATGCAGGTTTTATTTTAGCAGTTTATAATATTACTTTACAATATAATTAGCATTATCCAAGTGATTGCCAACACCATCACTCTTCAGTTTCATACTGGCATAGGATGGGATGGAAGGTGAAGGCTGTTTGCAGTGCTGTGACAGTAACACAGGGGACTTACACCTGTGAGTAATGCAGTCTTTACTGCCTCCATGGAACAGTTCCTGTTTTACATGTAGAGTTAGTGAGAGAAGAATGCACAGTGAAAACAAACAGCTATTTACTACAAGGTTAACATTCAGTGACTTAATTAAGGATTCATTTTTTTGCATTTTTAAACTGTTTTTTTAACCAAATTTTTGCCTATTTTTACATGAACAAAACTTGGGAACTTCCACATCGGAAAAGAGCAGAGAATAATTCTGTGGTTGGTGCTGTTTTAAGGAAAAGATCATTATTTTGTGTTGTGTTATATATGATGCATGACATCACATGGAAGATATTCAATAATTTGGTGAAAATATTCAGATAATTTAGTAATATTGTCCTAGAACTGTAGTACAGGTAGTAAGCTCATACCTCAACACTCAATATGCTGTTAAAATAGATTGTCCTGGGCTTTAATGGGAGTCCAGCGTCTTGAAAAGTGTTTATTGATACCAGAAGCTCTTTTTGTTGCCTGGTTTATCCATGGGCAGTTCACTTAAGCTTTTTGATGATAAGGTTTTTTTCTTCCCACTGTTCCTAGTAATTCTTCCTTCTTAGAACTGTGATGGTTTGTAACTTGTGTTTGAACAATGTTTTAAGAAGTGAGAGTTGCCAGTACTGATGAAGTGACAAGCTTAATAATAAAACAAAGGCAAGTTTTTATGTAATAAAAGAGTTCTAGGGCAGATTTTGGTCCAGTAGGGCTGTATTATCCAATACCTTAGATTACAGGTTGTTGTTAGTTTGAATTTTACAGTTGTGTACAGCAGGTGAAAGTATGCTATTCACTAGATTTTTTATTTCTTAATTGCATCTGAATAGATTAATTTTGAGCATTTAAAGTAAAAGTCAATGCTAGAGCTGACATAAGAAAATTTTTTTTAATCTCGATCAGCAAATTTACACTAAACCCTCATAACAATAAAGTATATTTAAAAATAATTATATATGTTAAGCTGGCTTTGCTTTGAAGATTTTTATCTGTGTTTGCAATGAGATGTGCTAATAAAATGCATAAGAATGTTACAGCCCTGTCTGTATGAGCACCACTGTACATTAGATATATCCTGGTGTGAACAAATTAGGAAGAGCAAAGGATAACAAAATATACTATGCTGATAATCTGCTAGAAGATTACATTTATATATTAAGTATAGCATGAAACTTCAGGAATGTTTAGAGCAGCCAGTGTGAACTTTCACAGCGTGATTTAATAAAATTGCAATATATGAATATACAAACTACTGGAAGAGTCATTACTTTCATTAAGAATATTACAGTGAATAAATTAACCTAAAACAATAAAACCTGAGCAGCAGATATATGTAAGTCATTTACATCTTGTAGTAGACTCATTTGGTGTAAAAAAGAATGAATGTGTTATGGTAGAGGTTTCATTAGCACTTGCATTTCAATTGACTTAGAAGCACACCATAAGAATACAAAGGCAATAAATATCATCTATAAACAAGAATACTGTAAAGGGCTTTTTCTTTTTTTAAACAAGATGTTCTGTGCCATTACACTTTAATAGTCATTTTGCATTTTCAGTATGAAAAAGCTCAGAAAGCTTGTATTGGTGTCATCAGTGGAACCATTGTTCGTATTTTATATGACTATATTACATAACTCTCCATTAACCCTCTGAATGCATTGCCATTCAAAGAGACAAGATTAGAAAGCAGATTATAGCATATTCTGTTAAAGTCACAGTAATTTTGCCTCTTCTAGGTAAATTCTGCCCTTGTTTGTGAAGCATTTTATGCAGTCTAACTGAAATATCCCAGGGAGTCTAATTGTTTATGAACACTGTTATTCACTGACACTGGGAGACATTTTAGCATGTTTTCATTAAAATTTTGGTAATACCTGGATAAAAAGGCTATGACAACTCTCTCAATTTCATTCTCAACAGGACAAGAAGACTGAAAGGAATTCTGGACACCTGACCCAATGTTTGGGCTGTTTAACACAGGGCCATTTCTAGGAATAAAATTCAGTATAGACTTAGCTATCAGTTTGAATGACTTGTATTTTATTCTGAATCATAAATGATTGAAGAACACTGTGCCTGCATTTGATGCTCATCACCTGTGATCTATTGTTGTTCACATGAGTATATTTGGCACCTGATCCATCATGGCAATACATGCTCAATTATTTCTAAATCAGAAATATGTGAGGTATAATACCACACAAACACAAAACCTCAGCTAGTTTCTGCCATCATATGTATATAACTGTACTGCATCTCAAAAAGAGAATAATTTCTAAGTCATTTTCATGAAAACAGCTAAACCAACCATTCAATGACTGTAAAAAATCTTTATACCTTTTCATACTCAAAAAGAGCATACAAACAGCCATTTTAAGTCAAAATAGTCTTTTTTTAGCCCAAAGTGACATTTGAAGAGAGGATAGTAATACTTCCTATAGAGAAAATATAATTAAAAAGGATAATCCCTTTGGTAAACCCATCCATTTTCCAAGGTTCATAAGTAAGAGCATCTGAATGATTACCTGTAATAGTTCATGATTGGTTCTAGCTTCCCTTTAATACAATTATATCTTTGGTATCCCAAATCCGTTGGTAAAATATTTGAAACTTAATGAAGTACTTCACAACAAGTATTCTGTCAAACATCTCACCTTGCCATGTCTCTTTTTCAAGTTGATTTCTAATTTGCTTCATCACTTCCCATGCAGAGATCATTCAATAACTCTACATATACAGATTATACTTTCTTTTAAGGTATTGAATTCAATTATACTGCTTTTGAGAAGGGATTGACTGCAGTAGCATAATATTCATGCTAGCAGTTCATCACTAATTTCTTGGGTTTAAGGATTCTGTTCCGATCTCTGTAATTTCCTTTATCAACTGTAATATATATCTCTGTTTGGAAGAACAGTTCAGATGCACTCTAAGATTTGTTTAGCAACAAAGAAGATGAAGTCCACCATAATTCATGCATGTTCAGTATTCTGTTTGGCTTCAGGGCGATTGTTCTGCACCCAATAAATAAATTTTCTTCCATATTGGCACCCAGACATGCACAAGATTTTAATATTTGAAACTGGTGTTATACATCTGAAGAAACTGCATTATTAGCAAATGTGTCATTTACCTATTTTTTCTTTTTTTTTTACAGATCACTTATGAATGTATTTAATACAACTTGATCCAGAACATCTCTCTTTGGGATTCCTCTAATATCCTCCTTTCTCCAAAGCAAATGAAAATCCCCTCTCCTATATTTTGTTAATCCCTTGGAGCACTGCTTTTGCTCATGGCTGGTTAAGATTCATTGCTAAGAAATATGTTAAGATTCCTGAATATGAATAAAACCAAAACTTCTATCATATGTTTTTTTTGATTTTTCAATGAACTCTTGTAGATTAATAAATTTGTTTTCCCTCTAGAAAAGCCACCTGATCCTTTATCACTATATGAAGAGTCGACTGAACCTATTATTTGCTGTAGTTTCAACTAATTTACTCAGTAAAAGCTTCAGGCTTACTAGCCTGCAGTTCCCTAAATTTTCCCTTGAAACCTTTTAATCTGTTACTTCTTTTGTAACCTTGTTTCTTTTCTAGTGCAAGGTGGATATTCAGTAGATAAATTACAAACCACGTCTCATATTCTTGCAGTTTTCACACTGATTTGTTCACAAAAAAAAGATCTAATTATGGAGATATTGATACTCGTTCCATCAGTTCTTCCTAAAAGTTTAAATGGTGGCACCACAAGCCGAAATAATTCATCTGTCCTATCCCACCAGAGGATAGGATCTAGTTTGTCATAAGCCCATCTGAACACAGCACTGAGTGAAATAATTCATTCTTTTTTTCTGTGGTGTCCTCATCCTCCTTGAGAACTCATTTTAGATCTTGATCTGTATATAAGTGCTACAGATTCTCTGGCAGGCTACCAAGATTTTTTTCTGTGTTTGAAAAAGACTTAAGGAAGTTGGTTTTTAAAATCTCTTTTTATTTTGCATTGTTTACATCTATCTTTTCTATTAAATTTTTTTTCTAGGCACAAGTTCTGCTTTTATATTTTATAATCTTCACTTTTCTGTAATCTGTTATTGTTTTGGACCTGTTATATATGTATACACACAAACACACACACACACACACACACACTTAAAGAGAATATGTACCATGTTCTTAGCCAAGATTCATGCCTCCTCTGTTTATTTTACCCCTTTAGCTATTTTTTTTCTAAATTGTGTTACATGCTGTCACAATGCCATCTGAATTCCAAGACTAAGGGACTGAAACTGTATAAAAATCACTTCAAAGGCTTGTCATACTGTCTCAGTTTTGAAACACTGAGATTTTATGTACCACTGTAAATAATTTTGCAAGAATATTTCTCACAATATTAAGCATCTATAAATCAGAGCATTCAACTACAGCATCAAAGTTTTATTGGAGAGCATCATACTTTACTTATATTTTTGTAAAATGATGCTTCTGTTCCTAAGGGATTATCTTTAGCTCTTTACAACAATGGCTCTCCTTTCCAAACAAAATCTAGGTATGGTTGATCACTGTCTTTCAGTCAATTAGTTGTCACTTTTAGAAGGATGAGGAAAAATACACACCTTTCCTATTAGAGAAAAGAAAGATGCACCAAATTTGCTGTATAGATACAGCTTTGACTTTTACTACTCTGCTGAAGATTGTTCTAAATCAAAGTTAGTGGATTTCTAAAACGTAACACACAGAGTGACTTTAGCACCTGTCCGTGCTCTACTGTTAGCACACATATATGCATGAAAGAAATATGTATGTACATTATATGATGTGTTTTGCTTGATAAAGATTTTTTTTCTTAATCAAAAAGATAAGACTCATAAGGAAATTTCCTTTTGGGTCTCGTGGGTTCTTTCAGTTTAGTTTGGTTTTGTGTTTGTTCTGGGCTTTTCTGTTGTTTTTTGTTTGGGTTTTGTTTGTTTGCTTGCTTTGTCTGTTGCTTGGTTGGGGTTTGGGGGTTTTTAAATTTTTTTTACATTGAACTGTTAGAACAGATTAGCAGGCTAGTAATATTTAGGGAAAACTCTGAGTAGGTCTCTGTTTCACCTCATGTATCAGTATGTGTAGTGTTATATCTCCAGATGTCTGGAATTCCATCTGTTTTGATCCCTTTTAAGCAGAAGTTATAGAAGTTAATTCAAAAAGATAAATATATTGTAAATATTTTCTAGGGCTGTGGCTTTACAGCTCCAAAGTATTTTAAAATTTTAACCATATACAGGCAAATCTCCATCCACTCTAATGTAAAATGCACACATACATAGAGTGATAGAATGATAACCTTGCACCTTTAGAGGGATCTGTTGCTCTGACATCAGTCCCAGACACCACTTAGCCATCCAGTCACACTGTGTCAGCATGACTGAAAATTCCTCAATTAAAAAGAAAGCACATAAAATAGATAACATATTCTGGTTACAATACAGAGTCAGCTTACAAATCATTCATCCTGAAACTAAGAACAGGCCAAGGAGTAATAGGGAAAGGTCATTAAGGTGTGAAGGTATAAGTGGAGTCAACTCAAGAGTGTTTGGCAATTTAAATTACTGTATTCATGGGAAAGCCTTTTTGCTTTTTCATGGAAGATGTGTGTAAGAATTGTAACCAGTAAATCCACAGATGTGAAGGATATGAATTTCACTTCATACATTCCCCAGTTATTATATACTTATGAATATTCTCTAGGTTTACCTCTGCTAGAATTAAAAACTGACGTAATTAAATGAGATTTCAAGCTTTCAGAAAGTGAAGAGAGACTATAAAGCCCTAACCCAGCTTCAAATCAGTTAATGAGACCCCTTCTAGACTCAACAAATTGGCTCATATAAAGTACAGATTGAAATTAAATTGAAGCATTTAGGAAACATTTTTCCTCATCCACCTCATACAAAATAGGAAAGATCACATAGTTGTACAAGAGTTAAAATCTCAAGACTCTCTTTTATTTTAATTGCATGGGCAGTTTGAGGCAGGCACTTTCCACAGTGAGAAGGTGGAATGATCACCTAGTCTGGGACTCATCGTCTGGGTGACTTGTTAGTGTCTGATGAATTCCAGACAGGAGGATGATACAAAGCCAGATCCTCAGTCTAGAGACTCCAGTTCTTCCATAGATTAACATATTAACCTAATTTAGCAGATATTTTTTACGACTTCTTACATTATTTTACACTGTTTACAGCATGGCCTCCTTTCTGTTGACCAGGATAGCTGAAGCCTATATATTTCTGATGGGTTTCTAGGAAATAATTTCTCTATCTGTCTTATAAATTTCTTCCTGTGTGTTCAAGAGGTAATTTCAAAAGCTTTTGCAGATACTATATTGAGTAGTCAGGGGTTTATGATTGTCATCAAACAATTTCATAACTAAGATGCAGGGAAAACACACTATGAATTTTGAATTAACTAACAGAGATGAAATGAGGTAAAAACTTCAGCTGAAAGTCTTTCAGCAAAGGAGTACTGGCAGAGTTTGTATTAGTTGTGTATGTTTTTGTCATGGTATTACACTCTTTTTTATTAACAAGGCAGATAACACATTTTATTTCAAAATCTGAGCTGTATTTAATCACTTTTGGGGTTTGGAGGTTTTTTTTATTACAAGATAAGATGTTTGGAGAAAGTTCATCAAAGAATATGCAATGTTTAAAGAGATCCAGTTTGTACCTGAAATAAATTCATGTTTATTTACAGACTTACTGTCTGTGTTATGTACTATGCTGCACTTTTGACTGTTTCACTTTCCATGTTTTGATTGATTCAAATGCAAATTAAAAGCAGCAAACAGATTATATACTTCCAAAAAAAAAGCTACTTTGATAACTTTTCGTGAACTGAAACACTCTGGAAAAATTTTACCTTGGATTTAATTTCCATTGGCTTCTTTAAACAATAGATTTGCTTTTGCCAAAGTTTTATCTAATCTTGTCAGCAGGATTCTTATTTATAGTGAATATTAATGCAATGTTATCTCATGAGAGAAATTATATTATAATTAATTTTTTTTATAGCCTAGTATAATTTTCTTGGCCAAAACTCATGGTAGAAAACAGATTTCTAACTCACTGATACAAAATATGTTAAGCCAAAACCCACTGAAAGACTCCTATTAACTTCAGGGGAGCCCTTTAGCAGATTCAGTGCATATTTTTGACCTCCATGTCTGCTGCCAGCAAATACATTCTAAGCATGACAAAAACATCTAAAAAGCAGCCAGATATACTGCCTGGAGCACGTTTCACTCTGCAGCCAGTTCCACAGCACCCTTCTGTTTTCCCACGGGCTGCTGGACTAGGCAGCATCCATCCTTTGTGCCTTGTACCTACTGTTAAGCTCTGGTTATTAGAGAGAGATGCCTCTGCCTGAATTAAGGTGCAAACAAGGCCATGTGCCAAAGTCAATAGTACAGATTTTATTTAGCAGCAGATGTGAGGCAGAGAGAGAGAGAGAGAGAAATAAATAGAAAATAAAATAAGAGGAATGGGGGAGACAGAGAGTGAAAGATTAAGTAGAAAGATGATCACCACTCATGGAGCCAGGCTGCATCCTCCTCATTCTCTTTCTTCTCAGTGGTGAGGGTCCCATGAAACAGAGAATTCAGTGAGTTAATATATGTTCAGTGAGTTAATATCTGGTCAGGTGGCAACACCCAAGCACCTCCCTTTACCAGGGACCCTCCTGGGGGCACAGCAGTTGGGGCAGCCTCATGAGCTTTGTTCCACGTTCTGACCCACAACCAATGCTGGCTGGTGGGAGCTGATGAGGCAATTGCCCATTACAAGAGTCTTACTCAGTGCATGGGATTAAACCAGCCTGTATCTAACTGATTTAGACAGCAAGGATGTTTTGAAAAGCCTTTTTATTGCTTTAACTTTGGAGACTGAAAAACAAGAAAAACAAGACCTTTTTTAATATTCTGTCATTTCCCTTCTTACAGAAATACTGCAAATAATCTGCGACTGCTATAGTTTCAATGGCCTTCTGCAATTTGCCATTTGTGACAAAGTTCAATAAATAGAAAGTGTAAAGTGCATCAAAATTATATTTAAGGATCCTCTTCATCTGCAGAAGACCTGCTTATTAGCTATATTGCACATTTAGCTCCAAGGGTTCTGATTATAATCAATAACTAATCAGAAAGTAACTTACACAAATGAAGTCCTGAATAATATACAACTGAGTCATAACTTTCCCAAGTACATAAATACTAACACTTTCATTGAAAAAATATGCAGTTAGCACTTCTCCTCTTTTTATTGTGGCATCTGTTTCAGAAAAACAAATTTAAAAAGTGAAGTTGCAGCAGTAGCCTCTGCTTTCAAGAGCTCTGTATCTACAGTAGTGTATCCACTTTAATCAGAAAGTTGGAAAAGTGCCCTCTCAAAGACATGGTGCAGGAGAGTACATGCAGATGGAGCTGATTGGAATGGAAGATCCAGGGGTAGAAAAGTATTCTAAATAGGCAACCTCTGAAGTGGACAAAAATGAAGCAAAAATCCATCTGCAGAACAAGCAAGCTAACACTTGTCTCAACTTGGAAGCATAACTCAAATGCTGTGGGAGAAAGTGTGGTGAATAGAGTTATTTATGGATGTCCAGGGATGAAAGCTTTGCCTATAAAGAAAACCCACAGACACTCCAGTGAGGTAAGTACCAACAGTGTAATAAGATTTAATGTGACCATCAAAAGGGAAATAAAATGGAAAACTTTTTGATCGCACTTTCTATAGCGAGGGCAAACTGCAGGAATGACCTTTACTGCTAATGCCAAAATATTGAGCCAAATTCACTCCTGGTGTGACAATGCTCAATTCCAGTAAATTATGCCAGGGATGACCTTGGTCCATTCTGTTTATGTATCTTAGCTACAAGCACCCAACAGCAGTCAAGGTATATTGTTTGAAGCAATAACTTTTAACAATCCAGGGGTGAATTAAAAAAATCGAAACCAAAAACCCAGCCATTTTTACCGACAACTCAATTCAGCTTAGGTTTAATTGAAATGGCAAACTGGAGGTAATTCCTGCTTGAAAAATGGCTTCAGTATCCACCCAAAACACAATAGCATGAATCAAACATTTCACTACCAGAGAACAAAGCAAAACAGAACATTTCTAATTTCTTATGAGTATCCTGAAGGTAAAATTCTAGTACCTGACACCTTCTGAAATCTACCTGCTTTATGTTTTTAACACTTCCACAGACAGCTATTATGTCATTGCTTATTCAGCTTTTATCAGTGGACATCACAGTAGGAGAGATGAAAATTTGTCATTGATCAAAATATCAAGAAGGCATAGCAGGTTTACCTCATATATCTCAAACTAACACTAAAGTTCTGGTAGCACTGGACCTGTGGTAACTGCTCAGACATTCTTCCACTACACTGAACCAAAAAAATCAAAGGGCACCTACAAAAGGCAGTAGAGACACATACTCTGGCTCACATATATGTATACCATAGTGCTATTACAGGGTTATTCCCAGGATGAATGGCTTCACCAAAGACAGGCAGTGGCTTCAGTAAGGCAGTGTATGGCTTGAGACAGTGCCAAATCGAAAATAAAATAGCTACAGTCATGCAGGTTGTTGATCAGAGCACTACATGAGTACTTTAGACAATGCTCCCACTTTTCTGACCTTTTCCTTCATCTGAGAATAAAAACTTAGCTGCCTTTCTATTCAAAGTAAGAAGTTTTTTGCTTGGTTTTTTGTTTATTTTTAAATTTAGATTAACTGATTCTGCTTTACTTCTCCAAAAAACCAAAAATCCTGGGTCAGTGAATGGTCCGTGGTATGTCTGGCTCTCCAGGAGCTGAAATAGTCTCCCTGTGTTGTACAAAGTCTTCACTGGGGAGTCATGGGACCCAGCAGCACGCACAGTACTCTCACAGACCTGCCAAGACCCCAATAGCAGGGACAAGTTGCTGGTCAGCAATTCAAGCTGTAGTTCTCTGATACTCAGTGTACAAAGCAGAAGGCAGAGAGCCAAGAAACCTCAAGCATCCCTGCTTCAAATTACCCAGACTTCCCACTCCTTCCTTTTGCAGGTTTCCTTTTCTTGTTCTGTAGGCACTCAGACACCAAAGGCAGTCCATGGAATAAGGCCACCACTGCACTTTAGATCCCGTAGGAAGCAGGAAAATCCCTTAGGAACCAGGGAAAAAAAAGACCATACAGGCTGTTTCAAGGGTGGATTATGGTTCGCTGAGATTTCACCAAAATATTTCCGTGAGGTACTTGGACTTCATCAAAAATAAACCATCTTATTCCAGAATAAACCTTTTTTAGTGTCCCATTAGAGAAAATTCCAGTAATCACGACATATCACAAATGGCAAAGGAATGCATTTATTAGAAACCCATCTTGATCCAATTTGTCAACAAGAAACCCCAAATAGGACCTTTTTTAGCAGAGTTTAAGTCCAGTAGCATTCATTACTCTTACAGTACTGGGTCCTTAGGTGCCAATACCTTATGCAGACAGTCCCCTTATTTAAGAAACACTTCCGTGTAAAATATGAGCTCTGTGTTTATCCTACCCTTGTTACACACTAATGGTATCATTCTTAAAGGAATAATAAGGAAATACTACTTCCAGAGGTTCTACAATCAGAACACAGAAACCCTGAACTCCTAAATATCTTTGGTTTATATTTTTCAGGTATCTTCTGTGTTGTGTTTTTGATCCACCTCCCACCAGTTTCAGCCTGTGATCCTACTTCTCCTTGTACATTATGATGTGAAATCTTGTCACCTACTGAAGAGCACACACATCAAAAGAAATGTGCATAATTGTGTCAGGCAGAGTATGTAATAGGGCAGAATGGAAAACTGATATCTCTGAAAGTGGTTTTCTGGATATTGAGTTTACTGAGATGTAAAACAGAGAGATCTGTGAAAGGACAACACAAACTCTGCTCCCTGCTGTTTTATCTCATTTCACAAAGACATGTCTATCACAGACTCAGTAATTTATTAGATGTTCTGGTGAGAATGTAACAAAGATGTGTTAGAGTTCATTACAATAGCAATTTCTGTGATAAAAGCAAACATCCTCTAATAAAACAGGTCAAAACTACTTATAAAGGAAAAAATTAATATCATTTTTGTAGATGAATGATAAAAAGTCAAAGGAAAATGTAAAAGGAAAGTAGATTTTTCATCTTGTGAGCACCATAAAGTTCATAATAAAGCTAATCTAGAACTATGATATCATAAACCAAAACTAGTAATAGGTCATCTTCTTTGGGTTTATTTCTGTTTAAAATTAAATTTCTATAGGACTGGGAAGGTTTCTTCCCAAAAAAGAATAGAATGTAAAAACTTACCAAGTAGATTAGCAAAACCAGACTAATAATGTATGAAATGTCCCATTCACTTCCATAAGGAGTTAACACTGCAACCTGGAGGTGATGATATAAATACCAGTGGTGTTAATTGTTCCCTTTTAACTGCACTGCTTCACATTAATCTCGCTGGTGATGATATTATGTCATAAATATATATTCTCTGGCACTTCCCTTTGAGGTCAAATACCCCAGCTCCTGCTCCAAAACAGGAGCTGTCTGTTGGAGCCTGGGCCAGCTCTGGCCTTCTCAGTGTTGAGGCTAAGCTTAGCCCTAGTACAAAATCTCTGAAATATGGAAAACTGGAAGCATAGTCACAGAGCCAAAGTAATTGGCTGCTATAAAATAAATGTAGCAGGGCTACTGTATTATATATTTTTATATTTATTTCTGCAGAGCCATCAAGTATGAAGTTAAAAGAAGTTATAAACAAATGTTAAGGTGCTGGCAAAGTTTAACAGACAATCTAGGAAACATATAGGAGGTTAGAAGGTTTTCTTCATACTCTATTCCCAGGACAGTTTCTGAAATATTTCTGATCATGATTTAAATTAAAGCTTCTCCTGATTTGAGAAACATAATATTATATCTGAATTTTTTAGTGTGGTAAATATCAGGCAATTGCATGGGAACAAAAAGTTACCCATAAAAATAAAGGGATCTTCCATTACAAAAAAAAAAGAATATATATAAGGATGGTTCTGTCAAGACTTTTTCACATAAATGACTAAGAATATCCTGTCCACTTTTGTGAATTGGTAAGAGAGGAAAAAGTCACCTTTGGAAGAGTGATTATCATGGAATTAGACAGACACGGGATAAGAAAATAGAAAAGATGCTAAACAATTATTTTAGCCTGGGCTGTACAAATTAAATCAATGAACATTTACCTACATCAGAAATTAAATTTAATGGGACAAAAGAGAAGAAAATAGAAAGTATCTTGATAACAGAATTAATGATTATTAAAAGGTTTGAAACTTGCACAATGCTAGCACTCTAAGAGCAGAGTGTATACATTCAAGTTCAAGATCACTAAGAACAGTTAGAAAACAGATTAATTTTGTGGATGTTTTTATGACTTTGTTAAGCCCAAGAGAAAACATTAAAGGCTGGAACACAGCCAACAATACTACTTACAGAAGTGCAGCAATACACTAGGAATTTTCACAAGCCTTAGTCCTTGACATATTTGTTTTAACAGATCATAGTAGCAGTTTATGTTATTTAATTTCCTATGGAAACCTAAGTATTCAGTATGGCCAGAAACAGGAGGATGTGTGCCTTCCTCATGGTGGCACTCCTTGTTGAGATGCATCAAATCATTCTTACTACTGGCAAGCCAGTCTGTTTTTCACTGGCTTCCATGCATTCTTCAGCAAAGGGCATGGGGAAAGCTGTTAGGGGGAAAATGAGAGCTGCTGATTCCTGTTGAAATAAAACTGGTCCTGGTGTTGGTGTAAATTAACTAGTTGAGCTAACATAACTCCTCATTTACTAGTGGAATCTGTTCCTTTCAAACTAACTGGTCCACAGAAGTTTGAGGTGAAACATCAGAGATTTCACCAGGGTAGATGTAAATTATGTTAGCACTAACTTAGTGGTGGCATTTGCTTTTGGTTCAATTCTTTGTCTAAATTTTCAGAACAAAACTTGTGTGGGACTATGAGTAACTTGTCCTATTGATCATTAGTGGTTAATAAGTGGCATTTCAGCATCTCTACATTGCAAACTACAGAAATCTGAACTAGATTTTCACAGGCTTACTCAGACATGCAGAAGCAGAGTAGCTGCAACAGCCCAGAGTTCAGCTGAAGTGAAGTCTAATCTACTGAAAAACTGCCTGAGAAGAAGGGTAATTTAGCCTCTGTGGTGTTCCCTGCTACCATGCCTAGACAGCTCCCAGTGCCATGCTAATTAACTTTAAAATGTCTCACCAGAGGTATGTCTGCGCTGCATTCTTAGGAGCAGCATACTAATAACAATATGCAAAACCACTTTGCTGCATTAAAATGGATATACACAGTGACTTGAGATTGTCTTGCACTTATGCTAAATGACCATCCTCAAAAAGGACAAATCATGCATCTTTCCTAAAGTGAATTCTAACTAAACACTAAAGCAAGTTGAAGAAAAGACTGTAGGTAAACCTACAGTCATGTTTAAAATTCATATGTATGCCAAAAGATTAATTTGATATAAGACAAGCAAATATACATAGAAACAGCCTTTTTCCTATACTTTTTTTTTTGATGTTCAATAAAAGCCTGGATTGTGAAAATGAAAAGAAATCTTCACAGAAAGTTCCTATAGCAATTTACTTTTATATGCAGATATTTTGCTCTAGCAAAATACAGACTCTGTTACCACAGATTAGAAATAGGAACCAGGAATGACACAAAATGTTCTAGAAACCTATGGAAGACTGACTCTACAATTGATGAGACAGAGTGGAGATCAAAACTGAAAGCCATTTTCTACTCCAATGCTCAAAATACAAAAAGCAGAAGAAATATACTTCCACAAAATATCAGAACTAACAAGAGCTCTCATACAAAGAAGAAAACAGGTGTAGAAGAATTAGGCTAAGCTTTAGAAAAATTATAGATGGCAGAAAAATAATTGAAAGGCATTGCAAGAGGCTCTGAGTTTGGAAATAAATAAGAACTCCAAATATATGTGCCAAAGAGTAGTAAACCTTATTTTTAAAAATTTTTATTGTTCAGCTGTTGATTTGTTTGGTTGTTAACTGACTGTTTAACCACGTCAAATATTCTGGAATGAAAATGAAATTAATTATAATAACGGTGATGAGACTACAAATAAATTACCTTAACTACATTAAAATGAATCCTTAATTAAAGAATACCTGAGCATGTGTAATGCTAATGTTTTTATATCTACATATGTACTTCAATGATTTCCTGAGAACTGGGATTTTTTCAGTAGACTTAGGTACTATAATTCAGTTTTGCCTTTGTGATTCATCGTAAGCAATTGTCAGGTGTTCATTGAAGTTCTCGGGTCTTGATCTTAGTTGTTGTATTTAGCTGCTGAATTTCACATATATATACACTAATAATGAAAATCATTTTAGAAACTTTTATTTACAAATCATTGTTAGTCATTATAGAAAAATGTATATTTTTCAAGGTAATATTATTAATATTATACTTTTTTTATATAGAAGATTTACATTTTAGGGTACTCGTGTACAACATATTTGTTTGGGCAAGAAGATTAAGAAGACAAGAACATATCTTACTATCTGTATATGTATTGTAACTAAACTATTTTATGCCAAAAGAAAGTAATTCAACATATTCTGGCCTATACAAACACACAGGAAATTAAATATGAAGCCTCTAGGGATTTGTAAAAGATGGTATTAATTGGAAGAAGGGACAGGAAACAATGCATTAAGGGTCTAAAGGAACCAAGCTGGGTTATTTTTTTATCTTGTGTAAGGTCTAGCCCAGTTGATTGTTCAAGATAGCCTGCCCATAAAGAAGAACAGTAGCTAATGAGGATGGATGTATCACCTAAGCATATCAGAAATGGCTGCAGCAAGAACAGAATTGTGATGCATGTGGAGGGCCCTTTTTTTTCAGCTCCTCTTATATGACTGTCTTTGAAAATACAGGAAATTTATTCTGTATTCACTGAAATGATGTTATAGAAACAAATGTTAACCAGATTTAAATACTTATATTTCATAGTTTCTTTGTTTTCCAAAGGAAATATTTCACATAGCATTCCCTTAATGCAGGCAGAAAGGAAATCCTTTGGAAGAGGGTGAACTAGGCTTAGTTATAATGAAGATGAGGTAAGACAAGAAAACTATTTTATAAAGGGATACAGATTTACTTACAATTTAGGAGATGGTATTAGTCACACTAATGGTCAAAGTACACGTGTTGTTCTGAGTAAGAAAAAACTAATCCATATAAGAAAATGATGTCTTTTTGTCCTTTGGAAAAATCAAAATATGCTGGTTTAATATTGAAAGAATTTTCTGTGTTGTTTCCATACAATCAACAACATAAAAGAATAGACAATTTGGCAATTGTTGCAGGCCAATTGATAGATTGATATTCATTAAAACATGAAACATTCTGACCAGGCTAGCATTTTTTTCGCTGGGAACAGCAAATTTGAAAAGGACTGGAAGGCTAACCAACTCAAAGTGTTTCAGGACAGTAGAAGGATTCTTATCAGTTAGAGTATTTATTTATTTACTTTAATGACATAAAGAAACTTTCTTAACATAAAAATATAGAATATTCTGAGTTGGAAGGGACACATAAGGATCATTGAGAGAAAGTCTTAGCACTGCACAGAATATCCCCAAGAGTCACACCCTGAGTCTCAGACCATTGCCTAAACACTTCTTGAACACAGTCAGGCTTAGTGCAGTGACCATGTCCCTGGGAAGCCTGATCCAGTGCCCAAGCACCCTCTGGATGAAGAACCTTTTCCTGATATACAATCTAAACCTCCCCCAACTTAGCTTCATGCTGGTTTTTTGGGTCCTGTCACTGGTCACCACAGAGAAGAGATCAGTGCCTGCCCCTCCTGTTTTCCTCATGTTGTAACTGCGATGAGGTCTTCTCTCAGTCTCCCCTTCTTCAGGTTGAACAGTGACCTCAGTCACTCCTCATAAGATTTCCCCTCAAGGCCCTTCTTGTTAGAAAGAATACAATAAAAAAAAAAGTAAATATAGGAAATAAGAGCTTTAAAGTCAGCTAAACCTTTAAATACAACTATGCAGAGGTCTCAGGTTATCGACCATGCTGCTAATGACCCAAATGTTGTGGGTTGTATCCCCATATGGACCATTCACTTAAGAGTTGTACTTGATGATCCTTGTGGGTCCCTTCCAACTCAGAATATTCTGTGAAAAACAAGAAATAACATCTATATAGGTTGTTATACACTAGAAGAACAGGACTTTTTTTTAAGCAGCCTAGAATGTGGAAAGTATTTCCCTCCTGAAAATATGTGGCCAAACTGCTAGTCTGTCATTCACTTCTGGAAGGAATGACATGGTATTATTCCTTGGCCAAAGGAAGCTGCAGCTGAGCCCTGCACACCCTAACCAATGAACCCAGGTTGATCTGTACCTGCAGGAACAGATGTGGGATAGTGACAATGCACACAGCTAAGAAAATGACAATAAAGACGTCACCTCAGGAGAAACACTGGGCACCACTGTGCCACAAAGCATCTATGTGCTGTAGAATTGCCCTCTGCCAGTGCCTTTTCCTGCAGGGAATTACTTGTACTTTTCTGGTGGACAGAGCTAGCATCACATGGGCTGCAGCAGCATGCCAGCTCAGATGTGGGGGTTTAATCCCCCACTCAGAGATGATGCTGTGCATCTCTCCCTGCTGAGTCCAAGCCAAAGGTTCAAACAGTCCATGCCAAAGACAAAGCCACAAGACAGAACTATGGAACTTGGTGCTTGAGAATGTCACCCAAACACCACATCACCCAGTGTAACCTTCAAAGGCTTCAGAGAAGCAATCCAGTTCAACCCAAACCCATCAGCAGAACACCTCAAATGCCTTAGAGAGGCAGTCATGGCTGATCTGTGCAATCACTTAGCAGTTTATGAAGCTGCACTTACCTATGTGCCAACACTCACCTGTGTCCTCGGTTACTGATGGTTCGTTTCTGGGGTATTTTCATTGCTAAAGGCTTCAATAGCAAAGTTAGTTTTATAAAATATCATCTACAGCAAAAACTGTTTAGTCACAGGCAGTGTTTAAGCGGAGCCTGACATAACCAACACTGCAAAAACCAGTTTTAAGAACCACATAAATTAATTAGGTGCAAATTTTCAACTAGAAATATCCTTTTAGGCTAAAGCCCTAAATTTCAGCTGTTCTAAGGGCTATTATGGCTATTATTCTCTACCCCTTCTATTCTTGTATCTAAACAATATTGTTCATGTAAAAATTGGTTTTGATATATTTCTAATCAAGATTAACAATACGATTAATACTGTTGATTAAAAGAAAGTGACAAAATTAATGTGGCAGTGAAGGGAATAATACAACTTTATAAACTTCAGAGATCATCAGGATGGAAGTAATTTTAAAAATGCAGACTCTCAGCTCCTGGATTTTGTCCTTCACCCCTATCAAAGTTAGGAGAAGCTAACACTGGTTCAGTCTATCATCCACAGCAATATTTTTTTCTTTCAGAATACTTTTAGTGATGATTCCATGTATTCATTATAAATAACTCTACATGTTCATTTTTAAGTGCTGTAGAGTATTGAAATACCTTACTATATTTAGAAAAAAAGGTGGGGGTGTTGGTGCATATTTTATAACAAAAATAGAAGAGAAGGTTCAAATGCACAACTACTTGTGTTATGGAGATTTAAATCTGCAGTTTCATGATAAAGCTGTTCCAGTAACCTTATCTACTGCCTCCATGAGCCTATCCTAAATACATCAGTGCATTTTTATTCCAAGGAATTTTTAAGAAACAGAAACAGATCAGAATGTCTACAAAAGGCCAAAGTATACATAATCCCTGTGGGAAAATCAGACATACAAGAGAAGTGCCTATTTCCACCCTTGCTTTATAACAGATTGCTGTTTTCATCATCTGTTGTGTGTTGGCATTACGTTGTTTGTTTCCCAGCATTAGAAAGCACTGTGAACATGGTGCAAAATATGATTGTATGACTGTCCTTAGACTGTATCCATCCAAGTAGAATGCTCATTAACCTTTTTCTGTTCAGAGAGGCCATATTGTTTGTACTTTTCAATTTTGTGCCATGCTTAGGCATCAGAGCTATGTCGACTTTTAATAGATTAAAGTTAATAATTATTTGTAATATTCATTTCTGTTACCACTGCTTTTAGTGCAAGAGCTTCTTTCAAGGCCCCTATATTTGCAATTAATTTCTGAGAACATCATATATTCAAGATTAATTTACCGCATGTATTATAAGCTTTAGGCATTTTAAGAGATACCTTCATAAAAAACATCTACAAAAAAAATTAAAAGGACAAAAGCTTAGTCAATTTAACATCTATTTGGTTTAGTTCTATCTCCTTTTTTTCCAATTCCTTTATCCCTGTCTAACTTCTCTTGCCTGGAAGTTGATCAACATTTTTTTTCAACATCTATTCCAACCTTTACTACTTTACCTTCCTTTATGTACTCGACATGTACTTGAGTTTCAAATGAGGACAAAAAGAGGAGAGTCTGAAGTCTGCCTAGATTCAAATCCTAGGGTATTAGGAATCATAAGAGTTTTCCATATATGATGAAGTAACTTATTTTCTCTCCTTCTTTCACCACTAAATTTAATGCCTTCATTCCCTTCTGACTCAATACTTGTCTCAATTTGGCTGAAAAAAGATCCACAACTTTCCTTGTTTTGTCTTTGTCAAAACTCTGTCACACCAGCCCAAGAGCATGGGTCTGGAGAACAAAATGCCAACTCTCTAAACCCCAAGGTAGCTGGTGAAAAGAGATTGCCCAAAACACATCCTGTTTGGCTTCAAGGAAGTCACAGGAATCATGATCTTAAAAATTATTTCAGACGATTAAATATTTTGAGTCCAGTCCTTCAGTTAATCAGATAAGATGAAGTACTAAAGGAGGACACATATTTCTTTCTTTATTTTCTGATAAGATCCTGCTGCTATTGTTTTTTTGGAAAGAGACCATTCATTCTATGTACACTTTAAAGTTTTTAGAACAATGAAGCTTCATTTGGTCCAGGTCATCACCATGGTAAACAAAATTAGTGAAAAAAATAAGTGAATACTGCTCAAGAACTTCAAATATGGCTTTTTTGTTTGGGTTCATTCTCATGAGCCCATTCTTTATGGCCATTATCTGCAAATAATTCTTCTCACAAAGGAAAGGCCTACAGCTGAAAATTATTCAGTTGCCAATTGTGAAAAATTAATTCATAGTCTATAATTATGATGATAATGACACCATCAGTAATCATAAATCATCATTACGACTACATGATCACTGATTATTGTAGCACTGGGCTATTGCTTAGTATCCCATAATATTTTAGGAGCTACATGGCAAACTGCAAACATTGGCAAAGTAAACTTTACTACAATGAGGATGCTAATTTACAAAGCAATGTTTCTTAAAATATTATGTTTTCCTGTTTATCTGTTTTCCTATTAAAGTGTAGTCACACAGGCTGCTTGCAAATAATTCACTCTAAATTATTCAAATGTGATAGCATCATACATTCTAAGACGAAACTAATTATAAGGATGGACTGGAGTCTTCTATAATCTGGAATATTGTTTTTTAATCTAATTCTGCTTCTGAGATAATTACTCAGAATCAATCACTGTCAGGATTATAGCAATAATCAGATTGGAGTTAGAAGCTGTTGATAATATCTCAGAGTCCAATTTCTCCCCACGATAAGGAGATCAAATCAATCCAGCAACTGAAAATTACATTAGGATTATTCTAAATATAGCTTGTATGCATCATTTCGCATTTTTTGATCTTGGGTTTATGTTTACTTTATTTGAAATAAGTATGTCTACACCAAACTTTAGACAATATTTTAAAAATAAAACAAATGAGTCACAATTTATCAGAACAGCGGCTTTTGATGCAAGAACTACAATGTTCTTTCCATTTCCAGTGCTGATTTATAGTTCAAAAGGAGGACAACTAAACATGGTTGTTTGTTTCTCTTTGACTCCTGAAAGTACACTAAAAAAGAAATCTATCTGTTAAACCAATGATTTTCTAAGTCTGTCAATATAATTGATAATCAATATAGTTATCTTCATTTTAAAAAATGACAAGGAATATTATATCTTAAAAGGATAAAAAAACATTTCTTTGGCTTTGAATTTAAACAAAAAGGTCTCTTTGAGCTGCATTTTCCAATGACAATAACAATTTAAGAATTTGGAAGTCCAAGTTTTTCAAGAGAAAAATAATTAAACTGAGTAAACAGAATTGTATTAAAAACATCACATTAATGAAATCAGCCTACAAAATTGTTTCATATTTTTTCTCTGCTTTATTTGTAATGACTTGCACTTATTTACTGGATTCAGAAGTTATTTCTTCTGTCTCTTTATGTTCTCTTCCAATGACATTTTATCTTCTATTGCCCTATTCTTCCACAAGGAATGAGTTAGCAATTCACTGCTACATTATATACGGTCTTGAAAAGACAAAGATATCTGGCCAATTGCAAATCTGCCTGAATACTGCTGGTTTACTTTTTTGACCAGGGACATTATTATTGGCAATTTTGCTGACCTTCACCTAAGTCAATCATTTACTCTATGTTGCCTCCTCAACAAATGCTTTCTTTCCACATAGAAAAGAAGACATAAAAAAAGGGTTGGGAAAGAAAAGGGAAAACAAACAAACAAACTGATGTTCCAAGAAAGAGAAGAGAAGTAAAATCTGCAGTAGAAGAGAAGAAAGTGATACAAGTGAGACAAAAGGATAAGTCTAGAAAGATGCAAAAGACATGTATCTCTTAAGCATAAAAGCAGAAAAAAATAGCCTGCATTATGTCAATTTTCATAACCCTTCATGAAGTTTCTAGGAGGTGTAGGAGTCCCATTATGCNCTCGCACCTCCACCCTGCCTGCCGAGGCACCCACGGGAACTCTTTTCACCTGAGCATCCCGAGATTCGAACTCATTTCTCCCGGTCCCGGCCGGACCACGTGGCCACCGCCGCCCCGGGCTGCAAGTGGGTTCTCTGGTCTGGTTTTGTTACATTTGTTGTCTGTTTACCTCATATAAATACTTAGTAAAGATCTGTTATTCCTATTTCCCTATCTTTTGCCTGAGAGCCCCTTGATTTCAAAATATTATTAATTCGGAGGGAAGGGGGGTTCACATTTCTCATTCCAAGGGAGGCTCCCGCCTTTCTTGGGAAATACCTGTCCAAACCGGGACAGCACATTAAAATCTTGTCAGGCATCTGTCTCCCTTTTATGAATGTAAAGACTTTGAAAATCCTGTCTTATACTTCTGAAATTTTTATATTCAGGAAGTCATGAAAAATTGCAAAATTATTTAGATTATATGTCAGCCCTGTGTTCTATAAAATTCTGCTGATTGATCCCCATCAACTCAGTATATTTTAAATCTGGATTTTAACATAAAGAACTTTATCAACCTAATTAAAATATAAATTAAAATAACTTAATCAAAAGAAAGCCTCCTATTTCTTTCAAACAAAATCATTTTTTGATGAAACTTAAAATTCCCCTTTACATTAATGTCCAGAAAATTTGTTGCATTCTTGATAGTACCTACAATTCCCTTTCTCCAGACATGCCAGAAAAAAAATAAATATATAATAAATGCATATTTAAATGAGTATATAAATATTATATACTGTTATTATTAGCTTAACTTTAATTTATAGACACAAGATTCTGGAGTAATACCCATATGACTGTATGCCATTCTTACATTTTTAAGGAACATTAAATTGGAAATAAATTACATTACATTTACTTCATTTTGATGCTACATTATATGGGCAGAGACATGTAAAGGGAGAAATAGGATTTCAATATAAAGAGATTTGGACTTTTAATATCTACCTAGTTATAAACCCTTGACTTGTTTGAAAGTCTGAGATGATGGAAAATGAGAAGATAGAATAACTTAGACAAAAGTTGTTAGACTTTAAGCTTTCCAGCTTGTCTTCTGACATTCATTAATTATTAGATCATATCGCATTTATGAGAGAAATTTCATATCCCACATAAAACCGTTACACATCTTTTCTCAAGGCAAGTAGACTTTCACAGACAGAAGGCTGAATGAATACACAAACAGCAGATAAATTTTTAGGGTTATTTTAGCAAGTATGTTTCTAAAAGCAGCAAATGTAAAATCTCCAGAATTTACTGGAAAAATATCATGAGGCTGAAGGCCAATTTTTCTTTGTGGACAATCATCAAACTGCCTGAGAGAAGTGTCTTGGACTTCCTAATTTCTTTTATGGCTAGCACAAGCCAAATGCAAACAAAAGTTTCCCCACTAAAATCAATGAGAATTTTATTGCAGACCTCATGAGAGCAACAAGAAGCTGCAATGTTTGTCCCATCTTTTTTTCCATTTTCTGCCTCCAATTTCTATGTGAGCAAGGATTATTGGTAAAAGTCCCCAGGTACAATTTACATAAAATTTACTCCTCAGGCATGCAGTAACTGGGACTTTTCCCCTGGATCCCCCATGTCAGATCATTCTGGCTGGCATAACTTGCAGTTGGCAAGGACACAAGCAGAACCACAGGACCTAGGGACTCATCCTGCTGCACTGTGGCAGCAGTGATTCTGACTGCCACAGCTGGCATTGTTTCAAGTCTTGTGGGATTTTCTTTTAATAAAAGATCTTTTTGTGATCTTATGGTCCCAGAAATGAGACTTCAGGAGAATTGCTTTTACGCAGTATTCAGACAGGTGTTTAAAGTCTCCAAGACTGAGCAGAATGAGCAAAAATCAGCAACACACAATGCCCATAAGTGGTGAGTAATACTGAGGTAGCATATGAAAGAGAAATATATTCCTTTCACCCTGTAGTACCAACACCCTGTTATGCTACTGTACCCACTCAAGGCGTAGGCCACTGGAACTCCCTGGGACTCAGGACTTTCAGATGACACCATAACTATGAATTGTGATATCTAGTTTCACATACTTTTTACAATAAACTGAGGCCTCAGCTCGTCACCAGGTCATTTTGATCTGCCTACCTTCCTGCATTAACAGCACCAGGGGGTTTTCAGCAGGACATGTGCAGCTTACTTGTGTGTCTGCAGCTGTCGTGGCTGTAGACCAAGGTCTGAGCCCTGGCCCAGGCAGCATTCTTCACCTGCAACAGAACCACATTCCCTGAAAGCAGAGCTCCCTAGGTAGCTGGAAAACACCTCCAGCTGACTGCAGTCTCCCTGAGCCTGCTGTAAAGCAGCACACTACCAGGAGGCTCTGTGTGTCTTCTTATACGGCCACCTCACTGGCCTCTTACAAAGCAGGAAATGAAGGACTGCAAAGAACAGTCAGAGCCTTGTTTAACCCCATCTCTTGCCCCAGGAAGTGAAGCACACTTGGGGAGGCAGAGAGTACTGCTTGGCCCAGTGGGTCTAATTGTCTGCTCCAGGGAGTTAGGCTAAAACAGTTTAGAAGAAAGTTATTCAATTCCCACATGCAAACATTAAGTGCCATCATCTTGTGCCTTAATTCTCAGAAAATCAGCATTGCTACTAAGCAAAACCAGAAATTTATCACATATTTAAAGCAACGGCATTGCAAAATGCCAGTTCATAAGTCAAATAATGTTTCTAGGGTTTTTGTTTTCTTTAAACACAGTGTTCCAGACATTTCTTATATCTCAGATGACACTGGAAAGGTTTTATATCAGTTCAAATGAAATTAACATCTCTCTGGTGACACCATAGATTTGACTTATAGCTTAACCCTATGAAGTCACAGTGAAGATGGAGCTATATTCAAACTAGGAGAATTTTGAAGAAAACAGGATGAGATATATCAAAGATGTACATGGATATAATGAAGCTTATATTGCTTCTCTCCTTGCCTTTAAAGATGCTGCATACACCCTCCAAGTTACAGTAAACACAGTAGTTATCTAACTATGACGAGTATTGCCCCACAAATCGTAGCCCAGGGCCCACTTTCTGCAGTGGGTAGCACTTAATCAGGCAGCTGCTTCTGCTGACATCACATGTTGCCCATAATGTGCCAGGTTACACATGGCTAAGTACAAATTACAAAGACAGGAGGGAAAGAACTGGCTCCACAGTCACTGTTCCCTTAGAGTATTCATTTATTCCTTGAGTAGCAGAGCAGGTCAAGCAGCATTTCTTATAAACAGTTTGGTCTGGTTGGCTCCCCAAACTGGGATAAAATATTTAAAAATGGCAAATTCCTTCCCCTATAAATATGTTCACTTCGAAAACATGCAGCTGCAGTAAAGCTCCAGCACTCTCTTCAAGTTCACCTTATCACTTTCTATTATATTGTGGCCCACTTTAGAAAAGAGTTAACTGTTCAAGTGTCATATAATAAACCGATATGATTGCTCTAACCACATCAAAACTAAAGATTTTGATTATTTTCTGGAAAAAAGGCCAGTGGAATTGATGTAGATGTGCCAATTTTATTGAACACATGACTGTTTTCCCATTGTAAAATTGTTCCACTAGAGGACTTTCTAAAAATTGTTTAAAAACAGTTTTCTGGAACACAGTACTGTAGCGGGTACTAACTCAGGGCAAGGTGTGTACTTCAAAACCTCGTGATATGGTCTTAACTTTTTGCAGTTTAAAATCCTTAGAACTGACAATTTTAAAACAAGTAACCCAATAGCTCTGTCCTTTATATAGTTTCATTGGCTTTTCTGTATTGATAACAATAAACACAGATAGGACTCTGAACACTGGGAGTACTGGATGGCTGGAGAGATAAAAGAACTTTGGAACAGCTCAACACTCCATATGCAGCACATGCACAAAGGCAGTATTCAGAAGAACCAATAAGTTTCCACAGACAAGATGTGTTTCCACACTGTCTCAGCTCAGTGAAAAAGACCCTCTGAGACAATTATTAGTTTCAATCACTGCTTGTGGACCCAGGCTGGCTGACATGTCAGTTCCAGCACAAGGTGTCTCTGCTCTTCACTCACCAGGATTTTTTTCTGGGATCTGCATGGTCATGGTGTAGATACATTCTCTGCTTATTAATTTTCCTTTGATTTTGGATACCTGAGTGGCTGCTACCCAGGAACTCAAAAGCCATTCAGACTTGGCAATCTGCACATCTGTGATTGACACTTTCTTACTTTAATCTTCTGCATGTAGGAATGAAACCAACTTTTAAAAGACACAGTGGGCTCTGTAATGCAGTAGACCATCTGTGTAAGCCATGAGAGCTGCCAACAACAGAGTACCCCTCCTGCGCTCTGCTTTTTAAATAGGCTCCTTGGGGAATAGCAGCTGAGATTTACATTGTCTCAAAGCAGTCTAAGAATGAAAGAAATGGGATGCCCAATATTGTGATGGCAAATCCCTCAGGCTTTTTTGTTAGGTAGGATGGAGATGATGATGATGATGGTGACAGTACACTAATGAGGACAATGATGCTGTAGGTTGGGTATGTTACCCAGGATTCCTTAATTAGAGGTGTCTAAAGCATATAACTAGCTTGTCTTCTCTAATTTGCTTTCTGATAGTTCATATGTGGCTATTTACTTTATCCCTCTAGACTTTTTGTTCCTAATCTTACCTAGATTCTTGAAAATCCATGCTAACTCTAATCTTACCCCAAAATAATTTCATGTCCATGTTTACTACAACCTTGACCCTTCCTTATCACAACAAAAATCTGCATAATATTTGCAAGTTAAACTAGAATTTCTTTCAACTTTTAGTCAATTTCTGAAGTGTAAAATTCTTCTTTTTAGAAAACGTTCTTCAGAGCGCATGAATCTCAAGTCTGAAAAAAACATGTGATGCCTTTGTAATATATCAGATTTGTAGGTTTTCTTGGACATTATATGAAAATGAGGGAGTTTCAGACAGCAGTTCTAACAAAATTTTGCTAAGACAAAAGAAAACAATTTAAATCAGCAGATGTTATTCTAAGTGCACCAAAAGCAAATAAATGTTTATATGGACCCCTACAAAGCAAAACTGTCAAACTGAACATTATTTCAAGGCAATAGAGTTTGCTGTAATGAAAAACACAGTTAATACTTTCATATTTCCAAGACCCATACTACCATATGTTCAAAGATATATTCATCCTCTCCTAATAGTTTTACACTTTCAAAGGACATGGGAACATATTTTCCTCTAAATAATGGCAAAATTATACTGTTTCTTTCAGATGAAAGAAAGTGTATTCAGAAGAACAAAAGACAAAGCCTAGCAAAGAAGCCTAAGTGAGCCTGTTTGTGTTTCCAAATATTTTTTATCAATGATACTCTAGATCTCAGTGTCACAGTGGCACAATTAGCAAAATCCCATTTGTATATGAAAATAAGACAAGACTCCTTCTGTTAGCAAACACTGAATAGGTTCTCAGTGCAAATATGATGGGCAATATTGTGGGTATTTACTCTACCACTAACCACTCAGAGGCTGTTTTCTTTATTGACAGGATATAGCCTGGCAAGTGGGTTTGACATTATTAAGATTTGTTTAAAAGTTTTTTATTTAGTGCTGTCAGCTCTAATAGGATTGATCAGTACATCGAACAGAAGTCTCCTCTTCCAAATTGCATTCCAAGTACATGCATAGCAGGACACCATGACACAAATTAAAGTCCCCAACCCCGAAGGAGTGCAGAAAAGGTGAACCAATCTGATTTCAGTTATGTCCTCATGAATCCTCTGATCAGAATTCAACGCTCATTGAGTACTTTAACAGACCACTATTGTTCCTTCCTCTTTATGTTGGAGATAATTTTATTCTTAGGTGAATTGCCCCATTTACTCCCTTACCCCTTTGTTTTTTTCTCCAGAGAACATTTGTAATAGGTCAATATCTAAAAATACTGACCTTGTATTTATGCAGTCTTTTATTTGAATATTATTTTATCTACCTTGTTGATAGAATATCAGCCATGTTAAAAAATGAAAACTTTACCAAAAAAGAAACAAATCATCCAATGTCTGATTTTCAACAGTGGAACTTTGATGATCTTTGATGCTTATATCCAAAATTTGAATAAAACATCCAGTTACTTCTGAATGGTACTCCCATATTACTTATGTTTCTCCTGATGGTTATAGGTCTAAATGCTTTGGAACTGTCAAGGTGTAGGACTCAAAAAGTTTCCTCAATGGTACCCACAACCTAGGCATTCCTAATTTATCTCCTCTGAAACATTTACATACCTAAGTATGTTCATTGCATGCTTGTCTCAACTTTGTCCTGCTTAGTTTACTCACAAAGTTACCCTGCTGTCCCTTTTCAGTTTGTGGATCTAAACATATTTGTTTGGATCTCTACACTTATAAGCTCTGGGCAATTATAAATACAGTTTCAGACTGGAATGGACACTTTTTCATAGTCACCTCTCATTCATTTGGGTTGTCTGACTTTCTCTGCCTTCCCCTACCAAAAGAAATCATGCAAAAGGGTGATCTGGTATCACTGAAATATTTTCCCAAATCCTTCAATTCCCCCTCCCAAGTACCAGACCATGCCACTCTTTTTTTTTTTTCTTTTTTTATGACTCTGAATATTCTCTATTTTGAACTTTTATTAATCTGTATATCGGACAACCAGTGAAGAATGGTTAATATTATGCCTGTAACATATGAGGACTGAGGATAGGCAGAAATACAGAAAAGTAAATAAGGAAATAAAGACATTTATTAAAAAAAAAAAAGGACAAAAAAACAACCCACAAAAACCACAATGCATGCTGACATTCAGACACATCCACATTTTAATGGATTAGTTAATTAGAACTGTATTTTTTCTTATATCTACTATTCAGAGATGACATGATGGAATGACTTTTTAGGACAGCTTTGAAAGAGGAAGAAATGATTTAACATGACTTCACTCATTTTGTTGGGTCTTTTTCATTAAAACTACTATGAAATGCATAGAATAAAAGCATTTTCAGTGAAGCAAGACTAATGAAAAAAAGCAAAAAAAATTCTTTGCATTTTACGTCAGAATCATTCCTGTCATGTTGCAAATACCTTCCATGAACTCATCAGCTTCATCAAGTTTAGAAGCAATTCAGATTCCTCCATTGCTAAGCTTTTCCAAATCTTTCTTTGTTGATTAGAAAACTATTTCTAATTTCAAGTTTAAATTTATACATTTGTATCCATTTAATTTTCTGAAAGTACTATCCTTCAGTATTTATGCCTTTGCATTTATTTCCTGAATGTATTTATGAAAAATAATCATAACCTTCTCAACTTTTATTTTGCTAGGCTGAACAAACCAATTCTCTTTAATCTCTTTACATATGATAAGTCTTCCATTTCCTCTAGTTATAGAAGTCCTCCTTTGCTCCTGTTCCAGCCTCAGAGGATTTTTTTAGTTTGTTTTAAACACAGATTGCTTAACAGAACATTACTGTATTTTAAATGTGCTCCTACTAATAGCTTTGTAAAGCAATTATGCAGTGCCTGGAATATTTCTCCTGAAAATATTCCAAACAATATATTGCAAAACTACCACCTTTTTCCATGGCTGAAATTTAATCATCATTCTTCTTGTTTAGGTTTGTTCTTCCATCACATTAAATTGATTAACTACTTTTGTTTATAAGAAGTATTATGCTATCCATTCCAAAATACGTGCTCTTGTACTGCTCTGTCTCATTGCTATCCATCCGTTGAAGATAGACCACATGATAACCATGTGGTTCCTCACTCTGGTAGTACATATTGGTTTGGTATTAATTCTACTTTTCTGCAACATCAAGGAAAATATTGAACAGAGCTTTTAAAAAATCCCAGCGCCCAAAGAAAACAAGAAGTTATTGATCCCCTTCCTTCATAATTAGTATCAAGGAACTATCATCTTTCTCTTATCCAGCTTTTTATTCACCATACAACAAACTCCATGCACTTCATTTGTCTTCATTTCAATAATTACTTGTGGGCATTAAATCAAAAGCATTTCCTTAAACATGGCTAAAGAAAGTTAATAAACATACCATTTTTTAAAAAATAAGTTATCTTAGCAGTAGTTAATTTATTAGAAATTACCCTCCATAAAAACATTGTATTTTTTAGTTTACTTTCTGTTTACATCTGATTTCTATACATAACATTCTCAAACCACAATGAGCAGGTATTTCCTGACCACCTCCCCACCACTCCCTTTTTCAAAAGCAGATACTGTGTTTGGTATTTTATTTGCAGCTTTCTATGTCCTAAATTCAATTCCTTTGAATAAATCTGACTGAAATAATCCCTATTTGATTTGCAAATTGGTTTTCCATATTTTTTAAAAGGTAGTTAGATTTTAACCAATTAGTAGCCCAAATATTGTTTTCACAGAATCACAGCATCTTTGGTTTGAAAAGACCTCCAATATCATCAAGTCCAACTTCAGACTGATCACCACCTTGTCAACTAAGCCATGGTACTGAATGTCACACCCAATTGTGTTTCTTGGACACTTCCAGGGACTGTGACTCCACAATCTCCTCATGGACAGTCCCTTCCAGTGCTTAACAAACCCTTCCATTAAGAAATTCCTCCTAATATCAAACCTGAACCTCCCCTGGCACAGCTTGAGGCTTTCTCCTCTTGTCATTGGTTTCCTGGGATTAGAGACTGCCCCTGACCTGGCTACAGCCTCCTTTCAGGCAGGTGTAGAGAACGATGAGGCCTCCCCAGAGCATCCTTTTTCTCCAGGCTAAACACCCCCAGCTCCCTCAGCCACTCCTCATATGATTTATTCTCTAGACTCTCTGGATGTGTGTCTTCATCCCAAATTTGTCAGCTTTCATTATTCAATGTGCTGTTTTGTGAGTACATACACATAAACATTACATATATGTGTTACTCTCTGCATTAAAACTGTAATTAAACTATTCCACTATTTGCACTCCGGTCCACAGACTTGCTTCAGCCTTATACACTTCCTTGAGATTTGCAATGTGGTTCATAGGTTGTCACATTTTATCTCATTCTTTGTGTGACTGAAAGATGAATTTCTATTTTTATTTCCAAAGTGAAAAACTCCTCATCTTTTAGCTATTTTCACTGTATTCTTTATTTCTCTTAGTTTCAAGTATTATTTCTTTTGTTCATCATTCTTTTTCCCTTTACTTGGCTATACCTTCCTTCTTGATGTCCATGTGAGTTGTTTATCCTTTATTCATTATTTATTCTTTGTCACTTTATTATTTTCTGTCTGAAATATAAACTCTGTAAAATATTTGCATTTACTTAGTGTAAAGAAAATGAATTCTGGGCAATCTCCATGTTCCAATTCTTTGTGTCTTCAGTAACTCACATTAACAAGTTTCTTCTATTTTTATGCTTTGATCTTCACCCCAGATCTCCTTTTGTATAAGCAATATTTTCAGAAGTACTGAAAGGAGCTCTAGAATTGTTCACTCCCAGATTTTTTCCCATGATCTGTTCTCAGTAAGATGCATGCCCCCATTCATTCTAAAAAACTAATTAATAAATTAAATAAAATTTTGAATTTTGATCCTGAGTAATTTTGCTACCTGTCTCCATGAAAGACATGAGCCTATGACAGGAAGAATGAACTGGAAAGGACAAGGGGATAAGGTGATAGGAAAAAAAAAGTGTACAAGATTTAGAAATGTGGTCAGGACACAAAGGAAAAAAAAAAAAGGAAGAAAAATTCGGGCTAATACAATTAGATGGAGACAAAATAACATAAACCATAAATTTTCCAGACAGAAAGAAACCTAGACAGTCAAGACAGGAGAGATAGTAGAAAGCAATTTAGACAGCAGTATGAAATACAGCAGCAAAAGCAAGCCAATGCAATTTCAGTCTTTCTATGCATTGATAACACAACACAGTGCAGCACTCTATCATCTGGGAAAAGGAAAAGTAACTCAAGAATTTAAGGATGTTTCTATTGTGTACCTTATACAAGGAAAAGTGATTGTATCTTTTACTACAACCACCACAGAATCTCCTTCCAAACAACATCAGGGCTCAGACTACATTCAGTTGTCCAAATGCTGACTTTGTTGAAGTATTATTTTTAGATGCACAGTGTGGATTCCACACTGGCTACAACATTGCTGGCTACGGTACTCACAAATGGGGAAACTGAAGAGAAGTATAGTGCCTAGGTTCAGGCCTTCATAAACATTATGTTTGCATTATTAGAAAACTAAAACTACACGTGAGCACTTCTCACCCTGGGCTCTTAATTCAGCTCAGGAAGGCATCAACTGCCTCTACAGACAGTGCTAATACTTTATTATTAGATCATTCCATTCCGGTCATACAAAAGTTGGCCTAATTTCAGTTTGTTTGGGTCATTCCTCCTTCCTGTTTTCTAGGATTTCAATGTTACCACCTGCACTGACATTTGAAACACAGGATTTGTCCAGTATCTCACCACTGCTCATTCCTCCTCATCTCTAGCTGTTGCCTTGACCGACTATGATTTAAAACATAAGCACAGTTTCTGTAGAGTTTTAAAGCATTTTTTCTTATCATGGAGCAGAAAACTAGTCTTCATGGGATGCACAAAGCAATGAGGTTTAACACTTTACTGATTATTAAAGGAGATGACAGCAGTGAACACATAATCATTAGTATTCCCTAAGAAAAAATGTAATGTTGTGTAACCTCAAAATCCTCCTTTCAGCCTCTCATCTTTTTTTTCAGTTCCTCTGAATGACTATCCATCCTTTGTTTACTGCAGAATCTCTCTGTAATTTGTTAGCTGAACCACCTAAGACAGCAAATATAGCAAACACAGATTGACTTTGTAGCAGAGCACTAATATCATTTATCAGGTATTTGTAAATCACTCTGTAAATACCTGCTACCAGTCTCCTCTCTCCATTTTTTTCTTTCAAGGAGACCTGTGCTCACAAGTCCATTTCAGCAGGGAAATTCCTAGAGTTCTGATCCAAGTTAAATATGCAGTTTAAACATACCCCAGAGTAGCAAACTGAGATACCAAGTTGCCCCAACCACTACAGAACTGAAAGCTCCTCAGTAAGATTTCACTTTTTACTGGCTAGACATGAAATCTTTTATGAAACAGACATGAAAATTGCCATTTGGGTGGCAACTTTTATGACAGGAATAGTATATGCAGAATCAAGGAAAAATATATCTAGCATCAACCTACAGTTAGGAGAAATCTTTGCATTTCATCATTTAATGGAGTCAACTGGCCTTTCTTGAGACATGAAAGTATTTTGAGTTTGGACTGAATCCAAGGTGAGAATGTGAATAGAGCATTTATGTTAGATAGCAAGGACCACAGGACATATCTATTTGTTGTTCCTATTTGCAAACCTTAAAATTATATTTTTTTATTGCAATAAAATTTTTATTTTTAGAATGGAGGACATTCCTATCACTAATCTGCTTACGAATAAGGCCGCACATTTCTCTTCTTCTGTATCCCTCCCCTATCACTCGTCATCAGCGCAATTCAGTTACTTTGAAAATGTATTTTATTTCAATAACTGACTTCCTCCAACTATGCCCTACATGCTCAATTTCCAGATCAGTCTTGAGTGGGATGGCCTATGAATTCTAATCACTGAAATTATATTTGTATCTACGCACAAACTCTGCTTCTACATTTATATCAAAGTCAATCTTAGGCCCACCTGTTTTAAGGATTAATTTTGAACTGCTTTACTAGAATCTATAGATGTTTGAGTTCATATATTACTGAAGGATTTGATAGACACAGAGCTACAAAGGTTTAGCAACTTAAATCATCATCTGACCTATACTTGGCGTCTCATTCCCACATCAACTATGTCTATAATCTCTAAAGCAAACATGGATTACAGCAGACTTGAATGAAAATTGATATTATAGTGTATATTGTCAGGGGAACCATTTCAGCAGCTCATTGGATTTTCAAGAAGTCTGACAGCATTGAAGACATCCCTTGTTTATCTTGATGTAATGTAAATGAAATTTTACCTTAGAAATTAATATTTATAGCCACTTGCCTAAGTAAAATCATAAACTTAGATCTTTTTACTGTCCTGTGCTTTGAATCAACTTCATTTATTATGCAAAAAGTAGTTTTCATTAAGGTTGTTGCTTTACATCAATCTCTAGGAAATGAAGTGTATATCTTGCTAGGAAAACAATATGTCACCAAACAACCCTTGTATCCCTTGTGCTCCTACACAGGGCCATGGAAATTTGAGTAGAGGTTATATTTAACCTTCTCCATCTACAAGATGGAAACATTTTCCTGAGATTTGGCAGGAACACAAATAAGACCTCAGCCTCAGTTGCTTGAGATCTTAATATAAAACATAGTTTTGATGGGTAATTGGAAATGCAGGTATTCCTGTAGTGAGTGTAGTGAAAGAGTGATTATACTCTTGATGATAAAAGCATGGTCAGAGACTTGTTCTGGTTTTACTGCCAAATCTGAATGTTAAATGAATACCAAGTCTTTTAGAGTGGCCTGCAAGTATTAAACTTGTGCCTCTCTTTTCCACTGCTGTGGAAATTGGTGTGTTTTAACATAACCTCACCCAAGCTCTGCCACTTAAAATGTATTGGTCTGGGTGTTTCCTTAAGTACAAAGAATACTTCTGGTAGAAATATCAGAAATAAGGTGTACAGTAGAGATTTCTGAATCTGACCCTTTTGTTCCCAGACACCAGCACAAACAAGATGATTCTTGAAGAAAACATAGCCATTCACATCAACTAGATTCAATTGTTAGCAATGCAATAGTATGGGTAAAAAGAACAGGAGTTATTGCTTTTTAAATATATTTTATAGTAAAATTTGTAAAGTCAGTAAATTCTCCTCTGAGATTTTTTAATTTTTATTTCTAAAGGCTTAAAATGCTTATTTGCAGAATTTTTTAAAAAATGTAATAAATGCAGATTTCAAATCTATGATTCCTCTCCTGTTGCTGTGAGGTAATGATTCAACCCATTCTCAAATCAAAGAAGATGTATCTGTAGAAGTTGCCCATGATTAAAGCTTCATCATTTTACCATCCTTTTGAGACATATTTACTGTTTGCGAGGTCCGTGTATTTTTAATATTCATGTAGTGAAGCAACATATTGCCTTAATTAAAATAAGTCACATTAATTTATCAATCTCTGTTTGAAATTTGTCAAATAGTGATTAAGGTGTAATAGAAAGATGCAATCATAGCTACCAGGAATTCAGCAGTTGTCTCACAGTGAGAAACTCTTGACCTTACAACTCATTTACTCTTCAGCTTGGCCTGGTAATCTCCAGAAGGAAATGATGTGGAACACATGAGGATTCAGGTCAGAACCTTGTTAGAATCAGTGTGAAAGAGCAAAATATTATTAGGACTCTCAATAAATTATGACTGAAAATTATTTAAAGGTAAAATTATGCTAGAATGTAAAAGGAGCAAGGAGAAAAATAATTAAATAATAAGCCTTTACTCCACTGAAATCACATCAAGCCTGATTTATATTGATGCTATACCACTATACAAGATGCCCACCTATGTACAGACTGATTTTCTCTGTTATACTGTAAATATTTCTGTTTTCAAAAGCCTATTGCTATTTATGATAATGGATGTCAAGAAACACAATTCTATTATGTGTATGTAGGTTTTTCCTATTTGCTCTACTTCTTATACTGATAAAATCTTGTAGTAATTTATGAAAAAACAGAGTCAGTACTATTTAATTACAAACAACCAATTTCTCTCTCAAAATGCCATTTAACCCTCTTCACTCTCACATTCAGATACTGTGCTCATTCACAGCTTTCTTTACTCCATAAGAGTACCAATACCTGCAAGCTTGTACACAAATTGGAAGCAGAACAATGTGTCCAAAAAAGATTTATTAAGCCTAAAATCATAACTGGCAATATCTGAACAAACTATGCTCTTTGGCAGGCTGCAGTTGTGTGTTTTTGCTTTCTGTAAGTTTAGTACTACTCCCTATCTGAGAGTGCTTAAATGTTGTTTAGCATCATCTTATCATTATTTTCCCACTGCTTAGCTTCTGCCTTGAATCCAGACCTTACCTAAACTCTCCCAGTTTGGAGAGTGCCATCACACACCGTCCCATCTCATCTGACTGTTATTCCAAATCTCTAACCTCAATGGCCTATCCCTTGCCTCCCCTCCAGGTTTCCCACAATGTCTCTACTAGAAAAAGGCATATTCTACTTATATTGACTGTAAATCAATAATCTAGCTATGGCTTGTCAGTCTTGTCCTCTAGTTACTGGCTACTGATGAACAATCCTCTTCAAGATCTCAATCTTTCCTGAAGGACTTAAGGTCCAGTAAAATATTCAACTGGAGATTATGCTTTGGGTTTTTAATTGCATATCTAGGCCTGACAACCTGCCTATATGAAAAGAGGATTTTCAGTGGACCTTTGGCTTCATCATGTTTTTGAAGACTAGAAATGTGGCTGTCCTTTTCAGTACAAACAGAGAAGCTAATCTCCACAAAAACAGTCCTTTCTGCTTCCGAGACACTTGCTGACAAGAGAGGAAAGGCTATAAAACTGTTATCCAAAAGTGAATATAAGGGAACTGATCTTAAGCAATGATGTCAACTCTGAGAAAAACCAAAAAGATCTCCTTAAAATGAAGGGGGGAAAAGGTAAGCAATATGTTGAAAAATATTTCAATGTGATCACCAAAGTCAGGCTTGTCAGAAGACTATGCTCTCTCAGACAGCAGTGAATATGCTGTGATTCCTCTATTGCTCCTGAGTGCTTAGCAGGAGAGAAATTCTAATTAGTGAGCACAAGATCTTTGTTATATATAGATTCTAAAATGCATTTTAGGATTAGTAAGTAGATGTTATTCTTTCGTCTCTATGACACACACATTCCATCTTGGGATGCCAGTGAAAGTCTCACACCAATGCTGGCTGTACTTGTTGCAGTCCTCAAACACAGTCTCATGGCCTCAGACTTGCCATTAAGAGAGTACTTTCCAAATTACTTGTCGTTGTACAGGAAACCACCAGATGGCGACTAGAAATGCAGATCATCATTTCCTGAACCTGAATAATGCTCTGTCTTCAGACCTGGCTTGCTGGTGGCCTCAAAGGGCAGTCAACTTAGAGCCGATGAAAGGAAAGCATTTATCACCTTCTGCAGTTTACACCTGCCTGCCAGCCAAAATTTTAAGAGAGCTGCAAACAACTTTAACATGCATAGATCTGTTCATAATGTTATAGTCTGCTATGAAATTTATTCTACAAGTTCTCCTTTGTCCCCAGCTCAGCAACCCATACAGTCTCTGAACGTGGCAAAGATAAATCTGCTATTTCACTCAAGTCACCTATCACGTCAGTGTCTGGGAGTCATATTGTAACAGGGAACGGGAGCCCAATTGTTCTGCAAGATAAAATATATTAGCAGTAGAAGAAAATCAAAATAAAGGCAAAAAGGCTGAGTGCAGAAGTGAGAAAGCTTTTCCACTATTATAATAATGCACATATTTATTAATTTGTCTTAGTGTTGCTTTAGTCCTAAACCACTGTGTATCAAATGAATGAGTCTTCTTGTTGCCAATGTGTCAGCTTAACCGGGTTTGTGATTTTCTTTGTTACATCTGCTTCATTAATTTGCTTTAAATGATTTGAGAAACTGCTGGGAATATATTTTACTGCTAAATAATTTATATGGACAGTAATGATATGTGGATATAAATCTGCAGTTGCCTTCCCTCGTGCATGTTACAGTCCACTCTTCCAGATAACAAAGTTAATCACAAAACATCCACAGTTCTTGAATCCTCTAGTTTGACTAGCTATGCAGCCTCAGTGGCTAGTGGCACTCACATTTGCTCATGTTGCATTGAGTTCCCTCTGCCTTGCTCAAAAGAGTTTACCATACTTGCATTGTGTACATTGCTTTGTTTGTTTTTTTGATATTTCCTTATAGCCTGAAATTCTTTATCAAGGAACAAAGCAGGAATTCTTCCCAACTACCTCTTGATAAAAATGACGATGACTACTTAAAATTCAGTGAAAGAAGCCAATTGTCTTTTGTTAAAATATTTTTTCAGTTTCAATCTAATTAATTGGATATGACCAAGAATATTCTTTCTTTATCATCTTAATAAATTTGCTTTAAATAAAGCCATCAAAATATTAAGCTAACATGTAAATAGAGCTTGGGGAAGCTGAGGAATGACCACAAGTGGAACAAAACTTGTCATCAATAATTGGTTTAGTTTTGCAAATTTTGCCTTGCAATGAATAGGAAGGAGGCTACTACTTTTACTTTACCAAAGAACTAGATTCAGTACAGTTATGGTATCAAACATCACATACAGTTACAGTGCCAAACAAAACATATTTAATAGTAGAGGAATTAAATGTGAATTAACCGCACGTGTAGCTTGTGATGTGTTCCTATCCTCCAGAAAACTCCCTTTGCACCTCTCTTTAACAGGGAAGATTGTTCAGTTGGTTTAAATTTGACCTTGTTTTTGTAGTAGTCCTAGAACCTGAAGATGTGCTTCTTGATAGTGAGTGGAATTTGAGTTGTCAGTTTCTTTGGTTTTCAGTCACCTTTCCAAAGAAATGTTTGGAGCTGGGCCTGGACACCGAAAGCTTTGTTCTGCATTGGAAAGTGGCCTAAACAGGCACATCATCTCAGGAATTAAAGTGCTTCCAGAAAATATTATATTATTGCTATTAGTCCTCACTACCCTTTTTGGTACTACAGCATACCTTCCCCACTCTTCCAGCCAAATCCACATGAGGTGTGTAAAGATGCAAGGGAGCAAAGTCATTTCCTATTCTCTTCTAGCATGCTTGAATATCAGCTCCACCGTTCTCTTCCGATCCTCACAGTGGTTGTCAGGTGCCTTATAGCTTCCACAAAATAAGGAGAGATGATAGATAAAAATGTAGGGTTCCTCTGGAATGTGGGAGAATATGCTGTCCTCTCTTCCCATCAAACAACCCCACAGACATATCTAGCCCTCAGTTCCTGGGTCATTCACTACCAGAACTTCTTACTTCTCAGATCTCAGAGAACAATCCTTTCCTACCTGTTCTCACCTTCTGTCCTCTTCCTCTATTGCTCCTCTCCTTCTTCTGTCCTAGCCTATGGATTAACCAAAAAAACGAGGCATAGTAATCCATTATGGTCTTCTACCTTGATATCACTTTAAAAGAAACAACAAATCTTCGACAAATCTTTGACCCCTCCCCCCAAGTTCTTCCATTTAAAGCGCACATCGCCAAGTTGGACATCCCAGTGTCAAAGACTTCCTTGCCTCTTGTAGACAGAAGTATCCCATTCCTCTCTGATAGGCTATAATAATCAAAGAATGTCCTGTTGTAAAAGCCAAAACCCTCAAGACAGCACCAGCCACTAAGCCAGAAGTTTATTTGCATACTGTCTTTTTCTGGCTGCACCCTTTTCTTTAGCTGGAAAAATGCAAAAAAAAGATATCTTGGGTACCAATATTTTGGTTGCAAATTTTCTTTGATTTTGTCCAGGTTCCGGCTTGCAGTGTCATTTATTCCCACATGAAAGGGTAGCAATGGACAGAAGTGTGTGCTCTTGACAAGCTGTGGCACCCCCTTGACAACCTTACCTCTCAAAAGGCAGCACACCTCCCATGACTCCCTGTCAGACCAGCAGATGGGCTCCTGAGTGCCCCTTAACACAGAATCACTCCCTCATTGTTTCTTTTTGCAGTGTATACATCTGAAATACCTGTAAGGTAAGAAGCATTTTTGTCCCCATTTCTGAGCAGACAATTGAAGCACTGGGAGATTAACTGAATTGCCCAAAGCGATACAGGTAGTAAGGAATAAATCCTAGTCTTCTAACACCAACTCAGGGCTTTAGTAATCCTCTCAGTTACAGTTGCTATAAGAAAATAAGCCTGATCCCTTGTAAATATTGCCTAGACCTCCGGATGTGTAATCCTGCTTGAATGTGTAATGCCTGTTTCATTGGCTGAAGAAGGGAAAGCCAGCTAACTACATGAAGGCATCCATATAACACTTTAAGAGAGACCATGACCACACTGGATAGTACTCACACTCTCCTGCTGCTGCCCTGCATAGCCACAGCAAAGCCAAGTCAGAATCTGCAGAGATGTAAATTTATAGATTCTTCTTCTATCAAAATGTTAAATAATGGCTTTGAAATTTAGTGCACTTATAAAAGATTGTATTTGTACATGTACTAAACACAGTACTCAGGGGGTTTTAATATTTTGAAACAACTGCTTATTATACCTTAAAACACTGCCTTCATGAGCTAAAGGCAAAAGCCTACACATTGGTCTGAAGTTCTGGTCCCAGTCCAAAACTGAGATGTTAAATGCTGTTCTTTCCAAACAAACATAATTTGCAAAGTTAGGAAAGACTCATTTCTGTGGGACAGAAAATTCCAAAAGATCATAGCATTTTGTGTGATAAGGTATTAGAATGGACACATAATTTTTTGTCAGTTCCCAGGCATGAGACAACGACAGAAAGAAACTTCCCAAGTTTCAGTGCAGCAGACACAGCTCTGCATTTGGCCTAATCTACTCAGTAACATTTCTCTGAGCATGATGACCATGAAGGGTCCTGGGTCTGTTCACAGGAGGTCAGTGCTGACTTGCTGACACTGCTCTTCCCTTTGCCCTATCTCCTCACAGGCAGGAATGTGACTACAAAGCAGGTACTTCTGTGATTTTTTGTGTGCTTCTTTTGTTTCCACTGATTGGAAGTCTACAGTGTCCCTTCCCTTAGGGGTACCCCACTGGCAGGCAGGCTTTAGCAAGACAACATGGGGAAAAAGCTGGCAGGGAGATAAAACATAGCTACCCTCTCCCAAGGAGTTCCCTATTAAAAAAAAATCTGAAAAGCTATCACCATTTCCTTAAATTACCTTAAATACCACTCAATTTCCTTAAATCTCCATGATATGCAATTCTATGGCACTGGGAATATTAACTTTTTTTTTTAAAGCAAATGCAAAGCGACATCTGGACATTGAAGAAGCTACATATGTTAATACAAAATATAAATATGGTATATATTTGCACATAATTACACATGCTTTAGAATGCTGCTCTCCCTGTAGGTTTGTGAATACACTGTCTGCCCAAATTGGAAGTGTTCTGAGGCAAAGGGTGGCTCCGTATCTTTATATTGTACCTGTACCAAGATCAGCATCTAACTGTACAAATATTTCCAATAGGAGTTTTGACTATTAAGCTTTTCCTCAAAAGGGAAAAGATCAATATGCCTTGAAAAATTTGGGACAGGAAATCATTATTTGAAAATAAGCTGGCATTATGCTTTTGATCACAAATTTCTCTTCTGATATTCAGCTGAGAAGCAATTATCTTGAATTTAGTTTAAAAGAAGGGTCAAATTGGTTTGCCATTGGAAATAGTAAATTTTCAGAAACAAGGAATTAAGAATTTAGAGGAAACATTTTACATTTCTGAGAGAAGTGACTATAAAATATCAAACAAAATATTCTGCCTTCATCCGCTTTCTTACACCTGCTGTGGGAAGAAACAAGACCAAGAAAATAACAGAACAACAGTGGGAATATTCTCTATGTAAAGAGGGTATTTTTATCAAGAGCTATATCTTGAAAGCAACAGATTGAAAACTTCTCAACAGCCATTCTTCTGGGAGAAAATTCTATTTCCCCTAAACTAAAATTTTCAAAATGAACACAGCAGGAATTTTGCATTGGAAAGGGTCTTTAGGTATATTGGATTTTTTATCCACAACAAAAGAAAAGAGACCTCACCCAAAGTAGTTGCAGCTCGGTAGTTGTGAAGTTACATGGTCCTTAGTTTGAGGTCCTTCTTTGCCCAACTCAGAAAAGGACATTTTTACATCCCAGCTGAGTATCCTGGCTATGGAAATAGGATTAATCATACCCTTTCTTCAGCACAATGATATTCTATATAAATAATCCAGTGGGCCAGCTACTTAAAGACTGACCCAATGGTCACATAATTCCTTTGAGAAGGCCTTGGGGCCCCTCTTTGATAAATATTTAATCATTTATCTGACATGAAACAGTACCACTAAGACAGCTTGGAAAAGGACACTATGCTCTGCCAGCTACCATACATATCTAGTCAGCAGGAAAGACCTTGCTTACCTTGTTCCATCTGTAATTGTACACTAAAGAAAGAAAAACATGGCAATAGACAACTTCCTGTCCTAGCACACTTCTTTGGTCACTATAAAGGCTAGAAAAATTTATATGGGAAATAAGGAGGAAGGTTTTAGCTAGAACTGTTTATTGATGAGAGTGAGAGATATTTTTTCACTAATTTTTAATTCAAGATGTGGTCCAAGTTCAAGAAGTTATTATTCAAGGAACTCTCATGGCCAAGTCTGTCAGGAGGGCTTAGTAGGTGGTTACAGTAATTTCTTTGACCTCTGTAACTTTAGAATTTATGAAGATGACAAAATACAAGAAGGCAAGTCAGCAGTGAAGGACAATGAAGTAGCTGTGAGTGACCTACTGAGCTGGTTGCATGGTTAGGCCATATGTTCTGAACAAGACATATACCAAACATTCAGACAATGGCCACAATCTCTTCAAATTTGAAGATAAATATCCCTGAACAACTATATGAGATTTTGGACAGAAAAGGATCTTGTGGGCTTCTCCACAAATCCAAAACAGAAAAAAAATCAGTTCTTATCTTCCAAGGATGTTTGGTATTTAGGCAGCCAGAGCTGCAATATAAAGTTCTAGTCCTCTATGAAGTTTTTTGTAACCTAAATATTATTATTACATTGAAGTGCTTTTAAGTCAACAGTATTTCAACCAGATTTCATAGCAGAGAACAGCAGAGATCATTAAATTCTTACTCTAGATATCTACCATCTAGCCATCCAAAGCAGACTTACTGTCTGGACTCCATTATACTCATGGGGAGATAATCAATACAGTTAATGGAGTTTAAAGAACAATTCATCTGATCAAATTTAGGACAAGATGAACTGCTCTCTAGATGCCATTGACTGTATTGGCTATATCTTCATTGACTCTAATGGGACTTACACAATTAATTCAAATATGGCCAGATGCATTACATGTAACCAAGGCAAGATGAATCTTAACTAGACCCTCTCCATTATGTGGGTAATGAAAATACTCACAGCTACATTAGACAGTGTACATGATATGCCTGCATAAGACATTTTTTTGTTTAAATCTCTTTGTTTCTTCTGAAATTGAACTGAAGACTGCCCTCAGCCTTCATCATTGCTAAGAAGTTGAGAGCCAGCAGACATATTGCTAATAGTACTGTTCCTTGTGTGACATGGTGTAAAAGAGCTGCTGTATCTTAGCAATGCTCTGGTGGCCATCCAGGTTTGAGCAGATTACTGCCTTTGATGTGTGTGTGAATATGAATAAATATGCATCCCTAGAAATCAAACTGTATCCTTGTCTGCTTGTAGTAGTATGCTCAATTCAGTAACACAAGGGATAACAACTTCAGAGTTGAAATTTTCAAATGTTTGGCTGTTTTAACTTGCATTGATTGGAAATGAGAATTTTGGATCTCCAGTATTCTACTATTACTTGCATTAGATTATAAAATATGTTTAATTATATGTGACATAATGCAATTATTTTAACAGAAATTCTAATCCCAATAGATGTGAACAAGAATCTAAATATAGAAAAAAATACAGAAATAAAAATATTATGGATATTTTAGAAAGAGCTACGTGCCAAAATATTTTAAAGAATGCTAGAAGGTGAAAAGTTTCTTGTAATAACTGTTCTCATAAAGTATATGCAAATGTTCACTATAATGAATAAAAGATTATTAAATTCTTTTGTACCCTGAATCCATGTTTGGCTCGACCTTATCTCATTAAGAACTTGGTGCTGAAATAATATCTGCCAGATGGCATTATAATTCTGGGTCCAAGGAGCATGGGCTAAATCCTTCAGGTGAAATATTTTCAGCCAGGACATATCAGAAGTGGTCTCCTGTTGCCTTTAAAATTTGTTTAACAGGGACCAATAATTTGTCTAAAAATACAGTAATACAGTTCAGTTTAATTCCCATACTTTAACTGATAGGAACACGATTTCAAATGACCAGCTGGGACATTCAATTTTATTTCTTATTATTGATTCTGGCAGGAAGAATAATCTGTGACTTTTTCTCAAAAGTACAGTAATACAAAAAATTTGTTTTCTACAGAATTGTAGGGATCATGGATCTTTAAGATTCTATATCACAGTTAAATTATTTTGGTTTCATTACTGACAACATTTCCACAAGTTCCTGATTTTCAGAAATTCTATTCCTCTCTGGGCATACATTATTTACTGGTAAAAGTAAGTAAAAGGACAGAATTTCTCCAAAAACCTAGGAAAACCTTCAGTTCCTTTGTGAGAGGGCAGGAATGAGATTCATTGTAGTTTTACAACTGAATATATGAAACTTGCATGTGCAGACCATAAGCTGTGTCATTTTGGAAAGGGATTCATGCCATTCTGAGCATGTAGTTATGAACAAGCACAATGTCATCAGTCAGTATGCAAAGCTAGAAGCAAAAGGATAAAGAAACTCCATTTGAGCTTCCAAAACCATAGGGAAGTAAAAAAGGTACATTGAGCTATTAAAAATTACAAGATACAAAAATACACACCTCATCAGTTTCATCTTGTTTGAGTCATGATATGGAATTGTCATGGTTTAAGAATGGTATTCCCCAGTTTAGCACTCTCTCTACAAAGAAAACCACAAACCTCTCCCCTCTGCCCCTCTGGTGGGAGAAAAAAAGGCAGAGATCACAGCTGAGGTAAGAACGACTTACTGGGAAAAGCACTGAGATAAAAAATGAACAGTAATAGCAACAATACTAATAACAGAGAGTGTACAAAAGAGAGGGTGATTTACATGAGAAATGGTCACCCAGCCTGACCCAAGGCAGCTTGACCCCAAGACAAAGAACAAAGGCTAAAAGGCTTCCCCACTCTGCCACACTTTGTTCCACCTGAAGATAAGCCCACCTTCCCAGAGGCAGAGTCTCTTCCTTATGCTCTCAGGAGTGATGTATTCCCTTGGAATAACAACCCAGACACACCCACACCACCTTAAGGCACAGCTCACTGCTACTGCACAAAAAAAATTGACCCTGTCCTGACCAAACCTAGGACTGGAACCACAGTGGGGTCTGGTAGACTACACAGACTGTCCTGAGGAGTGAAATTATGGGAAGAAGTAAATTAAAAGTAACAATGAAATAAAAATAAAGGCAGAAATGTAATTTTTAAAGTCCAGGTGGAAAGAAAAGCTGCCAAAAAGTCCTGTGTGAGCAGCAATGACAGTCCTCATCCCAGACAAATTCTATTCCGCTTAAGAGTCAGCCCAAGGACTTGAACACTGAAAATAGTTCCAAGAAAATGTCAGGGAAGACTGAAGACCTCTTTCTGGATGTCATCTCTGACACAGACCAATGGACCACGTGTACTAGACTATAGCTTGGACCTACGAAGCCCTTGCTTATATAAAATATGTGTTTCATTATGTCAATAGGGCAGTACAATATTTATTGAAAGTATGGCTACCCTGAGTGAGTCACTCAAAACCTGGGCTTTTAAACACTATTGGGGAAGAACTATTTACCAGGAAGCATCCATTTTAACTCAGCAAAATTGTGTTCTTTGCCAATCAGCAGGTTCTCAGACAGAATGATAATGCTCAGAAAGGAGCTTCACAGATTTGCTTTAAATACCAGAGAAATCCTGTAAATTGATGTGGACTGAAATCACCACAAACTAAACTAATCTACTGGCAGAGTATACAAATGCTGCTGAATGACCCTGAATATCTGTGGACCTCCACAGTATCAAAAACTAAACACAATAAACCCATTCATTAGCCTACATTATCATGGTCAGGAATTAGGAGCTGTCAGACTGTAGTCACTGACTATAAAGACACATCAGAATCTTGTGTGTTGTGGCTCCATGCTACCCACATGCATATCCATGTAATACACATACAACCTCAACATCTCAATAACAGTAAGAGATTTGTAGAAGTGCTTTGTTTTCCCCTCTTTTCTTTTGGAGTTGTCTATCTGTGTGTATTTAACAGCATTGTGATGGTCTTCAGTTTCATTCTTCATGCTTTAGGAGTAACACAAAGTAACCAGAACTGATAGTCAGCAGACAGCAGGGAAATGTTTTCAAAGCAGGAGAAACAGAGAAGATATTTTTGATCATGTTTTTGACCCATCCCAGTGACCCTGTGGAGCACAGCACAAAACTTCATGAAAGGAAATATTTGTTTAAAAAGATCTCTGAATCCCAGGATATTGTAGTAGAAATTGTAGGTTGTTTTTTTTCTTTTACGAGTCTCTTCAGGGTGTTAACTGTAGTCAGGATGTAGAGCCTGTTCTTAGCATCAGTGTTTTATACTGATCTTAAGCAGTATACTCATTTTAGTGCCTCACAGATTTTACCTACCAAAATTTAATTTTCAGCATGGTCACACAGCATTTGGTCAGCTTAGCGTGTGAACATATTCTTAGTTTGATGATGTTTCTTTAACACTAGCTTCCTTAGCAAGAAGTGCTGTGCACTTCCAAATGTTAAGTTTCCACAGTTGTAAACACCAAAATAATCAATTCCATGTGCAGAATTGCAGATTGAATAGTGGTATTAAATCACATTAATCCTTCTGCTTTGATGTACACCTTCTTTATCCAAGAACAACAATCACCCTAGCAGGGAAGACAGTAATAGCAGATCTTCTGATGCTCAGAGGGTTCAGCCACAATCTATGGGGTTTAGCAGAGATCAACCCTTAAATCTCTGAAGCCAAATTAGAACATAAGACAAACTAGTTTTGTTTCAACTCTCAGCTTCCTGAGTTTTTCTCAGTTTTCTTTACAGCACTTATAGACTGAGTCTTCCTGTGCCTAAGACCTTTCAATTCCATAATCCTCCCTCTAGCTGTATGCTCTGTAACCTCTGAATGCAAATCAAGGGACCTCAGCTGGTGATTCTGGCTGGCTGCTAAACAGTCTTCTCACGCTCCTCTTAAAGTCCCCTTGTGCTACACAGAAAATGCTCTCTAATTCACTTATAGCTACCTAAAATTTAGAAAAGATCATGGTGTGGAGAATTTGCTCCAATCTGTTTCAGACTTGTATGTTTCTGCAGAGATATTTAGGCTTGAATACATACATAGCAATTTTATACATGGAGAAGAGCAAAGAGGAATTCCACTGGACTTTGGATCTGATTCATACCATTTCATCTGATAGGCCAGAGAACACCTTTGTGTCTGCCCCTTACTCCTGACCTTGTATATGAGCATAGTCCAGCTATAAATTTGAAAGTTATTTATCTGAAAAATTTTAGATTAGTTTCATTTTCACCAGTCAAGCATAAATCCTCCACAATATCAGTTAATAAAGAAAAAGAATCAAGTACAAACATTCAACAGCTCAGAAGACAGCTAATGGAATTTATCTATTGTGTAAGTCAAACTTTTTCCATAAGAAAATTCTGCATTCTGTTAACTTTATTTCCCATTTTTCTCTCTCCTTTCTTGAATTTGCTTGAGTCCCATCCCCAGGGCAACAAAAAAGCTGATCAGCAACCTGAGTCCATGCAGACCATTTTGGAATAACTCTCAGAAGACTAGGAACAAGCAGATCCTAAGATTGGCCATGGCCAGGGGAATTGACAGAGATCCCTACTTGCCAGAGGTGATTTTTCCAGTCTGAGTTTTCTGCTGCAAATGTTAAATGCTTTGCTCAGCTGTTTATTAAAGTCAGAACCTAGTAAGTTCTTTGCAGATCCTGCAAAATATTTTGAGCTTATCTAGATGGTGCCATAGGATCTCTACAGAATGAATCTCCAGATGTTATTGATGACTGGTCCCATGTACTGCCAGAATGAAAGTGCAAAATCCATGACTGAATATAGATATTATGGTTGGTTTGTTGTTTGGTTGGTGGGTTGGTTAGTTTGGGTTTGTTTTGGGTTTTTTTTTTCAGTATTCCACAAGATCTAAGACATTGCTTCTCTCATTGAGGAAAGGGATAGTTGAGCCATTTTCACTCCCAATGTGAAAAATGAAGCAGATAGATATTCCTCCCTGGAAGAAGGAAAAGTGTCATTTTCTCAAAGGTTAGAGGAGGTCAAACTTATGCCTTCACCATGTATAATACAAAGGGGGTTTATAGATATGTTACTACCTAAAAATTTATAACACAAACGTCCAAATTCTTTATAAATAAGTTGATTTTGGAAATGATGTCACTGGCTGTTGAGAGGTCGAGCTTGCAGGCTACTGACCTCCAGTCTAGGGGAAGGCAGATGATGCTACCAGGGCTCTTTTGGTCTGTTGTCCCTGAATGATGGTGTCCAGATGAAGCCCCACCATGTAGAATAGGAACATAAATCAGCATGGTTCTTATAGAATGTGAAGAGCAGTTGTTGTTGTTTGGGGTGGTTTTCTGACCTGTTCCAGTGGGAAAAAGAGAGAACATCCCTGTCCTGTTGATCTTTATGGAAGTTCACCAGGTTTCTTATTCTCAGCCTATTCTGCAGTGACTGCCTCTTCAGCTATCCTGAAGGGCAAAGCAGTTTCTTCCCATGAACATAAATGTCTTCAGAACTACCCCAAACTGAGTAGTCAAAGGATTTAAACACTATCAAAGAGATTTGATAGGAAAAGGTGTGATAGACACACATTCACAGGATTCACATACAGGATGCAAAGTATGAACACCTGAATCTTATTCTCTGACAAGATCAGACTGAAATACATTAATATAAAAGGTGTGGAGACATTTATTTAGTAACTAGCAAGCAGAATATTTTGATCTGGCTCATGCAGTCGTTAGGACACACTAACTATGCAGACTGACATTCCCACAGGCAGCAAGAGAAGAGCTACCATTGTCAACAGCTTACATACACATGTCTTTCTGCATAGATGTGTTACTTTGTTTGCGGTGAGACTAAAAGGATGGGGAAGTAAAAGAGTGCATATATTTCACAAGATTAAAGCAAGGTATCCAAGTTCAGTATCTGCTTCTGATTTAAAAAAATAATAATATCTTGATGTTTTCCTATGTCACCAAACAGCTCTTTATCCTTGCTTTTCTTCCACTACGTACAAGACAAAACATCTCTTTTCTTATAGAGTTAAAGAAACAAGAATCTCTCTGGTTCTAACCAGGGGAAAGGGTAGACAAGTTGTTGTATACTTGAAATTCTCTGTGAGAATTTTAGGAGAAACAAGGAGAGGGTTAATTTCTCTGTATTGTCAGCAGGCTTCCTTCACCCCACAGTGAAAATTCCAGAACAGAACAGTAAGACCCAAATAACAAGGCAAATCATAATAATGATACAAAATAAATAACAGTGTTAAGACATATTCCAGTCATCTCTTTTGCCTTTTATTTTGCCAGAGGCTTTCTACTTTTTTCTATTAAAATAAAACAAATAAAAAGCAGCAACATTTTTTATCAGCTTTGAAAATATTACTTTTAAAAATGGATCCCTCTCAGCAATTTTATTAAAATAGAGTATCTTCTCCTTTTAAAAGTGGAAATGATTCTGTGCTTTTAATTTCTTTCTGAAGTAACGAATTGCACAGCACCAGAATGCTGCTTACCATTACTGGTTCTGGCCTTAGGGAATGTTACTTTATTACCTTTCCAAACCATACTTCAGAGGAATTAATTAATTGATGCTCTTAGCAGCCTCATCCTGACAAAAACATATGATACTCAAATGTTAAACATGGAAGCTAAGATGAAACTGTCAGGAGAAGGCTGAAAGTGGTTATTAATATGGGTTTTGATAAATATCTTCTCAGGCTCACACTGTGCCTCGTCTACTTTCATCTTGGAAAGTAGTTAATCTGATTGATGAAGATCCTGTTTCAGATTGTCTCCATGCTGAGTTTAATAACTGCTTCTATTTTTTTTTCAAAAATAAAAAGTCCCTTATTGCAAGGCAAAAAAGCTTTCCACTGGCATGTTTTGCAATCATGTAGAAGCCTAACAGTGAAACCCTTGGGTTTTTTCACATTCCATGCTTGAACAGTGTTGCTTAATTACCACACTATTCCATATATGACAGTCCACTCCCTCCTCCCTGTGTGCTTTGCAAAGCAGACTCTGATAAGGAAATTGTCATATGCTGCTAATGTTAAGCCCTTAGGCTTAAAAGAGTAAGCTCATCATGGCATCCTATCAGGCCTCCAGCACAAAGGGGCAACACAGCAAGCCAGTTTTGTGTCATTACTAACATTCCAGTGTTAAAAATGAGCAAGCAGGGGCGTTTGTTGTTATTTAAATTATTCTGTTTTAAACATATAGTCACAGTTATGTTTGCCAAGTTGAATAGAAAAGTGTACAGATTAACATATGTAGGTGCATTACCACACAGAAACAAAACTTCAAAATACAGTATATATTTTAGAAGAGATCTTCAAATATTCTCTAAGCAACTAATTCTACAGATAGATTTGGATAACACTGAGGGCTAGTGCAATACTGAAGAACAGGTTGTATCCACAATCTAGCCAAGACTTTACAGCCCTTTAGGAAATTGTCTGGGAAATGTTATTTTTTGTGAAAATACTGACTCACCAGAAAATAAATTTAGTAAGGTTCAGTTTCTGCTGTCTTTTGTTCCAAAAACGATGTAACAGAATGTTCTTTTTTGTGTATGTTTTTATCTGAAAGAGTTCTCTATTTCAGGTTTTAGTTGCTTTTCCTAATTAAAAGCATGAAAGGAAAATATATCTAAGTAAATGTAAAAAAATTGTTCCAATTCACTGAAACTTTGTTTTTATACTGGTACCATGCAAATATTTCTGAAAGGGCAGCAAAAATGTTTTCATTCTGTAGAGAGTTACAATATATTAGGGCAGAGCTCCCCAAAGTCTTCTCTCAACAATGTAGGCAAACTCAATTTTGTTCCTGCAAGACCAAGGGGTCTACCAGGAGCACAGGGCTCCTTGTTCCAGGAGCTGAGGCTCAGAAGGCTTAGCAGACTTCTGAGGGGGCAGAGAAGCTGTGAATCTGTGTAGAATGAAGGGAAAACACTCAAAAGGCCAGGCGTGGCTTTCCTTGAAGTAGTGGTGAGGAGCAGGCGAGGTGAGAATTGAATCTGGACATCTGTAAGAGGCAGGAGCTGCCTTTCCCCACATACCCAAACCTCTTACTGCTGGCATTGGTGGTACTGCAGAAACTGATAAGGTTTTCCAGGGCCTAAACACTGATAAAGGAAATGGGAAAGATACACAACATCTACTGTTCATCAGTTCTCACATGTAAACTCGGGCCCTTCCTTCCTTCCTTCCTT